>CM014275.1:4021433-4056367 GCA_004135705.1 Alloteropsis semialata
TGCTCCGTCGCAGGCCTCGGCAACGGCGCCGCCAAGCGCAGCGTCTTCCTCGGCGCCACCTCGAGCGGAGTATCGGCCCGACTGGTTCACCACAAGTCAGGCAATCCGGTTGAGAAAAATGGTAACTGCGAGAAAAAACCGAAACCATTCGAGAGACACAGAACATCACTCACCTCGACGAGATGGGCCGTGTCCGTTTGAATCCCGTCGGCGCCAGGGCCTTCGGGGATGCGGGCCTCTTGGATCCCGCGTGCGCCGTCGGGGCGGGGGCCACGGGCGCGGCTGCGGCGTCCCTGCCCGAGTGGGACACCGCCCGACCAGACGAGCCTCCTCCCTCGACCGGTGACGGGTCCGGCCGCCTCGTCGTAGCCTTCACCGGGGCGGGAGGGGCCTGCGCATCCACCACGGGCGTCCGGGGCACCGTTTGGGGGGCCGACGGCGGCCGCCTATCGTCCCGCGGCGCGGGCCTCTTGGGGGAGCGCGACGCCCCCGAAGACGAACCCCCCTTATGGGTGCGCTCCGACAGGTCCCGGCTCCGACTCCTCTCCCGACGAGGGACCGGCTCCCATCGGGAACTCCTCCCCTTCTCGGGCTCGTGATGGGAGGGTGGAGGCGTGCGGCTGTGCCTCTCACGCCGGCTTCCCTCGGAGGACCGCCGATGCCGGTCCGACCGAGAGCTTTCGCTCCTCCCCGAGTCCGGCGGTGGCGGCCCACCTCTCCCGCTTCGCCCCGAATGCTGCGCCGAGGACGAGGCGCCGGCGGTCATCGTCGCGACCGCCTTGAGCTTCTGAGGAGGCGCGTCGACATCACTCTCCTCGTCATCTCCACTCCCCGAGTCGTCCTCCACGAACTCCTCGGGGTCCTCGTCCTCGGAGACCTCGTCTTCTCCCCTCCTCCTCCTCCTGGATCGCTCAGCGTTCCGTTCACGCTTGGCGACCTCCTTCTTCTTCCACTCCTCCCGGCGGTCTTTCCTCGCCTTGGCCCATTCGGCCTCGGCCCGGTTCCTCGCCCTGTCCTCGGGAAGCGGCGGCCGGGAGTGGGAGCAGCTAAGGCCCTTCATCTGAAAGAACTCGGGATCAGTCAACTAAAAACCACTCGGGAAATCAAGGCGAGTGAAAGACACCTTACCAGAGCCCGGGTGCGGGTGTTCGGGAGCATGGAGAGAAGCCCCGGGGGAGGATATGCGTCGTGGCCCTTCCCCATCGCCGCCGTCACTCGGCGCTCCACCTCGTCCCCCGATGGCAGGGGGTTCATCGTCACGGTCCCCACGAAGGGGGCATTCTCCGGAGTCATCAGCCAAATGGGGAGAGCGCGCCGCCTTAGCGGCACGATGCCTCTCGAGAGGTACCCCCCGAGGACTTCCGCCGTCGACACCCTCGCGTCGCGCAGTCGCGCGAGGGCCTTCCAGATGTCCCCGAGAAGCTTCTCCTGCTTGTTCTTCTCGGGCCCGTACGCCCACTCGTCGGGCGCCTTCTCAAAGGTCTTCCCGGTGTACTCCGGCAAGGGATTCTTGCTGTCGTTCTTCAGATAGAACCACATCGGGTGCCAGCCCTTGTTCGAGCTGATCAAGGCCCCCGAGATGTAATCCTTTGAACGCCCCTGCTTCGCCTTCAGTACGGCGCAACCAATCGTCGCCGGGGCTCCGCCCTCTGCAGAATGCAGCGAGAACTTAAAGAAATACCTGAAGAGGTCCCAGTGGGCCTCCATCTCCAAGTACCCCTCCCCCCCCCCCCCCCCCCCCCCCCCCCCCCCCCCCCCCCCCCCCCCCCCCTCGCAGAGGGCCACGAACAGCGCCATCTGTTGAACCCCGTTGGGGTTGAGGTGGTGAAGCTCCAGCCCGTACTCGTTGAGCACGGCGCGGATGAATCTTCCGGCGGGGACGGAGAACCCGCGCTCGTGGAAGGCGACGAACGAGACGACATATCCCTGCGGCGGTCGGGGATAGTCTTCCACGCCCGGAACCTTCCACTCCACGGCCTCCGTCAATGGCGGAAGCAGCCCTTCCGCCACGAGGCCCTCCAGCTGCCGGAGCGAGACACGGGAGCGCTCCCAGGTCGACATCCTGAAGCAATCCGAAGGAGAAGCGCCGGCGGGATGGGGGGCTCGGCCACTTGTTCTCCGGAACGGCGAAGCGACGGCGGCGGAGGACGCAACGAAACAAGCAAAGGAGACGAAGCGCGCGAAAGTTGGAAAGCTCGGGCTCGGGTAAAACCCGAGGCCGCCGCAGCACGCGGCTATAAATAGGGGCGAGACGAAACGGCCGCTGCCTTAATTGCGCGGGCCCACCACTGGCGCCGCGGCGACGTGCGCACGTCGCTTCGCCTGACCTCCTCAAAAGGCGCGTCCACCTCCCCACGCGGCGGGAGAATGGGCCGACGCTTCCGTGCCCGGCCCGTCAACGGCTGGGCTGCTGCGCGGCCCACCGATGAAGCGTCCCCGACAAGCTTCCCCTCCCCGACAAGCTCTTCGACCCCGACAACATCCAAGGCAAACCACCCGGGCACAAAACCTTAACAAGAGCACCAGCTCTTCTCAAGGCTCGGGGCTACACCCGGCGGGTGCGCTCGCGCGCCCCCACCGGAAAAATCATAACTTACCATATCCACGCCGCCATCCAGCCTGGGCGCGAGCCTCCATCTCTCCCCCAGGCTCGGGGGCTACTGACGAAGGTCCGAATTAGGGGTACCCAAACCCTTAATCCGGGAGCTTACGATAATCCACCCCTCAAAAAGCAAAACTAAAGGCTCAAACCCAAGCAGATTCTCCATGTCCTGGCGTCTCGGAGGCGGCCCGACAAGTCTCCGATTCGCCCGAGGAGTTCTCCGCCTCCGAGGAGTCTCCGCGATTCGCCCGAGGAGTTCTCCGCCTCCGAGTAGCTTCGCTGCTCGCCCGAGGAGTTCTCCGCCTCCGAGTGGCTCCGCTGCTCGCCCGAGGAGTCTCCGGCTCTCCGGGTGAAACTACCCGGCCACGTCTTGGCCCATCCAGCGCCGTACCCACTTGGTACCCGCCGCGTCAGAGCATGATGGGCGTCCGTCCTTCGCCACGGCAGCCACAGTGGCACTCGTCCCATCCGAACAGGAACGCTACAGTCTTGGGAGGAGTGCATGCGCAACACCGGGCGCCCAAGTACGATCCCAGGCGCCCATGGATGACACCTGGAACCCGAGCAGGACACCTGGAGCACCCGAGGACCTCGAGCAAGTCAACCACGACCCGGGAACTACCCGGGAACTTACCCGAGAAGACGTCTACACCAACCACCCGGGATGTACGATCCCGGGTCCGGCGGGGTGCCCACTCCGTCAACACCTGCTCCCTGTACGGCTCGGCGCACGACGCAAGCTAAAGGCCTCGGGGTAGTAACTCTCCTTGTAATTTTCTATCTTTCTTACCCCCCGCTCCCTTCTCTCCTTGAGACTATAAAAGGGGACAAGGGGACATCAGTGGGGGGAGAGGCGAACACCAGCCGAACATCCGGACACAGCACGAACAGCACACTTGTTCACACAGCACCGGGACCTAGGACCCTCTCCCTCTCCCGACCAGTTTGTACCCCCTACCACAGACTTTGGACTTGAGAACATCGGC
Source organism: Alloteropsis semialata (assembly GCA_004135705.1). Classification (NCBI taxonomy): domain Eukaryota; kingdom Viridiplantae; phylum Streptophyta; class Magnoliopsida; order Poales; family Poaceae; genus Alloteropsis; species Alloteropsis semialata. Next base: position 4,025,022 of record CM014275.1, read on the forward strand.
ACATACTGGACGTAGGGTATTACTCTCCGGAGGCCCAAACCAGTCTAAAACCCCCTGTCTCTCGAGTCACCATCCGGGCTCCGACTCGCGATCGTAGGAAATTTACTCGTCGGCGGTAGCGAACCCCGACACTCGGGCAGATCAGCCTGCCCGTCACCTTTGGGACTCCGCGTAACTTCCGGAGAGAGACCCTCACTTTCGAAGTGGTGGGATTCCCAGGGACGTACCATGCCATTCTCGGAAGGCCGGCTTACGCGAAGTTCATGGCCATCCCGAATTATACGTATCTCAAGTTGAAGATCCCCGGGCCCAAGGGCATCATTACGGTGGGGACTTCCTTTTAGCACGCATACGCATGTGATACCGAGTGCTTTCAGTTTGCGGAAGCACTCATCCGGTCCGAGAAGCTCACCGCAGAGCCTTCTCCCAGGGACCTCGAAATCCCCGAGACATCCAAGCGTGCCGCGTGCTCCTTTGAGCCGGCCATGGACGTCAAGTAGGTTGCCGTGGCCGACGATGGCCGCACCCTCCGTGTCGGGACGGCGCTCGATCCAAAATAGGGAGGCGCGCTCGTCGACTTCCTCCGGGCAAACCTCGACGTGTTTGCATGGAAGCCCTCGGACATGCCGGGGATTCCAAGGGAGGTCGCTAAGCACAAATTAAACGTTAAGTCTGGCTCCCGACCAGTCAAACAGAGGCTCCGACGTTTCGATAAGGATAAATGTAAGGCCATCGGCGAGGAGCTCAAAAAGCTCCTTAGCGCGGGTTTTATTAGGGAAGTGTACCACCCCGAGTGGTTAGCAAACCCTGTCCTTGTAAAAAAGAAGAATGGGAAATGGAGGATGTGCGTTGACTATACCGGCCTTAACAAGGCATGTCCAAAAGACTCCTTCCCTCTTCCTCGCATAGATCAGGTGGTCGACTCCACCGCTGGGTGCGAAACCCTTTGCTTTCTTGATGCGTACTCCGGTTACCATCAAATCGCAATGAGTTTGGCCGATCAACTCGCAACGTCTTTTATCACGCCCTTTGGCACTTTCTGCTATTCGTCTATGCCATTCGGGCTAAAAAACGTGAGCGCCACGTTTCAGAGATGCATGCGCCGCGTCTTCGGCGATCTCATCGGCCGACTGGTTGAAGCCTACGTTGACGACATCGTGGTGAAGTCCAAGCGCGCCGGCGACCTGGTCTCGGACCTTGCGGCGGTCTTCGAAAAGCTCAGGCAAAATAAGGTGAAATTCAACCCTGAGAAGTGCGTTTTCGGGGTCCCGAGAGGCATGCTCCTCGGCTTTGTCGTCTCAGAGCGCGGCATCGAGGCCAACCCTGAGAAGATTTCCGCCATCACCAACATGGGGCCCATCCAGAACGTGAAGGGCGTCCAGCTTGTTACAGGGTGCTTGGCCGCGCTCAGTAGTTTCATCGCCCGACTCGGCGAGCGGAGCCTGCCCTTATATCGCCTGTTAAAGAAGTCGGACACCTTCACCTGGAACGCCGAGGCTCAAGAGGCCCTCGATTCGCTCAAGACGTTGCTGAAAAGCCCACCGATCCTAACAGCCCCGGCTGAGGGAGAACCCATGCTGCTTTACATCGCGGCAACCACCCAGGTGGTGAGCGCCGCCCTCGTCGTCGAACGCGAAGAACCCGGAAAGGTCCAGAAGGTACAGTGCCCCGTATATTTCATCAGCGAAGTCCTGTCCGACACCAAGATGCGATACCCCCAGATCCAGAAACTAGTCTACGCGGTCCTCATCTCCAAGCGGAAGCTCAGGCACTACTTCGACGCTCACTCCATCACGGTGGTGTCAAAGTATCCACTCGGCGAGGTGATCCAGAGCCCAGAAGCCGAAGGAAGAATAGCCAAGTGGGCACTGGAGCTAATAGGGAAGAACATCACCTATGCCCCGTGGAACGCCATCAAATCACAGGCACTGCCCGACTTCGTCGCCGAGTGGACTGAGGTCCAAATCCCCCCGGCCTCCATCGAGCACGAAACCTGGGTCATGTACTTCGACGGGTCGCTTATGAAGGAAGGAGCCGGCGTCGGCCTGGTCTTCATCTCGCCCCTAGGTGTGCGCATGAAGTACATGGTCCGACTACACTTCCCGGCTTCCAACAACGCCGCCGAGTACGAAGTGCTTATCAACGGGCTCCGCATCGCCCTCGAGCTAGGGATACGGCGTCTTGAGGTCTGTGGTGATTCAGAGCTTGTCGTTGATCAAGTAATGAAGGAATCAAGTTGCGTCAACCCCAAGATGGCTGCCTACTGCCAGGCGGTACGCGAGCTGGAAGACAAGTTCCATGGCCTTGAGCTCAAGCACATCCAGCGGCGATACAATGAGGCGGCCGACACCCTTGCAAAGGCGGCCTCCAACCGAAAGCCCGTTCCCAATGGTGTCTTCGCCAAGGACCAGTACACTCTATCCATCCGACTTGAAGATGAGCCGCCACCAGAAGCAGCAGAAGTAATGGAAGTTGACGGAGTATCGGAGCCTAACCTTGAAGACCCGGATTGGAGATTCCCGCTCCTCGAGTGGATCGTGCAAGGAAAGCTCCCTCCCGACAAGACTGAGGCTCGGCGGATCGCACGCTGGGCCAGAACATTTACTCTCATCGAGGGAGAGCTCTATAGGTGGGGTGCCTCCGACATCCTGATGCGTTGCATCCCTTCCCACCAGGGGAAGGAGTTGCTGAAGGACATCCACGCCGGAGCTTGCGGACATCACGCTGCGCCGAGAACTCTTGTCGGCAAAGCTTTCTGACAAGGTTTTTACTGGGCCACCACCGTCGCCGACGAAAAGGATATCGTGCGCAGCTGTGAGGGATGCCAATTCTACGCACGACAAACCCACCTCCCGGCTCAAGCACTCCAGACCATCCCCATCACCTAGCCTTTTGTCGTGTAGGGATTGGATCTAGTCGGACCACTCAAGAAAGCACCCGGGGGCTTCACACATTTCCTCGTCGCTGACGGTCCAGGATCCATGGGAGTCCTCATGGGCCATAGTCCCGTTAGGAAATTGGGCCGGCAACTCTGACTGATACAAGGAAGGAGCGTACAGCTTAAGGAAACTAGTCGGGTACTAGAAAACAACCTGGCCTACTCATGTTAGGACTTGTATTGTATCCGACTAGGAGTTTGTATTTCTTGCCTTGTAGACCCTGTCTCCCGAGTATATAAGGTGAGGCAGGGACCCCTTGCAAAATCATAACCATCAATACGAGAAGATCCACCATACAGGACGTAAGGTATTACGCTCTCTACTCGAGGCGGCCTGAACCTGTCTAAATCGTCTCGTGTTCACCATCGTGCTTCTGGTTCCGGCGAGGCCCACGAACAACTCGACTACTTAGGGCCCCCCATAGTAGGCTAGCCGGTATAAAAAACCAACAGCTGGCGCGCCAGGTAGGGGCTCTCGTCGAGAATCGTTCAGCAAGCTCGATGGCACCAGTCATCATCAACTGCGACGGCGACATGGCGTTCGAGAAAGGCGCCACCTTCGTCTTCGGCTCCAGGGTCTGCACGGCGGACGGCGCAGGCAATTTCGACCGTGTCCTCAAGTCGCCGACTCCAGAGCAACTCGCCGACAAGCTCGACGAGATCGCGCCCCCGGGTCCGAATACAACTCGGGCTCGGGGAACCTCGAGTTCGAACTCAACTCGGACTCAAGGAACCACTACTCCTAGCTCGATTTCAACTCGGGCTGGGAAAATTCCAAAGCGGACCAGGCGATCCGAGTCGGTTTCTGAACCATCGGTTATGCCAAAATCCGCCAATTCAAAATTCCAGAAGAAAAGGAGTCCAGCCACTGCTAAGCGTGAGGCCGACACCCCGAGCCGATATCCTTTTGGACTCGCGGGCCCCACCTCCGCTTTCCAGGCGGCATCTTCAAAACAACTCCGATCTCTGGTCGAATTCGACGAACTTCCCCTAAATGGGAAACAAGTCGGACTCGTCATCACTTCAACCCCCGAAGGACGATTTGTTCACTGGCCGGGACGCAAGCCAACACTTGGAGCAACACCACAGGAGGACCTGGACATGTCTTGCATCATCGCGTGCATCGATCCACTCCCGTTTCAACACGGGCAACCCCTGAATTCTTCAAGCAGCCGCGGCTCAACTGTCCCAGTAACTTCAAGCACAGGAAGCTACTCACCAGGGCGCCAAGCCATGGTGATCATCGCCCAGGAACAAGAAGTCTCCAACGACGAGCCAACTGTGGAGAACGAAGCTGAAGCTGATCGCAACCAACGCAGGGAGCGAAATGTTGCTCGTGCAGAACGACATCGCCGCCTCGGCCGTAGGCTACCTTCACAGGATCTCAACGCCAAGTTCAGGCAAGTCGCCGGCCAAGACGTCTACTCCAGCACGGCAGCCAACATAATGGCTGTCATCACAGAGCTGAGACAGATGCCTGAAACTCCTGAAATCCTCAGGATGAAGACAATGCTCGAGACAGCGGCCATCCAGCATGACGCAGTCAACCCGGCGAAGACCATCACCCGAGCACCAAGCCGCCAGGCAAGCAGCCGACATCCTGAAGTTGGAAACCGAGGCAACCAGTCCCACCACCCGAGCAGAGAACAACGCCAACGCCAAAACGAGGGATGCATGGTACTCGGCGACGGAGGTCATGACCACGGCGCCGGACCAAGCAACCGCGAAGTTCAGCAGAGCCACGTCGGCGGGCGTGCCGGCAACCGGAACAGGGACAGATGCCCCGGCAACCACGACAACAACAGGGATTTGCGACAACAATTGCCACCTAGCGACGCGCGCACCATCATCTTGTCACGGGCACGCAATCGCGAAGAACAAGAACGCTGCAGACGCCAGTAGTACGGCCAAGTCTACGGGGCGCCGGGTCAGGATCACCACAACCTCCACAAGTACGAAGGGTTCCCGGTCTTCTCAGACCGCATCCGCGCTACTTCCTGGCCTGACAAGTTCAAACCAGCTCAGATCGATAGATATGACGGGAAGCGCGATCCCGAGCAGTGGATTCGCATCTACTACTCGGCAATCAAGGCGGCGAGGGGCAACACCGATACCATGTGCATCTATCTCCCAGTAGTCCTCGATCAGGCACCACTGACCTGATTAGAAGGGCTCAAGCCGGGCTCCATCGACTCCTGGGATGAACTCTGCAAGGCTTTCATCAACAACTTCCAGGGTTCATGGCAAAAGCCGGGTACTCGCTTTGACCTAGCCCAGTGCAAACAGGGCCAGAACGAGTATCTGCACAATTATAACCGAAGATTTTGGGAGAAGAGCTCAACCTGTGTAGGCCTATCCGACCAAGATGTCATTGATTGCTTCCACGGTGGCCTCACCGACCCCGTGCTGCACCTCGATTTCGAAAGAAACAGGCCAAAGACACTAGAGCAGATGCGAGACCTCATCAGCCGCTGGTCAGATGCTGAAGACTTGCAGCGTGAAAGATTCAACCGCAACAAGTGGGGAGGAGATCGCAACAACAACAACGACCGTAACAAGGGCAAGCAAGTTGAGAACAATAGCAAATGCGACTTCAACGACAAGAAACGCAAACCTGAAGATACGGTCAACATTGCTGAGAAGAACTCTTCCCGCAGGAAGTTCGAAAAACTACTTGACAAGCAGTGCCCTTTCCACCCAAAGGATAAGCACTCAAGCAGGGACTGCTGGTCGCTCAAGAAAGCGTTCTCAGCGGAGGGCGCTCCCAAACCAAACAACCCTGACAACAAAGGAGACAAGGGTGACAAAGACACCGGCTACCAACAAGCCGACAAGGTTGTCAACGTCATCTTTGGGGGAATTACTCAGTCAGAATCAAAGCGCAAGCAAAAGCTTATCCACCGCGAGATTGCCTGCATTGAGCCTGCCATCCCCACCTTCCTGAAGTGGTCAGAAGTCCCCATCAGCTTCTCTCACGACGATCAATGGACCAACATCAAGAACCCGGGGCGATACCCTCTGGTGCTCGACCCCGTGGTAGCTGGCGCGCGACTCACAAGGACATTGATCGACGGTGGAAGTGGACTCAACATCTTGTTCGCCAAGACCTTGAAGAAGATGGGCTTAGACATCACCAACCTGCTCAGGCCCACTGATTCACCCTTCTACGGCATCGTTCCCGGTAACGCTGCCGTGCCCCTCGGCCAGGTATCACTTCCAGTTACATTTGGTACCGAGGCCAACTACAGGACCGAGTACATCACATTCGAGGTCGCTGACTTCGTATCATCGTACCACGCGATCCTGGGAAGACCTGCTCTGGCGAAATTCATGGCGATCCCACATTACATCTACCTCGTCCTGAAGATGCCAGGCCCTAAGGGGATCTTATCCCTAAAGGGCGACCTGAAGACCTCCTACGATTGTGACACCGAGGCAGTGACGATTGCTGCAAGCATGCAGTAACCGAGCCAGGCAGCAATCGTAGCAGCTATGGCGAAACAACTCGGCGAGACTGAGTTGTACATCCCAACAAAAAAGCCAGCCGTGTCAAACATGAAGCCCTCCCAGGAAGTTCCAATCAAGGCAATCGACCTAGGGACGGGCGACCCCTCCAAGACAGCGCTGATCGGCGCTGACCTGCCTATCAAATAGGAAAGTGCGCTCACCAGCTTCTTACGGGACAACTGCGACATCTTCGCATGGAAGCCGTCTGACATGCCGGGAGTCCCAAGGGAGTTGGCTGAACACAAACTCAACGTTGATCCTGCTGCCAAGCCAAAGAAACAACGCCTACGATGCTTTGCCCAGGACAAGAAAGAAGCCATCCGTTCGGAGCTGGCGAAACTCTTAGCAGCCGGGTTCATTAAAGAGGTGCTCCACCCTGACTGGCTCCCTAATCCTGTCCTGGTCTGCAACAAGAACAACAACGAGTGAAGGATGTGTGTCGATTACAACGACCTGAACAAACACTGCCCAAAGGATCCCTTCGGGCTACCTCGCATTGATCAGGTGGTGGATTCTACAGCTGGCTGCTCTCTACTCTGTTTCCTGGATTGCTACTCGGGCTATCATCAGATAAGCTTGCACAAAGACGACCAGATCAAGACGGTGTTCATCACTCCGTTCGGCGCCTACCGCTACACTACAATGTCCTTTGGACTCAAGAACACAGGGGCAATATATCAGCGTGCAATTCAGAGTTGTCTCAAGGCTCAGATTGGCCGCAATGTGGAAGCCTACGTTGATGACGTCGTCGTCAAGACAAAGAACCCGGATAGTCTCATCGATGACCTGTCCAAGACCTTTGCACATCTCAGGGAATTCCAATGGAAGCTCAATCCTACCAAGTGCGTGTTCGGCGTGCCCGCGGGAAAACTGCTGGGCTTCATAGTCAGCCATCGGGGAATTGAAGCTAATCCTGAGAAAGTTACCGCTATTACATCCATGGCGCCTCCAAAATCCCTCAAGGACGTTCAGAAGCTGACTGGATGCATGGCGGCCCTCAACCGATTCATTTCAAGGTTGGGTGACAGAGGATTGCCTTTCTTCAAGCTCCTCAAGAAGCAAGACAAGTTCGTATGGACTCCAGAAGCTGATGCGGCGTTTGAAGACCTCAAGAAATTTCTCCAGTCACCACCAGTACTAACTGCACCAGCTGATCAGGAACCACTGCTCCTCTACATCGTGAGTACTGCTATTGTAGTCGAGCGGGAGGAACCCAGCCATGTATACGAAGTACAGCAGCCAGTTTACTTCATCAGCAAGGTGCTTTCAGAATCAAAAGTGCGATACCCCCAGGTCGAGAAGCTATTATATGCTGTCTTGATCACATCTCGCAAGTTGCGCCACTACTTCGACGTCCACCGGGTTGTTGTAGTCACCTCTTTTCCAATTGGCGACATCCTCCACAACCGGCACGCGATAGGACGAATCTCCAAATGGGCGGTCGAGTTGGGCTCTCACGCCATCGACTTCGTCCCATGAGCTGCCATCAAATCTCAAGCCCTGGTGGACTTCGTTGCTGAGTGGATAGAAATACAACACATAGTACCAGAAGAACCTCTCGAGCATTGAATCATGTACTTCAACGGATCACTAAAGCTTGAAGGGGCCGGTGCAGGAGTACTACTCATATCTCCAAAAGGTGATCAGCTCAAATATGTGCTCCAAATCCTCTGGAAAGCCACCAACAATGAAGCCAAATATGAAGCTCTACTGCACGGGCTACGCCTGGCTGCTTCCCTTGGCATCAAGCACATGGTGGTGTACGGCGACTCTTCTGTGGTGATCAGTCAAGTCAATAAGGATTGAGACTGCACCAAGGAGAATATGGATGCATACTGCATGGAGGTGCGCAAACTCGAGAAGCACTTTCATGGGCTCAAATTTCATCACGTCATCAGAGACAACAACATGGCTGCTGATGCACTTTCAAAGCTGGGTTCCCACCGAGCACAAGTACCAGGCGGCGTTTTCGTCCATGAGCTGTTACAACCATCCATCAAGGAGCAGGAAGTACAACCGACTACAACACCACCCCATCAGCAAGTCCTGGTGATTACACCCAAGTGGACAAAGCCCTTCATCGAGTACATACTACACCAAAGAGAGCCCGAAGATAAGGTGGAGGCTGAGCAAGTTATCAGGCGAAGCAAGCACTATGTAGTAGTCGAGTCCACCCTCTTTCGACGTGGCGCATCATCCGGAGTCTTGATGAAGTGTGTCACTCCAGAAGTCGGACGGGAAATCCTTAAAGAAATCCATGGTAGGATCTGTGGCAACCATGCCGCTCACCGCACGATCGTCGGCAAAGCTTTTCGGTCCGGGTACTATTGGCCATCCGCTGTGGCCGATGCAGAAGAAATCGTGAAGACTTGCCAGGGCTGCCAATTCTTTGCCCGGCAAGCTCATGTTCCCACAACGGTCCTCAACACCATACCGCCCTCTTGGCCCTTCGCATGCTGGGGGCTTGATATGGTTGGACCACTCAAGACTGCGCCAGGAGGTTTCAAGTATCTCTACGTGGCGATCGACAAGTTTACCAAGTGGATTGAAGTCAAGCCGCTAGTCAACGCTACAGCAGCAAAGGCGGCCGAGTTCATCCAAGACATTGCTCATCGTTTCGGCGTCCCAAATCGCATTATCACTGACCTCAGCTCAGAATTCACAGGGAGCGAGTTCTTTGATTTTCGTGACAACCTGGGAATTGAAGTCCGCTACGCATCAGTGGCGCATCCACGAACCAATGGACAAGTTGAGAGAGCTAACGGCCTCATACTTCAAGGTCTCAAGCCAAGGCTCTATGAACCACTCAAAAAGTACGGCGGCAAGTGGGTGCAAGAATTGCCAGCCGTGGTATGGGGGCTCAGAACCTAGCCCAGCCGCGCGACGGGGCAATCACCCTTCTTTCTGGTCTACGGCTCCGAAGCAGTACTCCCGGTAGACATCGAGTACAATGCTCCAAGAATTCAAAACTACATGGAGGAAGCAGCAGAGCAAAGTAGGGCAGAGGATGTGGACATGATAGAAGAGGCGAGGCTAGCTGCGTTGATCAGGACAACCACGTACCAGCAAGGACTAAGGAGGTATCATGACCAAAACATCCAAATGAGATCATTTAACATTGGTGATTTTGTTCTTCGGAGAATTCAGAGTACAAAAGATCAGCACAAGCTGTCCTCTCCTTGGGAAGGTCCGTTTATAGTATCAAGGGTCATCGGTCCGAGTACTTATCAGCTACAACGGGAAGACGGAACAGAGGTGTCCAATGCTTGGAACATTGAGCACTTGCGGCGTTTTTACCCTTGAAGAAGTTATTAGAGTTTCTTAAGAGTCAATAAACAGTCAGCCTTCTTTATGTACTGATATCGGCTTCTTAGCCTAATAATAATAAAGTGTCAATATTCCATTGTCTTCAAGCCTGGAATTCAGATACAATCTTACAAATTTGAATCATCCTGTTGTTTAAAAACAATCTAGAAAGGGTTGTTTCAAATGCCATCTACTTTCTGTTTCACACAGAAGGATCGAGCGCATCTTTTTTGACTCATCCTGGGTTGTTTAAAAACAATCTACAAAAGGGTTGCGTTCAAACAGCCATCTACTTTCTGTTTCACACAGAAAGATCGGGCGCACTTATTTTTGAATCTCGTCGGGTTGTTCAAAAAACAATCCAGAAAAGCTACATTCAAGTGCCATCTACTCTTTGTTCCACACAGAGAGATCAGGCGCACACAATCAGATAAACAGATACTTTTTGTTAATAAAAACATTAAGTATTTACATCTAAAACCAAGTTCTTTACAAAGGGTTTTCTTACAAAAGAAGCTCTAGAACTTAAGACGAGATACAATCTTCTCTACAGTATCCTTCTCCTCCTCCATGTAGGTATCATACATGGCCCGGGTTGATTCTTCCTTCAGTAATACCTAAAGGCTATGAAGGAAACCATGACCGGACAACCCCGAGTACTTGCTTAGTACATGAATGGGCGATCCGTTGGCAATACACCTTCACCTGCCTAGGAGTTGCTCGAAGGCGATCAAGAAGAGGAGGAGTAACACTTTCTGCGGGTACTTTTGCGTAAGCATTCACCAAAGGCAGGGCGGCTTCTTTCCAAGATTCAATTTTCGCGCCGTGACGATTGACTTCTATGCGAAGAGCCTGGATTTCAGCCTCTTGGTTGCGGATCTTGGTCAGATCTTCAATGAGTTGGGCATCGACATGTTGGCGCATCTTTTGCTCTTCAGCAAGATCTGCCATACACTCTGATTCCCGACGCTCCGCCTGGATTGCGCGCTCTTGCTCCCGATAAAAGCGGTTGTTCATATCGATGAACTCGCCCTTTAAAGCTTCAACGTGCTTCTCACTCTCTGCAGACAACACATCGTATTCTATTCATTATATGATCAGTGCAGAAACGATTGAGAACTCGGTGTACACACCTGAGAGTTTTTGTCGTAAAAATTTATTCTTTTCAACAATGTCATCGCGCTGGTCCTGGTACAAGTTGATCTTCTTGTACGCCTCATCCAGTTCTCGGCACAATTGCGCGCGTTCTTGGTCCCAAGCTGCTTGTCCCTTGGCTAGATCGGCCGTGGCTTTCTCAACGCGGGTAATGGACGTGCTGGCTCTCCGAAGCATCTCAGATTTCTGCTGAGATCGTACAATTATACTCTACATCCAGAATAAAGGAGGCAGGGTTGATTAAAGTACAAAGGAGATAAGTATTTACAGTACTACGCTATTTCTACTAACCTCTGTGAGCTTGGAGAGTTGTTTGTACAGCTCGGCGGCCTTCCCCAGATCTTTGTGGTCAACTTCAGAGTTGAATAAGAAGGCGTCTTCATCCTCATTTGCGTTGACGCCGGGTGTGCCAGTGAAGATCTGGAATGGCTCTGGTGAAGGCTCGCGGGGTTTCTTCTGTTCCCGGATGATTTCTTCAATATCTGTCTCCTTCACCAGGCTTGTGTCGGCGTTCAGTTCCGCAGTCCGCAGGCTTGCCATCCGGATACTTTCTGTGGCTCTGGGCCATGATCCAGATGTCGAAGTACCCGGAGCGGCTTGTTCTGGGACCAGGGCTGGCGGTGTGACGTTGTTGCTTGGTGCTTGGGGGTGGAGCTGTGGAGATGCTTGGGGGTTTGGTCCTTCTCCTCCTCCTGTTTCCATGATTGGAGTCTTTGGTACATCTGTCGGGGCAGGAGTAGGCGGACGACTGCATAACAACTGAAGATTAGCAATATTCCAATTTCAAAATTTGGCTCTATTAAGATTGGGTGATTTACCTGGCAAATTCCATATTGAATTCAGGCTCATCCACAACAAAGTCAAAACCGCCAGAAGGGTTGTTTTGAGGTCCTTGAGGCTCTTCCGACTGAGCGGGTTCTTCTTGTTGAGGATTCTGCAATCATACATTCAATTCAGAAAACAACTCGGCAAGAGGCAAGAATCAAGATTTTTTGCAAATAAGACAATTGGGGTACCTTGGGTGGAGATGACTGCAGTGGGATTCCAACTGGAATCTCCACATTGGTTTCAGGCTCTGCTTCAAGTGCCTCTGCTTCATCAAGAATAGTATCTGATGATTTCTTCAATGAAGGAGACACTTTCTTCCGCAGAGCCCGTTTCTTCTTGGGGATTGGTGGACTTGGGGCATCTTCAGTACTAGGTCTTTTCAGGCCTGATACTCCTTGCCCAAGTATTTTCCCAGGAGGTGGTCGGGGTGTATCATCATCAGAATCGGATCCTTCCTCCAGAATTACCTCATCCATGTCTGGTGCTGCCTTTTTCTTCCCTTTTCCTGAACTTTCAGCAGTTTGCTGGGACGGGGGAGATCCAGGCAATCCGGATTGGTTCTCTGCTACTTTCGGAGGCGAGGAAGCAAGTCTGGTCCGCAATTCCTGACATTGGATAACACAACAATTGATCAGTTGTCAAGAAGCAAGAAGGTGTATATCATAATTGATATTCGGGTTGTTTTCGAGCTTACCAATGACGACGAACGACTTGCCGAGTACTCGGGTACCCGGCATGGCAGATCCTGGGCATCCATGAAAAGTGCCTGGACGCGGACGGTGACTTCATCTGACGATAAATCGCTGGTCGAGATCCTGGTCGGGTCTTCGGGGCCAGTATATTCATAGCCAGCGTGCACCCGCTTCTGGCAGGGTTAGGCCTTGATCCTTCAGAGCAGCGATCATTGTTGGTATTTCTTACGTCGCAGATAAATCCGCAAGCGCACGGATACCGTTGTCGCTTTCACCCGGAAGTATTCAGGGTATCGAATCCACATGGAAGGCAGTGGTTGACTAGAGTGGTTATCCATTGTATTCAATCATAACATTATTAATATACCAAACTCTAACAAAGGGTAAACATTGATAGATGGGTAGTGTGACACACAGACGGTTTCACTGCTCATTATAATAGTCTAGTTAATATGAAGATCCTAAGAGAGAACTAGGGGTTCTATGTACTTCTTGCATATGGGTTACATTCCTACAAGCGTATCCTATACAAGCTTAGTAAAGGACACATGTTAGAGGGAAAATCGAGGAGTCGTGGGATCCCCTCATCCAAGGGTACTGTCACGATGTTTATCACGAAGGCCTGCAAACGCCCAGACCCGAACGCCGAGGATTACAAGGGACGGACAGGGGTGTCACCACCTGCCGCCTACCTCTTACTACATACATAGGGAAGGGTATCCCCAATGTTATTCCATATACCAAACACCACGTTTACCATATGAAATACAACTCTATTTATGGTCCACCTAAACAGAGCAACCTTGCGGTACACTAGGCCATTGCCATAACATGCATCCATTATACTAAGGTGCAAGACATACAACTTATATGATGAACACACAAGACTATAAGTCAAGTAACATAAGCAAGAGAGTAATTCCATTAATAGCTCTAAGTCTTATAAGTAAATAAAAGATACAAGATAACTAAGCTCTAGGCTTACCAAGACTCCGTCGGAAACCCGTAGAAGCTCAACTCCTAAGACTACTTCACTACTAACTAAGACTAGAATGTGTGGCAAAGAGAGCTCTTCCTTCTTGGTGTGTGATGTTCAATGCCCGGTATGCAGCTATTTATAGCTTGTAGAGGCGGTTAGGAGTGGACACGTGGAAGATGAGGACGAACGGACTCAGTCACAGGTCGGGCGATTCGGGGAGATCGGCCGACGTAGGATCCACCGCCTTGAGTGATGCACGGCGTAGATGGACTCCTGGAGGCGGTGGGAACGCGCACCAGAAAGATGAGGCGGTTTGGCCTCCGGACCAGGTCGGGCGACCGGGGAGATCGGCCAACCGTCCACCGACATCGATTGGGCCCATCTTCGGCTGAGTGACTGAGGAGTGGGTCCTAATGACGGTTTCAGGTGGGTTTGCTCACTTTGAGTACGTTTAGATATGTTGGTGGGCCCCTCAATCCATGTGAACTCCTCTTGGACCATTCCCCTCTCTTCGATTCAACCGTCATGGATTCAACGGCTATGATGGTCCTGAAGTGTGCTTCTTTCCTGTGGCCAAATATGGGCTCCATTGGGCTTGGGCCCAGGTCGGCCGACCTAGGGGGGTCGGGCGACCTGGCCCTGAGCCCAAATCTCCTCCTCTTTTGCCAATTAGTCCCTGCATTCACATATTCACCAAAACTTGTGGAATTGATTAGATATAAACCCTATCACTATATTTGGTGATTATATTTGACATATTCTCTGCAGGAGTTGACGACTAAAAGTGGTACTTAAGGATCGTCAACAAGCTCCCCCACACTTAGCCTTTGCTCTTCCTCGAGTAAAGCTTAAGACTAAGGTGGAAAACATGAATCCAATTGATATGATACAAGCATATAAGTTATTCCAAGACATACCTGTTCTTGTGAATTTTTATGTGTCTATCATGTCATCTTGGATGGTTGCGGAATGGAACGGCCTTGATTCAAGTCATCCTAACTCTTCTGTCAAATAACTTGGGTTTTCGATAAATTTTCAAAAACATAACCTTACCTAGCTCCTCAAATGATTCTCTCAGATCACTCATTGTGTATAATTCCTCACCAAGATATTCTTTTGCCTTCTTTCACCCTACTTCTAAAAGGCTTATGTGGATCTCAAGGTAGGAGTAAAGATAAGGCATACTTGCATCTCATATATTGCAAAGTCAAAAAGCGGATCCAAGAAGAAAACTATTCATACAATCTGATCAAGATGTGCATGTGTGTGGAACAATGAAAAATGAATATGGAAAGTATGATAGCTCCTTTTTGTATGATCCCTCTCCTCTTTATTTTAAGAACATGGCTATATCATTTTTTCTCTTTTTTTCTTTTTCATGCTCTATGCTTTTATGAGCATCTCTTTTTTTTCTCTTGGACCTTCATGTGTCCAAAATGTTTTTTATAGCCCATGCCTCTTTTGCAAAGGATAGCTTGAGAGAGATTCGTAAGACATATGGAGCATTTATTTGGTGGATGGATAAAATGTATGTGGCTAACTTCCAGTGTAGAAGTTTAGCATGTGTATGTGGAGTGTACGTGATCTTGATCATGAAAGTATGAAGAGCATCTTACAAGGGTCACAACAATTTGACAAAGCTCAATGCAATAACAAGCAGCATATGTATAAGGTTTTCAATGTGAGCAACATATGGCTTTGGTAGGGATGGAATATCATTGAGGAGCTTTGCAAGGCTATTGATTTTAAACTTTTGCAATAAAAACCTCCCAAGTACTTTGTACAGAAAGAGCAAGATTTCTTTCATCATACCATATCTCATTAATCAACCACTTAGATAAACTTGTTTTCCTAAAGAGATATGTTCACAAGCAACAGGTGTATGTGCAAGGAATAAAGAATATGCAAGCCAATCAAGGAGAATCATGTCTATCAAAAGAGCACCAGAATTCATTGAGTTTAATTTTAGTGATCATCTCAAGATTATTTTAAACTCATGAATCAAAGAGGATGAAGGATAGGATGTGCAAACCATCGCTCTGGGCGAAAATGTGGGCGAGAGGTACCAGAGGCCCGTCGGCAGACCTGGGGGATCGGCCGACACCTCCTGAGCCTCGGTCGTCTTGATCTTTCTTGAACAGACCTGTGCGATGTTGTACATCCTGTCTGTGGGTGGTCTCGATCATATGTGCGTCAGAATGCTTGAGACACCCCCACACTTGAGCTTTTGCCTGCATTTATTCTCACATGGTGGAAACAAAACAATGGCTCCATGGTTTTAAGGACCATGAGCCTTTATTGGAATTCAAATATTTTTGGCATTTTTAAGTTATGCAAATTTTTATGTTTTTTTTTCATGGCAAACAAATCTTTCAAGGTAACTTAGCAGGGGATCAGAGAAAAATAAGTGCACAGAGTAATCTGGATACTTCCCTGACGAATTCCCCCAAACTCTGATCTTGCAAGCGAATGCAAGATTTGAGCTTAAGAGTGCCAAAAGATTTGTCCACTGTTCATCTTGCTTCACTGTGCAAATTTCTTCCATGTGACTAAAGATGTTAAATGTTGAAGTTATGCTCACCATCTTTTAGTCATTACTTCATCCCTGCAAGAAGTTAGTGGACAACGAATACCCGAAGGACTATAAAGAATAAATCAATGTTGCCATCGGGTTAGTTGTTCACATCCACGCTCAAAAACAAGATTGGTCCTTCACATGTCAAGCGTAGATCCAGTTTGCCAATTTTTTTATATATTTATTTTTTCAAATGTTCTCCTTTTCTTTTCAAATTTTATTTTCACCACTTTCCTTTTAAGCATAACTCAAACAAGGCTGGATTTAAATCACATCAACATGATCACAAGGGTTTTTGCAATATACTCACAGTGAACCATCGAAAGGTTATATACCTCGTCGTATGTTGTGCACAATGTGTTGCAGCGCATCCAATGCCTTGGTCTATCTCCAATTCGAATCAAGCTCGAGGACTTACCCGCTCAAATTTGAAATCTTTCCTGCAGGGGTTAGTCCATGCATACAACTGGTATCTATATATGCATTTACTCAAAGATTCATTAATCAAACTTGACACCATGTTTAATTTGATTAAAGAAGACCATTTTAACCTAAGCACCATGCTTAATTTTTAAAAAGGTCTATGAATGTACCTCGAGAATACATTCAAACCAGAGCATATGAGAATAGATAAAGGAAGCATGATAACCTTACCAAGCATTTTTTTTTTCAAATGGAGATATCATGAGTGGTGAACTTCGGGTTACCTCCCGAAAGGGCTTTGTTTAAAGTCAAAAGCAAGACAAGATACTTACCTTAGCATACTTACCGTTGGCTATGGATGATTAGTTTAGAATTTCCATCATGGTAGTTCCTTGGCTCTTGGTGATGTCATTGACGGTGACGCGGTTGCACGTGGATTGCAAGTGCACACTAAATGTTGGGATTTCCCCAACAAGTAGTTGGCAAAGCGGCAGAACACGAGCAGACGTCTTTTCTCATGAAAGCAAGCACAAGAACCAAGGATGCAAGGCAAGGTGGAGCTAGGAGCCATATGGGGACTACCGAGGTGAAACGCCACAATGGCATGTACACCCGGTTGTCTTAATCCCGCTAAGACTCACCGGCTATATATCTCTCTCTCTCTTTTTAATTTGTTAAGCAAGAAATGCAAGAACTAGCATCATCTGAAAACCAAGATAAATTTTGTACCAATGGAACTTGTCGTGTAACACTTACCGACCTCCCCCACTCTTGGATTTTTGTGTATCGCAGGACACCCAAAAATCAAGTGTGTAGGCCTCCTTTGAATTTGTTCCATCACCAGAACTTACCAAGGTGTTGCAGCTGTTGCAGCTCTCATGTTCTTAAGCATTGCACCCTTCGTTCTTTTCAGTTGCAACCTGTAATGGTTAGTGACCAAAAATACCCGAAGGGAACTTATCCTAAAAACATGTTCTTGCTTTTTTTTAACTTGGGAGCCCATCACTTGAAAATCCTAAGGAGGGATAGGAGCAAACCGAGGTCTCTTGGCAGCTTAGCTGGGGGCAAGAATTGACCGTGGAGGGCACCGACTTTCTTTGAACAGAGGAGGCCTAGGGTCGGCCGACTGCTAGGGTCGGCCGACCCTAGCACGGCTCCGTTCCAGCAAAGCTTTCAAGGGTTGCACTAGATCCGCTGGTCGTGAACTAATGGCAATTGAATTCGCTGCAGAAGGGCCAGGGCTAGGTCGGCCGATCGATGGGGTCGGGCGATCCTGGCTCAGGGCCCATTCTGCTGAACCTTCGCAGCGATATACCAGATGCAAGGGCTGTTGTAAATCTGAATGAATATGGCGCACGAAAGGCAGCCACAGGTCGGGCGACCCATGTGGTCGGCCGATGGCCTGTTGGCACCTCTCAAGCCCAGCTGGCTCGGCTATCCTATGTGGTCCCGGCTCATTAAGATTATGTATGTGTATTCAGGAGCGAGAGATCCAAAGGAATTTCAAGATAAAAGACTCCAAGTTTAAATTTCAATGCACAAATTGATTTGGAATGTAAACATGCAGAGATTCAGAATTTAAACATGCAGA
Organism: Alloteropsis semialata; assembly: GCA_004135705.1. Classification (NCBI taxonomy): domain Eukaryota; kingdom Viridiplantae; phylum Streptophyta; class Magnoliopsida; order Poales; family Poaceae; genus Alloteropsis; species Alloteropsis semialata. The sequence continues at coordinate 4,043,016 of CM014275.1, forward strand.
GATTGAAATCAAAAACGCAATGTGAAATAAATATGAGATACATACCGATTTACCTGTCGGTGAGGACTCGTCAGTTTACGTCCATCGAGTGAGGACGTCTCCATCATAAGTTTTAACTTTATGCAGCATTTGGAGATGGTTTGTATCGCCATGCCTGTTTGTCTTCTTTGGACGGGATCATGTAGGCCTTGGTGTTGAGCCTTGGCCTTGGGTCCGTTCGCGTTGGTCTTCCCATGAAATGGGCTGGCGTGTACCAATTTGACAGATGCTAGCCTAAGAACGAACGCGGTATCTCTCATGTTCAGCTCTGGGCCAGTTTGCGAACCAGAGTGAATCTAGAATTCACGAATCATTCTTTCGGCAGTAGCACTCGTCGATATTGGTGATGTAGGATTGACTGGAGTTGCCGCCGATCAGACTACCTAGGAAGATACGATGCAAGACCGTATTTCCCGATAATCTTGGGTTGTCGATGAAGTCCATTGGCAGTTCAAGACCAGTCATACACTACCCTGTTCCACATCAATGAGAAACAGAGCAAAGATAACCCTGCCAGAGCAGTGGTAATTAATCATGCTATTAATTGAGTACATGGGTTAACCACACTATTCAACCATTGCCGTTCCCCGGCAACAGCGCCAGAAAGCTTGTTGGTATTTCTTACGTCGCAGATAAATCCGCAAGCGCACGGATACCATTGTAGCTTTCACCCGGAAGTATTCAGGGTATCGAATCCACAGGGAAGGCAGTGATTGACTAGAGTGGTTATCCATTGTATTCAATCATAACATTATTAATATACCAAACTCTAACAAAGGGTAAACATTGATAGATGGGTAGTGTGACACACAGAAGGTTTCACTGCTCATTATAATAGTCTAGTTAATATGAAGATCCTAAGAGAGAACTAGGGGTTCTATGTGCTTCTTGCATATGGGTTACATTCCTACAAGCGTATCCTATACAAGCTTAGTAAAGGACACATGTTAGAGGGCAAATCGAGGAGTCGTGGGATCCCCTCATCCAAGGGTACTGTCACGATGTTTATCACGAAGGCCAGCAAACGCCCAGACCCGAACGCCGAGGATTACAAGGGACGGACAGGGCTGTCACCACCAGCCGCCTACCTCTTACTACGTAGGGGAGGGTATCCCCAATGTTATTCCATATACCAAACACCACGTTTACCATATGAAATACAACTCTATTTATGGTCCTCCTAAACAGAGCAACCTTGCGGTACACTAGGCCATTGCCATAACATGCATCCATTATACTAAGGTGCAAGACATACAACTTATATGATGAACACACAAGACTATAAGTCAAGTAACATAAGCAAGAGAGTAATTCCATTAATAGCTCTAAGTCTTATAAGTAAATAAAAGATACAAGATAACTGAGCTCTAGGCTTACCAAGACTCCGTCGGAAACCCGTAGAAGCTCAACTCCTAAGACTACTTCACTACTAACTAAGACTAGAATGTGTGGCAAAGAGAGCTCTTCCTTCTTGGTGTGTGAGGTTCAATGCCCGGTATGCAGCTATTTATGGCTTGTAGAGGCGGTTAGGAGTGGACACGTGGAAGATGAGGACGAACGGACTCAGTCAAAGGTCGGGCGATTCGGGGAGATCGGCCGACATAGGATCCACCGCCTTGAGTGATGCACGGCGTAGATGGACTCCTGGAGGCGGTGGGAACGCGCACCAGAAAGATGAGGCGGTTTGGCCTCCGGACCAGGTCGGGCGACCGGGGAGATCGGCCAACCGTCCACCGACACCGATCGGGCCCATCTTCGACTGAGTGACTGAGGAGTGGGTCCTAATGACGGTTCCAGGTGGGTTTGCTCACTTTGAGTACGTTTAGATATGTTGGTGGGCCCCTCAATCCATGTGAACTCCTCTTGGACCATTCCCCTCTCTTCGATTCAACCGTCATGGATTCAACGGCTATGATGGTCCTGAAGTGTGCTTCTTTCCTGTGGCCAAATATGGGCTCCATTGGGCTTGGGCCCAGGTCGGCCAACCTAGGTGGGTCGGGTGACCTAGCCCTGAGCCCAAATCTCCTCCTCTTTTGCCAATTAGTCCCTGCATTCACATATTCACCAAAACTTGTGGAATTGATTAGATATAAACCCTATCACTATGTTTGGTGATTATATTTGACATATTCTCTGCAGGAGTTGATGACTAAAAGTGTTACTTAAGGATCGTCAACAATCATCTTTATAAGCCTGGCAATTCCATCAACCTTATCCCTATCAAGGGATTCATTCCATGAATCTTGCGGCCGAGGCAGATGACCGGAGTGTTTGGACATCCTTGGGGGCTGATTCTCCACATAAAACCACTTGTCATTCCAGTCCTTGATGGAGTCATTCATCTTGAAATCAAAGTAGACGTTCTTCATCCCCTGACGCAGTTGAAATCCGGCTCCACCGACTACTTTGTCCGGGGTGGACTTCACACGGAAGAGGCATCAGAACAGATTGAAGTGGGGATCGATCCCCAAGAAGGTTTCGCAGAGATGAATAAAGAGCGAAATTTGAAGAATAGAATTGGGGTTGAGATGAATCAATTCTAATTTGTAGTAAGAAAGAAGCCCTCGGAGGAAATCATGAGCGGGAGGGCGAATCCGTGTTCATAAAAAGCAACAAAAACCACGATTTCGTGGATTTCTTTGAAAGGCCTGGCCTTACCAGCATCGGTGCGCCAACAGGAGTGTTGAGGCCATAATACCAGGGTGCCCGATCACGTGGACTACCGACTACCGACTCCGAACGATCAAGACTCCGAATAAGACACGATGGCCGGATCGCAGGAGGAAAAGCCCGAAGATAGCTAGAGTCCTACTAGGTTTAGGTCTATTTTGTCTTGTAAGGCACGTCTCCCTGGATATAAATAGCTGGGGTCTTGTACGTAGAGGGTATCCCAGAATCTAGCCAATCCACCCGAGGGTACTTGTTACGCATTGTAATCTGTACTTGACGAAATAATACAAGCAGCAACTGGACGTAGGGTTATTACTCGATCTCGAGGGCCCGAACCAGTATAAAAATCCTGTGTCTCTCTGTTCAACACCGTGATTAATCTTCGCACGAAACGGGGTGCTTGCCGGACAAATATCTGCCGAGTACAACCTCGACAGAGGCACGCCAGGTAGGGGCCCTTGCGTGAAGAAAGATCATGCCGATCGTCAACGGAGTCTGGATCGCCGACGCGTCGAGTTCATCGATGCTCTACATGCCCAGTTCCGTCAAGTCGGAAGCCATCGGGAGTTCTGCCTCCGCTTCCGATCTCTACGCTCATTGCCATCTAGTGCCTGCACGGGAGATCCGTTTCGGGGATCTCGTGTTCGAGCACCAAGGCGATTACGAGCTCAAGATGACAGGGATCCATGATCCCGATCTCACGTGCGCCGGTCGGGAAGTTTTCGCCACCTTCACGGAGCCAACTCCCGAAGACATTGCAGATCGCACTGCACAGTTGGATCTCGAATACAGTGGATCTAGCAATGGGTCGGAACAACCCGAAGACCGCCGCATCCATGTGCTAACTGCAAACGGGACCGAGGCCGCTGCCAAGTCATCTAGCTCGCGCAGGCCCATGCCTCCTCCACATTTCAGCAACGCACCAATGCTTCAGACGGCTAAAACCCAAACACAGCAGGTTGCGTCCTCGTTGGCTCCCCGAGATCTCAACAACGATTTCCGGGCTGTCGAGCAGGACAATCTGCAGATCCGAACCCTCTTGGAGACCATGGAAGCAATGGCCGAAGGGACCCCAATGGCCACCATAGCCAAGAAGGCTCGGGAAGCAGCGGACAAGGCTAAGGAGCGCATCGAGGCCGCCGCTGCCGCACCACCAGCTCCGTCAAACAGACCACATGAACCACAGCCGGTTCGGTCCCGATCTGTTAATGGACGACCCCACTATCGCCCACACGAGGGGCGCGACATGAGGCCGCAGCTCGAACGCAACCGTCGCGCTCGCGACGCTCAGGAAACTCTCAATTACAATCGAGATTACCGAGCACGTGAGGGTTACTATCGGTCCCATCCAGATTCGCCGCCACGTGACTCCCGACCAGGCACAGGGGGATGCCTTGCGTACTCCCAGCCCTGCGCAAGGTCAGGTGGCCCGAGAAGTTTCGTCCTACTAACATCGAGAAGTATGACGGAACAACCAACCCCCGCGAGTGGATTCAGATCTATTCCACGATCATCGATGCCACCGGGGGTGACGACTACGTCAAGGCCAACTACTTGCCGACTGCCCTGCAGGGATCAGCCCGTACGTGGCTCATGAACCTGCCCGAGGCTAGCATCAAGTCTTGAGGCCACCTCCGGGAGACGTTTGAAGCCAACTTCCAAGGCACCTACAAACGCCCCGGACATGAAGGAGATCTGCTCAACTGTGTGCAGAAGCCTGGAGAATCCCTCTGGGACTACATCCGCCGGTTCAGCGACACCCGTAACACCATCCCTGACATGGTGGATGATCGGGTGATTGTGGCCTTCAATCAGGGTTGCAAAGACAAGCGAACGGGGGAGGAACTTGCCAAGAAGAACCCGAAGACGGTGGCAGAGTTCTACGGGATCCTGGAAGAGACCGCCAAGATGGCGGACGCCCAAGTGCGGGTTCACGGAAAGCCCGAACAAAGCCAGCCAGCCGGGGAAGGCAAGAAGAAAAATAAGCATAAGAACAAGAAGCGCAAGACCGAGGGCGACGAAGTCATGGCCGTGGACAACAAGGCCCCTTACAGGCGTCAAGGCAAACCTACCGATCTCCCGATGTACTGCCCGATCCACCGATCCACAAAGCATCACTTTGTGGACTGCACGGTGTACAAGAAGCAGAAGCAGGAGGAGGAGAGCCAGCAGCAGGGGGCTCCACGTGACCAGGCAGCCCACAACCCTCGGACGGCGAACTACATGGATTGTGATGATGAGCCAGATCTTCCCGAAGATCTAGAGATCGCCACAATTTTCGGTGGCTATTCTACCCGAACCTCCAAGTCCCAGCTCAAGCTGGTCGAGAGGCAGATAGCCAGCACCGAGCCCTGCAAGCATCTGCTAAGGTGGTCCAAAATCCCGATCACATTTGATCAGAGGGACCACCCCGAGACGCTCTACGACGGGCCACTACTACCACTATGCATCAAACCATGGATCGGGCCCCGCAAGATCGGGCAAACCCTGATCGACAGTGGAAGCGCCCTCAACCTACTATTCATCAACGCCTTTGACGAGCTCGGGATCCCGAGGAGGTCCTTGTCCCCGGTGGAGAAGCCTTTCTACGGGGTCATACCAGGCATCCAAGCCTTTCCCCTAGGGAGGATCGATCTGCAGGTGACCCTCATGGAGGGCAAAAACATCCGAACAGAGTTCCTCACCTTCGAGGTGGCTGACATCACATCGGCCTATAACTGCATCTTGGGCTGACCGTTTTTGAAGAAATTCATGGCGGTTGCTCACTTTGCGTACTCCATGATCAAGGTCCCAGGGCAGCTGGGCCCGATCACCATCTGCGGCGATCACAAGGGCGCAGTCCAGTGCGACATGAAGACCTTGGACATGATCAAGGGAGACGAGCAAGAGCCAGCCAAGGCTGCCGAACCTGCCAAGAAAAAGATCAAGAACCAGCCTAAGACTGCCGCTAAAGCAGCATTGGCTGAAACCTCCCGAGCAGCAGAGACCCGATCAAGGGCCAAGGGGAAAGAAGTTCCCGAACAGGAGCCCATCGGGGAACAGAAGACCGACGACGGCGCCGCTGTGAAGCAGACCGTGGTGGACCAGACCCTACTCAAGGGGACGCCATCACAGGCAGCCGGCGAGTCGCCAACCGACGCCTCACCAATCGTGCCAACAGCAAAGCGCTCCGAGCCAGGCACAAAGTCTGTGGCCCTTGACGAGGCGGACCCAACCAAGACCACCCAGGTGGGCCTTGGCCTGGGTGATAAATAGGAACTCGAGCTCATTGCTTTCCTCCGGGCAAACGCAGATGTGTTCACTTGGGAACCATCTGACATGCCCGGGATCCCTAGGGAGGTGATCGAGCACAAGCTTGGCATACGAACTGGCGTCCGACCAGTCAAGCAAAAGCAAAGGAGATATACCCCAGAGAAGCGAGACGCCATTAACGAAGAAATCAACCGACTACTCAAAGCCGGCCTCGTTCGAGAAGTCCCTTTGCCGGAATGGCTGGCAAACCCAGTCATGGTGAACCTGGAGGATGTGCGTGGACTACACAGATCTGAATAAAGCTTGCCCGAAGGACGAGTATCCATTACCTAGGATAGATCAAATTGTAGACTCAACCTCTGGATGCGAGCTGCTTTGTTTTCTAGATGCCTATTCGGGGTATCACCAAATCAGCATGTGCATTGACGATGAGGAAAAAACTGCATTTGTAACTCCCTTCGGTGTTTATTGCTATATAAAGATGCCTTTTGGTCTGAAAACGCAGGTTGCACTTATCAAAAATGTGTTCACATTGTTCTCGAGGGCCAGATCAGCCGTAATGTGGAAGCATATATAGACGACATTGTTGTAAAAAGTAAGTTAAAGGGCGACCTGATCGCTGATTTAACCGAAACATTCAACAACTTGCGTGAAAACAGGACGATGCTCAACCCCGCTAAGTGCACCTTTGGTGTATCATCGGGTAAGCTCCTCGGTTACCTTGTTTCCCAACAAGGTATAGAGGCAAATCCGCACAAGATCAAGGCAATCGACGACATGAAGTCTCCGCGCAGCTGCCACGAAGTCCAGAAGTTGGCAGGAATGATGGCGTCCCTGAGTCGATTCGTGTCCAAGTCAGGCGAACGAGGTATGCCATTCTACAAATTGCTACGTAAAACTGATCGTTTTGAGTGGTCGGCAGAAGCAGAAGAGGCGTTCCAGGCGTTCAAGCAATACCTACGGAAAATGCCCGTACTGGTCCCGCCACAGCCACAAGAGGAGATGTTGTTATACGTAGCAGCGACACCAACTGTTGTCAGCACTGTTTTGGTGGTTGAGAGACCAACAGAAAAGTCAACAACACAACATCCTGTTTACTTCGTAAGCGAGGTGCTACATGATGCCAAAATAAGGTACCCTCAGATTCAGAAATTATTATATGCTGTACTAATGACTTCCAGGAAGCTCAAGTATTATTTTCTGAGCCACAAGATCAAGGTTGTCTCAACTTACCCTCTAGGCAACATTTTACATAATCGAGATGCCGTGGGTAGGATTGCGCAATGGTCTGTGGAGATGGGGGCTTATGACGTTGAATTCATACCCAGAACTTCCATCAAGTCGCAGGCTCTGGCAGATTTCATCGCAGAGTGGACAAACCCCGAACCCAAAGAGGCTGCCCAAAATCCTGAACACTGGACCATGTTCTATGACGGAGCATTTTGCCAAGCAGGCGCGGGGGTTGGGGTGGTCCTGATTTCACCGCACAATGACATCATCAGGTACGCATTACAAATCAATTTTGTTGATCCAACTCCTACTAACAATGTTGCCGAGTATGAGGGACTCTTGACAGGACTCCGTATAGCTGCATCTCTTGGCGTGAGAAGGCTGCTCGTGAAAGGAGATTCTGAGTTAGCTGCAAAGCAAGTCATGAAAGAATACAGTGCGCGGAGCGAGGTCATGACTAAATACTTGGAAGCATATAGGCGCATGGAGAGCAAATTTGATGGACTTGAAGTACGGCACGTCAAGAGGGAATTCAATGGCGACGCAGACAAGCTCGCAAAGGCAGCTGCAGAGCGCACACGGCTCCCAGGTAACATGTTACTTGAAGTTCTTACTAAGCCATCTGTGTCGGTTTCACCACCGAACCTAAAAACTGCGCCTGCCAAGGGCTCAGTTTCTACAACCAACGAATCCGCCAAGGAGTCTATGTTGGTCGGTACGGCCCAAGCCGCCGCTCTAGTTGGAAACGAGGAGAACTGGATGGATCCAATCCGGGCGTACCTCACAAACCAAGCTATTCCGGACGATGATGCTACATTGGAGAAAATCCATCGTAAAGCCAAGAACTATCAATTGGTTGATGGGCGATTATACAAGCTAACCCGCAATGGAATGCTCCTTAAATGCATCACACGGACCGAGGGTATTAGTTTGCTCCACGATATTCACGGAGGAATCTGTGGATCACATGCTTCTCCCAGATATCTAACAGGGAAAGCATTTCGATAGAGCTTCTACTGGCCCACAGTTCTTCAAGACGCAAGCAAGTTAGTTAAAAAGTGCGAGGCATGCCAATTCTTCGCACGGAAACAAACTAAACCTGCGCAAGCTTTAAACACTATACCCTTGTCATGACCCTTTGCCACATGGGGTATAGACATCCTCGGGCCCTTCCCCAGGGCGTTCGGGGGGTTACAGATTTCTGTTCATTGGCATCGACAAATTTACAAAATGGGTTTAAGCCGAGCCAGTTCAGAAAATCACAAAAGAGGCAGCTGTTAAATTCCTACAGAGTATTGTCGTCCGATTCGGTGTCCCGAACAGGATAATCTCTGATAATGGAACGCAGTTTAAAAGTAAAAAGTTTTCTGATTTCTGCTACGACCACGGGATCAGGCATGATCGGTCATCGGTAAATCACCCGAAGACGAACGGGCAAGTAGAGCGTGCCAACGGCATCGTGCTCCAGGGCATCAAGACCAGATTGCAAGCTTACAACAAGCGTCGGATTCATGAAGCCCCTACAGTACTTTGGTCGATGAGGACCACCATGAATCGAGCAACGGGCGAAACACCTTTCTTCTTGGTGTATGGAGCGGAAGCGATTCTACCATCCGATATCCGACTACAAGCCCCACGCGTGGCAATGTTTTCAGAAACTGAAGAGCCTGACAGACGCGCTGATGAGCTAATCCTCCTGGAGGAGGCTCGTGATGTAGCTGCTTTTCGAGTAGCCCAGTATCAGCAAAAATTGCGGCAATACTATGATGCTAATGTTCGCAAACGAAGCCAGTGCATTGGTGACATGGTGCTCAAACTAGATCAACGCACCAAGGACAAAACTAAATTGTCCTATCCATGGCAAGGGTCGTACATTGTAGTAGATATCGCACGACCAGGAGCCTACAGAATCGCGGAGATAGATGGGGATATACTGCCAAACACGTGGAACATGGATCAACTACGCAGATTCTACGCCTAAACTACGGAGATCGTGCAAGTTCAAGCCCGACCATCAGGTTTGGCAGATAAAAACCGTCATCTGCGTCGCCTAAATCGCCAACAAAACAAAAAAGATAAGTTCTACACACTCTACTCACCCTCGCTTTTACGCTCGGGGGCTGAGCTTTATTTTTCTATTCTGTTTCTACTCTTTGTTACCATATTGCATGCACTAACAAAGAGCCGGGGACTACCATGCTGAAAATTTTCTTTTCAGACCTATTCTATGCGTCCCGAGCTCTAGGCTCGGGGGCTCCCCACTTGATCGGGAAATTCTTGCGGTTAGTACTTCTAGACTCTTTTTCAGCATGCCTGCATGACTGTAAAAGAGCCCGGGGGCTACTATGGTACTACTACCACGCAAGAATCGGGCTTTTTAAGTCAAGAAAGCTAGGCTACGCTAAATTACCGAATACCATGACTACAAGGAATTACACAGTTCAGAAGGCCGCCCGTGTCTCAGCGGCTAAACAATTCTGAAATAGCTTGTGGTAACGGGACCTTTGGCTATTACAAAGCTATCAGTTAAAAAGCTCCACAAAAACACTGATCAGCTCTAAAGACTTATGCAAAAACATGCAACCATATGTTTCGCAAATTATAGTCACATTCTAAATCCTTAAAGTTTTGCCCTATTACAGGAGTCTTGCACAGAGTTCAAGGTGATTCCTCTGAATCACTCAGATGGAGATCAAGGTTCTTGACAAAAGGCTCTACCAACGGGGCAAAGTTGTCGAACATTACCTCAGCTTCTGTCGCCGAGCACTTGAAGCCTTTGGAGAGCAGGGAAACGTCAAGATTAGGAATGTGGCACTTCAAGGCCCCGATGGTGTGAGTTGCTGCGACGCAGGCACCTTCCATCAGCCTGGATTCCAAGGACGAGCTGCGCTTTTCTGATGCTTCAAGTCGGGCGGTTAGATCAGCAACGTCTTTGTCCCGAACTGCTAGCCTCCCTTCCAGATCCGAGCATTTCTTCTCAAGCACCTCAATGCTCTTGGAGTTAGCTACAAGATCAAAGGCAGTGTGTAAGCAAAAGTTCATAGATGAGGACTCAACAAACAAGCATGACAACATAAAGACATGTACCTTCCTTCTCGGACAGGAGAACGGTCACCTGGGCCCCCAGTCTGATCATAGACGCTTCTGCAGCAGAGGCACGAGCGTCTAGCGAACGCCATTGCTCTTCGGCTGCCGAAAGCGCGCTAATGATCGGGCCCAGGGGCGTCGGGACAGGTCCTGCGATTTCCGCAGTCTTCTCCACACCGTCAGGTTGAGCTGCCGAGTCAGGCTCGGGAGTTTTCTCCTTGTCAGATGGCTTGATGGGAGGAGAGGCGGCAGGATCAGATTGCCTGAATTCCCGAACAATCAGATACGGTTAAAACAAGATTTTCTCCGAGAAAATACTTAAGCATAATCAAGTTTGTCAGAGCTCTTACTTCGCTGTTGAGATTCTAACTTTGAATCTCTTGGCACCAGGTGTAAGCTTTGATGGCAGTGGCGTCGGACGGTTTTCCTGTCGAGAAATCTCTCGAGCACGTTTAGCTTTGGTTATGCGATCAAAGGCTGCGAATAAACGCCCGAATACGATCATGCTCGGTACCTGGGTATCAGGGCGAGGTGGATCACGACTGGGCTGCAGCCCGGCGGCCCCGGGCACACCGAGAATTCCCGAACCCGGAAGTGTCCTTTCCACGCTGCGAGAGCGCTTTCGAGTTCCGGGAATAATCACCTTGGGGCTGCTCAGGATCTCTTTCTCTGCACCAGGTGACGGTTCAGGCTGTTCGCTGGTCGGGGCCATGGCGCCTTGATCAACAGGCTGCTCTCCCTCCTCCTCTACGTTGATGGCACCGCTCTGTGCGGGGGCGTCAAAAACAGCAGGGACCTATTCGGGGAAAAGAGTTACATCAAATCAATATTAAGCAAGAAAGAAAGTTTTCTGAGCAACAGTTTACCTCTGGAGGAGGGTTGTCAGCACTGTAGGGTGTTGGGACGTTTTCCCAGTTCGGGAGATCGGCTCCAAACATCTTCTTTAGGCGAGCGGCCACTTCTGTCTCTGGGACAACTGTTAGTTAAAAAGTCATGAATTCAAATGACTGAACGAACTCAGAAAAACACCCGAATAGAAAAACAAAGGCTCACCATCGGGTTTCATTCTGTTCGGGTCGTTGTCGCCTCTGAATGTCCAGGCATAGCGGTCGTGAGTCATGAGCGGGATAAATCTCCATCTGATGAAGATTTCTACTACATGAACCGCCGTCAGGCCGGCATTGCGGAGCTCCAGGACCCGATCAATGTGCTTCTGCATCTCTGGGGTGACTCTTGGCAGGGCTTTGGTCTCTTCTTTGAGATAGGGCATCAAATATTTCCCTTTTGCCACTGAGGCTTGGGGAAGGGTGATGTAAAACCAGTGACGCTCATATCCTTTCCAGCAATCTTTAACTGGAAAAGGGATATAGATCTCCCGATCTCTCAAGGAAAACCCAATGGACCCGATCATGAGTTGGTTCTTGTAAAATGCAGGGGCATAAAAATATCTCCACAGCAGCAGTGACGGCTTAATCCCTAACCAAGCTTCGCACAGAAAGGCAAAGACGCTAAGCATAGTCAAGGCGCTGGGCTTAAGGTGCACGAGCTCTATTTGGTAATGCTCACAGATGTTGTGGAAGAAATCAGAAGGATAAACCCTGAATCCACAATGGAAAAACTCCAAGAACGCCACCATCTCAAGGGTGTTGGGGGTCGGATACACCTGACCTTTGGCATGCCGATGAGGGAAGAGGCTGGTGTCAGGGAGCAATCCAAGATCCTCTAGTTGCTTCAGTTGTTTGGCTGTTGTGATGGACTTGTCCCAATATTGGTCCGTGGTGCAGACCGTGTTTCCGCTGCGGAGCTCTCGCCCGGCAGCGGCGCTGCTCTGATCTCCTGAAGATTCACCGCCGGATGAAGATTGGTGCGAGGATACCATGGCGACCGGAAGCTGGCCTGAGGGGCTGGGGGAACAGGTGGATGAAGGAAAGAAAGCAGATGAAGAATGGCGAATCTTCTATAGATGCGAGCAAGGATGACGAAGGCCCAAATGGAGTCCAAGCGGCGGCGCTTGGGGGCTTTATGGTTCAGCGAGGGAGCATGAACCCCGAGAAACCTGCCCTCGAGCCGCGCAATCCGCAGTGACTGTTGGGTCAAAAAGATTCTTTCCTTTTTCTGCGGCACGCGTTGTTTCGAGGAATGCGCAGGTCAAATTCAATGCATTTAGGATTGTTGGCTTACAAGGGAAGCTATCAGTTTTAAATGACCAAACGCTTGGTGTGAGACGAGGAAATGCCCCGATCACATCTGATCCGGGTCAAACTTCCCGAACACGCTAAAAACTTGTTAGTTTGATCAGAAGAAACTTTTGTTCGGGGATTTTGTTTCTGAACAGTCAGTTTCATGAACAGATTGATACAAACAATGTTCCGAACACAGGGAAAAAGGGACTTTTGTTACATCCATCAAGTGAAATTTCTTCATTAATCCAAAAGGAGTACATTTCACGAGGGATCGATAACTACCCTGCAACTAAAAATTCAAAACAAAGATCCTCGCCTGACTAATGTCGTCGGCGAGGATCAGGACGGTGGAGCGCCAGGCGGTGGATCATCATCTACCGCGTTCTCTTCTTCAGAGTCGCTGACGAGATCCACATGCACTCCGTCTCCAGGGATCCCGATCAGGTCCCGGTTCAGGGAGACGAAGAGGTGCCGGGCGAATTCCTCGTCGCCGCTGGTGTCCACCGGAGCAGAAGACGAAGATGCGCCTGCGTGTGCCGCCTCTGGCTTCAGCCGGGTTCTACTCCCTCTTTGTTCTGGCTCGTCGTCAGAGCAGAGGGAGATGGGAGATGCCGGGGCTGGAGAGGAAGACGCAGGGCGTTTTCCGGCGGTAATGCTTGACGGAGCAGCCTTGGGAGTTGGAGACGCCATTACCGGAGCCTCCTCTGGTAGCTCGACCTCGACTCCTTCCTCCCCGTACCAGGGGAGGGCCAGGAGCGGAGCCTAAGGAGGAGCAGAGGGAGGTGTCGTCACCGGCGGGTCTTCCGGCTTGTCAGGCGGCTGTTCGCCGGAGCCGCGGGGAGAGTCTCTGAAAAGGAGGCGAGGGAGCTTGAACTTGCGGCTGAGTTTTTT
>CM014275.1:4057367-4073876 GCA_004135705.1 Alloteropsis semialata
GGCGCGACGACGCGCGCAGCAAGGAAAGCACACGGCGTATCCCGCAAGAAGCTCGGAGATCAGGATAAACTAGCCGGAATTGTAGGGAAAGATATCTGTAATCGTTATAGGATCAAATCCTTGTAATTCGGGTAGGTTACGATCTCTGGCCGACTTGTAACTCAAGGCAGCCGGACTATATAAGGCGCCCTGAGACCCCCCTCCAGAGCATCAACATCCACGAACATCTACGCTACAACCCACAATCACACAACCCTAGGACAGAACCCAACTACGGAGATCCTTCAGGAACTTCATACACAGCAATACAATCGCCGCCAACACAGGACGTAGGGTGTTACGTCATCTCGACGGCCTGAACCTGTTCAATCCTTGCGTCTTGTGTTACCATCGACTTCTGATCCTCGATCTGTCCCTCGACAAATCAACCACGTAGGCTACCCTGTGTGGACTGCCGGGTCCAAACATCCGACAGGAACTGACGCTGCAAACAAATTGCAACAGGCAATACAATCCTTTTCGCAGGAAATACAGTTACAACGAAGCCGGACTTACGCCGGTTACAAACATCAAACACAATAACCGCCAAGATGACGGCCTGGGGCACTCGTCCCTGCGCTCAGTGCTACATCCGAAGCAAGCTTGGCCCACATGAGCTCCTCGCAAGCTCTCTTGTAGCACCACTGCAGCCGTCGACGGGACAGCACCGGTGGAGGGTTGATGACGGACGCCTTCGGCTACCCCTTGCTCTACAAAGCATTTCACCCCACATGGCCCTCGTCACATGGGAATGCGGGGGTGAACGGGGCAGCGCTCACGCGCTGATCAACGCCTCAGATCCCTCGCAAGCACTCTTCTAGCACCACGCCGTGATGACTCCATGAGCTCTCCCCGGTGGATGAACCCAACGATGAACCTCCGGCATGTTGACTACAAGGATCCTATGTCTACTCGCTCTTGGGTGGCAGCTCAGGCTCCCCGACGGGTATTTATAGCCCCTGGCCGCCGGAGGACGGAAGATTTACTCCACGATGACGAGCGCGGGCTCCGCGCCACGCGTCTCTCCTCCAGCCTGAAGCGCACAGGTCACCCTTATCTCCTTTGGCTCCACTCGGCCACGGGAGTGCCCTGTGCAGTCACGGGAACTCTATTCCTGACGCCGCATCACAGAAGCGACGCCGCCTTGCCTGCCTCTCCCTTGGCATATCCTGCGAAGAAGGAATCCTCCGGGACTCGAACCTCTCGCCAAAGATAAGTATCAATTGATTATTTTCGCCAATCCCGCGAGCTTTAAAACAAGTTGCTAAAGTACTCGGGGAGCACACGCCTTAATCCGTGAAACCTCGACTCTTCCGTACGCCTACGCTCCTACGCGTGCATGCGGCCCAGCTCCCTGCGCTATGGACTACGGCTATCGGGGATCAGGTGCATAAACGTAACAGGCTAACTACCCGAGGAAATTAAAAGACTTGAAAGCAGGAAGCGGAGTTCATTAGTATTTGTATCGCCGAATACTTTCTCCTCGAATTTTTACTTTGTTGCAGGGTACAGACGACCACTCGGCGTGCTCAGCCTTCACGCTCGGGGGCTGGCGCCGGGACGACCACTCGGCGTGCTCAGCCCTCACGCTCGGGGGCTGGCGCTGGGACGACCACTCGGCGTGTCTCGCAGGACTCCGCTGGCCCTCACGCTCGGGGGCTGGACGCCGAAATTAATGCCGGATGATTTAGCCAGATGCTTCTTGACTAACCCTTGGACCGATTCCTTCGGAATCGCTTCAAGGCTCGGGGGCTACGGCCAACGGACGCACCTTGCGGCGCATCCGTTGATCATTTGGTGACCTCTGAAGAAGGCTACTAACCCTTGGACCGATTCCTTCGGAATCGCTTCAAGGCTCGGGGGCTACGGCCAACGGACGCACCTCGCGGCGCATCCGTTGGTAGACAGCTCTTTTCTCTCCAGTATCACGCGGTTTCGCTTCCAACTGCAGCAGGCTCGACGCTCATCAGACAGCACGACCTCGCCGACTTGTCCCTCAACCACGTACTACTCGGGGGCTTGTCGGGGGTAGACCCCCAGGGGTACCCAGAAGGCGGATTGGCCCAACCAGCAAGGGGCGGCCCAATCCGAGTGCTATCGGGCCGGTTTGTCAGACTGGGTGGCCCACCACTCGGGAGGCCCACCAGTCGGGCGAACCGGATGGGCGCGACGGCGCGCGCGGCAAGGAAAGAAGACGGCGTATCCCGCAAGAAGCTCGGAGATCAGGATAAACTAGCCGGAATTATAGGGAAAGATATCTGTAATCGTTATAGGATCGAATCCTTGTAATTCGGGTAGGTTACGATCTCTAGCCGACTTGTAACTCAAGGCAGCCGGACTATATAAGGCGCCCTGAGACCCCCCTCCAGAGCACGAAAAACTACAACCTTTACAACCCTAGGACAGAACCCAACTACGGAGATCCTTCCAGGAACTTCATACACAGCAATACAATCGCCGCCAACACAGGACGTAGGGTGTTACGTCATCTCGACGGCCCGAACCTGTTCAATCCTTGCGTCTTGTGTTACCATCGACTTCTGATCCTCGATCTGTCCCTCGACAAATCAACCACGTAGGCTACCCTGTGTGGACTGCCGGGTCCAAACATCCGACACTCGGCCTGACAGGTGGGTCCTCTGTGAGGGGGTACGGGAATTTTTTTGGGTAAAAAGTGTTTCAAAAGAACTCGTTCTTAATAGTATAGATACCCTGGAAATCTAACCAAAACTTGCCGGCTATGACAATATCTCTAACTTATTTAAAGCAACCTAATCTTAAACTACCAAAACTATTACAAATCTTGACGCACAATCAGGCCCTAAAGAAGCTTCTAGACGCGCCTCCCTACAGAAGTCGTACGTGCTCCGGCCTTCTCCTTCCCGTGTCCGATCAGAACTCCTATCGGACGTACTCCGATCGGAATCGGAGGCTGACTCAGAATCGGACTCGGCCTCTGCATCATTTCCGTTGCACAACTCCAGCCGAGTCAAAATCTGGTGTCAACACATGCCCCCCAATTTTGGGATAAAATATTATTTTGTTCCAAAATTCTCCGAGCAATGATGACCCTGGCAGCGAACAGTATATGGAAACCCGCACCCTTCACTGTTGCAATCCTCGAATCCCGTGCGGATTCGGCGCCGTGGCCTTCGGGCAGTTTCTTCTCCATAAGCCCTATAAATGTCGATCCGAACCGTCGTCCCCAACTCGCATCTACTGTTTTGTCTGCTCATCCGCCATTGTCACCTCCCCAAGCTTTCATCCGGCGACTCTGTGATCTTCAAGCTTCAATTTCTTCACCGCGAATCAAGTAAGGAACTCTTCCGCACATAATCCATACCACGCATCTGTGATTTACTGCACTCCTCCGCAATCCCTTAGGTCTCTTCCTCTTCATATTACTGTTCATTGTAGATCCATTTCTTTCATCAATGGCGGCTCCTCTTGATAAGGCAGACACTGATCAAGTTCTTGAGGTAAAAAATTACTCAAAATCTCCATTTAAATCCCCGCATCTTCTTTCCAGAACTATTTACGAGCCTCCACCTCTGCATTTATTATTTTATTTTTCCGATTGTAGCATCTTAAGAACAACCTAGTCATCCCCGTCTCCCATGTTGAAGCCGGGTACTACCTTGGTCCGATGGGTGACCCCGATCCGACGGACCTGATTAATATGGAATCGGAGAGACTCCCTTTTAAGGGATCGGACCTGCAAGTTGCCGATTGGGCCGGCTCCTTCCGATCATGGCCGGGCAGTGTCCCAGGATGGAGGAACTGGTTCCTCAGAATGCAAGCTGCCAAGACCGCTTTTTGGGATGAAAAAGACATTGGCCAATGTCTTATGCTCTCTCTTGCTGATATGGTCAAGGACGAGAATTTACTGGCCGCTACCTCCCTCTTTTGGTCCGATGCTCTTAATGCCTTCATATTTGGTCATGGTCCGATGACGCCAACACTCATGGACGTACACATGTTGACCGGTCTCAACACCGTCAACGCCATGAACCCAAGAAGGCTTTCCACCGATCTGAACTACAAACTAGTAGCCTCAGGCTCCAAGGGCTGGAAGAAATATGTTGCCGATCACTGCAAAACCGGCACTATCGGAGATAGAGAACATGCAGCCTTCCTTAACATGTGGTTGGAAAGATTTGTATTTTGTGGATCAACTCTTGCTGCCACCTCAAACATGCAAGCCATTGCAGAAGCATTATCTCGTGGCGAATCGGTACCCCTTGGTCGTCTTCTTCTCGGGGCTGTTTATCATCTTCTCCACCAGGTATCGGCCAGACTATTGGACGGCCAAGCAGTCGGACACATCGGAGGCCCCTGGTGGTTTATCCAGCTATGGTTGCATACACAGTTCCAATCCGCTTTTCAATACAATTTCAAGGAACACCAATTTCCAAACTATTATGCAGAAGAGGAAGATGCAACCACTCGCCGATTCATGTCATTCGGAGAAGCAGCATCGGCCTGCCCTGGGTCAAAGCTTGAGTCAAAAGATATGGCCAACTACTTTGAAAGTTTTTACCATGGGATCGCATCGGAACGCTTCAGTTTCTTCGCTTATGGTGATCCCGATCGTGACTATGAGCTACCCTTATTCAACATTCAAAATGAACTGACATCAATCACTCCAGCCATTCTGGGTAGCAACATTGCATTCGGCCGTAAAACCACTTCCTATGAATTTTATAATCCATCAGTGGCTGCTCATCAATTGGGGTTTGGTTAACTCCCGATCGGTCTGTACTTCTTCGATAAAATCAAACATAGAGAATCGATGTCATCATCCCTGGAGATGGATAGGGTTTTATCTCTTGCCCCCCAAGCCAATTTTGAAATACCAGAATGGCTATGCACAAGCTTCTCATCCAGGCTTTTCAGAAATTGGTGGAAAGAGCTTCGTCTTCATATGTTTAGACTCCCGGCCATCACTTACTGCATACTCATCGATTCCGATTTTGAAGCCATGGAAAATCCTATAAGTCTTTTGAAATCTTCCCATTTCGATTCATCTTTACTTGAACGAGCTCTCCATAATCTGAATCCCATCTTTTTAACAGCCGGTCGAAGAAAACGCACCATCGGTGAGCAATAGCGGAAAGCCGATCCAATACTTTGTCAAAACTCCGTATCCAAGAATCGGCTCCTCCGCCCCGTCTTTGAAGGACATTATGGATGGCAAAGGCAAGAGAAAAACCGCCCCTACTACCATGAATGCACCAAAGAAACCGAAGAAAAGCCGCGCGGTACGATTCTCATTCTTCCGATTTTCATTTTCGATTCTTACTTCCGATCTTTACTTTAAGCAAATACTTCTTTCATACAGCCTTCCAGAAAAATTCTCGGCCAATCAACTTCCAGGGCTGCCGAAGAAACCGCACAAAAGGTTGCTGAGGGTGCAAGAATGCTTCTTGATGTAGTATCGGTAATAATCCGATTTCATTCATCTCATATTAAATCGGCAATAACAATTTCTTTTTCAACAAACAAACATCACATTACCCGATCTTCAGACAGCTTCGGCCCAAGCCATACAAGCAGAATCGGCCCAACAGGTAAATCTAATCCGACCCATATGATCTTTAAATACATAGGTTCAAACTAACCGATTCAATCGTAGACTACTCTGCAACCCATCATTGAGGAGCCAAGTACAACCGTCCAATCGGAGGCTATCCCTGAACAAATCGGAGGACCGGCTGCAAACATTCAATCGGAGGCCACTCCTGAGCAAGAAATTAGAGAACAAACTGTAAATGTTCAACCGGAGGCAATCCCTGAGCAACCAACAACAACTACCCCACCGGTATCTTCTTCGATCAAACCATCCCAAATGCTTCAGATAGCTGCTCCAAGCACAAGCATGGCCCAACCTCAAGTAATCCCCGATTACGTTCGAGAGGGACAATTTAAATTGGTACCGATTCATCCTCTTGTGTCAATATTATTATTTTAATAACACTTGTTCATCAATATTCTATTTCAGGAACACGATCCTTCGGTAATGAGCTTCACATCGTTCGATTTGGACACAGCCACCGCAGAAGAAGAAATCAGCTCTGCACAATCGTCTTCGACCATCTCCGATGAGATCAATGCGAAGCTTCAAGAAATGCTGAATCACTTAAACAAGAGCATCACCGTCCTTGTGGAAGATGCCGAACCAATTCGCCAAATTTTCAAGGAACTGAAAGGTCAGCTGCCATCGGAGTTAGAAAACGCAGTCATCCCTGCAGCCTTTATTGAAGGGCACCAACCCCAAGTCTCTGCCGCTCGCCAAAGAATATCGGATCGGTTGGCTCAACAAGACTTAACCAAGAAACGTGACGATGGCAGAGATGAGCTGAAAACTATGCAGGCCCAGATCAAGACCTTGGAAGCCAAACCAGCGCAGCTAGAGAATCGGATGAAACATCTCCAAGGCGTTGAAGCTGATCTACTCAAACGGCTCGAAGAAGTCCGTAAGGAGATGTCGGAGACTCAAAATGAAATCAACCAGATCCCAGCTTCCATTAAATCGGCACAGGAAAGTTTGAACAAACGCCTTGTGGGATATGGGTACCCCTGGGCCCACTACCGACCGGATAGCCAGTCGGCCTGGTCCCACGTCTGACAAGGATGTGGGCCGACCCCAGGCCGGCCCACGAGGATCCCCAGCTTGATGGACAAGATTGGAGAAGACTTAGCCCGCAAGGCATTTAGCGATATCCTCAGATCCCGCCCGGAGATCACGGCAATTATGTTGTAACCGACTCAGATTAGTTTCCTTGTTGTAGCCGGATTCAATTAGGAAACCGACTTGTAAACCCTAGGTCGTCGGCCTATATAAGGCGGCCTAGGTCGACCCCCTTAGACAGCCAATTCTCCACCATCTGATTCCCACGCCATTCATCCATTGTAACCAAAAGCTCGCCGTCGTTCCCCGGAACCACGCCGAGCAAATCAATACAAGACCCCCGAGCACAGGACGTAGGGTATTATACCTCCGGGTAGCCCGAACCTGTATAATCCCTGTGTCCCTGTGTTACCTCGAGCTCCCTAGCCTCGCGATTGCCCTTTGCCTACAAATCAACCATCTGGGTACCCCCGGGTGGACTGCCGGTCATTAGATCCGACACGCCTGGAGGAAGTTTGCCAAATTCACCGAAGCATCAAGAACATCCCCGACTCCGATGTGGAGGACCTGGAAGAGATCCGAAAGATTGATAACATCCGGTTGAACACGATCGAAGCGATCCGCAAACTCTTGTAATAATTAAACTTCTTTAGCTACACTGCTCCGATGACATCGATCATCGATGAACTCCTGTTGGATCCGACAACGCTGATCGTCGATGAACACTTATATTTTTCTTTGTAAATATTTTTGCCCTTAAGGCGATACGTATCGTATCGGCTATCTTAGACAATATAAAATATCGGCTTTAGGAATCTACCCAAATACTTGGATAATATTTCTTCAAATATTTTCCATTAAGAGCTTTTGAAAACTCTTCTCCTTCCAATGTTTCCAAAATATACGCATTTCCTGGAACGCACCGATTTACACGATAGGGACCTTCCCAATTAGGCGACCATTTTTCAAACTTAGAACTCTTAGTCCCTATCGGCAAAATCAGTTTCCAAACCAATTCACCCTCGATGAACTCCTTTGGCTTAACCTTTTTGTCATAATACTTAGCAACACGTGCCTTATTATTTTCAATATTCTCCAACGCTCTCAATCGGGTTTTAGCCAAATCGTCCAACTCAAAATTCATCAAACTTCTATATTCATCGGCAGTCAAGTTTCCTTGTTCCGATATTCGTCTCGATCCGATTTTAATCTCCCAAGGCAAAACAGCTTCATGTCCATAAACCAAATGATACGGGGATAACTTAGTAGACCCATGACACGCCATCCGATATGCCCATAACGATTCGATCAACGTTAGATGCCACCGCCTTGGTTGTTCATCAATCTTCCGTTTGATGATTTTGATAATACTTTTATTTGATGCTTCCGCTTGACCATTGGCTTGCGCATAATAAGGAGAAGAATTTAACAACTTAATACCCATACTGGCAGCAAAATCTTGAAATTCGTTAGACATAAACATAGTTCCTTGATCGGTCGTGATAGTTTGAGGAATACCAAACCGATATATAACATGCTCCTTAACGAATTCCACCATATTCTTGGAATCGGCTACCTTTAAAGGAATCGCTTCAACCCACTTAGTGAAATAATCTGTTGCCACCAATATAAATTTATGACCCTTGCTTGACGAAGGATAAATTTGTCCGATCAAATCAATTCCCCATCCTCGAAAAGGCCACGGCTTGATAATCGGATTCATGGCTGACGCGGGCGCTTTTTGTACATTTCCAAATTTCTGGCATTCTTGGCAACCCTTATAATATTCAAAACAATCTTTCAAAATCGTTGGCCAAAAGCAACCTGTTTTACGAATAACTCACTTCATCTTATAAGCTGATTGATGCGCACCACAAACTCCCTCGTGTACTTCATCCATCATGTCTTTGGATTCCGATTTACTCAAACATCGGAGCAACACACCATCAATCATCTTATAATATAATTGATCATCAAGCAACACATATTTTACAACCATGAATCTAATTTCCTGAAAACCTTCTGTGATGGATCCTTAAGATATCTTACAATATCATATCTCCAGTCTCCGATTTTTGGCTCAACCGTCATGATCTCATGAAAACGCCGATAGCCAGAAGCAGCTTGTGCCAAATTGTTAGCTTCCTGATTTTGAGCCTTGGGGATATGTTCAATGTTAACCATCACAAATTCTTTCATCAATAATCGGCATTCATCAAAATACTGAATTAAAACATCATCCTTACATTCATATTTACCGATTAACTGATAAATCACCAACTGGGAATCTCCAAAAATCTCAATAGCTTCAGCTCCGATTTCCAATAACAACTTCAATCCTTTAAGCAATGCTTCATACTCAACCCGATTGTTGGTAAAGCTTGGATCCATCGGATAACTGAATTCAAAATTTGCCCCCCGAGGCGAAACAATTACGATTTCGATGCCACATCCTTGCCCACACGAAGATCCATCAAAGAATAATGTCCAAGGCATTGGCTCAACCAACTTAACTTTGTCTCCGATGTGTTGTGTTACAAAATCGGCCATTACTTGTCCTTTAACTACTTTAGCCGATTCGTATTTTAAATCAAACTCTGATAACGCCAGTATCCACTTCCCGATTCTTCCTTTCAACATTGGCATGGACAACATATATTTGACCACATCGGTTTTGCAAACGATTGCGCACTCAGAAGATAATAAATAATGTCTCAACTTAGTGCATGAAAAATATAGGCATAAACACAATTTTTCAACCGGCAAATACCTTGTTTCTGCATCAACCAATTTTTGACTCAAATAATAAACCACTCTTTCTTTTCCCTCAAATTCCTGTAGAAGAACAGACCCGATTGACAACTCATCGGTCGATGACGGTCCAAGATCCACGGGAGTCCTCATGGGCCACAGTCCCACTAGGAAATTGGGCCGGCAACTCTGACTAATACAAGGAAGGAGCGTACAGCTTAAGGAAACTAGTCAGGTACTAGGAAACAACCCGGCCTACTCATGTTAGGACTCTGTGTATTGTATCCGACTAGGAGTTTGTATTTCTTGCCTTGTAGACCCTGTCTCCCGAGTATATAAGGTGAGGCAGGGACCCCTTGTAAAATCATAACCATCAATACGAGAAGATCCACCATACAGGACGTAGGGTATTACGCTCTCTACTCGAGGCGGCCTGAACCTGTCTAAATCGTCTCGTGTTCACTATCGTGCTTCTGGTTCCGGCGAGGCCCTCACGAACAACTCGACTACTTAGAGACCCCCCATAGTAGGCTAGCCGGTATAAAAAACCGACAGCTAGCGCGCCAGGTAGGGGTGATCGTCGAGATCATCTGGCGAGCTTGAAGGACCTCATCATCAACTTCGATCTAGCCAGCATGAGACGGCTGCACGTTGTCTCGGCGGGCGTTGGTCACCAATCCGCGGTGGATTCCTATTCGACGACTCGCATGTGGACTTTCCTAGTCGAGTTCGAGGCGCAGATTGGATCGTTGCCAAGTCCGGAGCGGAATCGAATCAGAGAGAAGATCGGGGATTCAACATGAAGCAACATCTTCAACTACTCGGATCCGATGACAAACTACTCGGTTCAACTCAGAACAACTCGGCTATGACGACCAACTACTCGGCCAACTACTTTGACTACTCGGCCGACCACTTCGACTACTCATCTCGACTAAGCAACTAGTCGGGATCAGACACTACTCCGCCAACAACTAGTCGGAATCGACTCCGACTAGTCGGCTTCATCAACAATGGTGCGCTGATTCTCCTTCTCGGACATGAATCAAGCTAAGTCGCTTATTTCTTTTGATATTATTTTTCTAACATGTTTTCTACATGTTTGGCCATGCGCCGACTTCTTCAGATATGCTCTTCGATGGGAATTACCCTCGGGGGCTACTCCGTGATCGACTACTCCTGGGGTCTGCTAACGCATAGCCCACGTGCTTGGTGCATCGAGTTCGTAGGGCGCTGCCCACGCACTTGGTACATCGAGTTCGTAGGGCGTCGCCACATGCTTGGTACACCGAATCAGGAGGCTTTGCCACGAAGTTTTGTGTACTGTGTACTGGAGGCACCACAGCAGCTACACCCTATGGATGCATTCGCCGACTACTTTGCGTGCAATCCGTGCTCTATGTCGCAATGCCGACTACTTTGCGTGTAATCCGCGCTCCTGTCGCAAAGCCGACTACTTATTGTCTTCTCTTGGCGGTCACTAATTTCTTCGAGCAGAACACGCCTTAATTCGTGAAACCTCGGCTCTTTCTGTTACGCCTAACGTCTCTACATGCGTAAAATACACGCTGTGAGCAACGGCTAATGCAAGGACCAGGTGCTTAAACGTAATAGGCTAACTACTCGAGAAAAAATATGACCTAAAAAGAGCATGACACTTACATTTGTATTATGTTTATTGCTGAATAAATTTCAGTAAATTGAACATTTTACAAAAATGCTACATAATGTATGCATTTTTTCTTTCAGGTCAAGCTCGGGGGCTGGACGCCGCAAAACTACCTGGCGTGGCTCCAATTGCTCACCTGGCGCATAAGCTCGGGGACTGGACGCTGCAAAACAACTCGGCTGATGCTACATGTGTTGAAAAACAATTCGGCGAACACAGAAAACAACTCGGCGAACACAAAGAAGAACTCGGATGAAGTTTCAAGAACTCGGACGAGAAGTCTATTTCCTAAAGCAGAAGGTCGTAGGTTCAAAAAAGATTGCTGTTCAAAGACCCTTGGATTGATTATTCAACCACTCCAAGGCTCGGGGGCTGATAAGTTACACCCATCAATTGCTTTTTTCAAGACAAAAGAAGAAGATTCAAGATTTGACCCTCAGCCTGATTCTTCGATTCAACCTATGGCTCGGGGGCTACTCTATATGGAGTGCGACTTTCACCGCACCCCATATATCAAGATGTACATTACTGGAGGTTTTCAACGAAGGCGCACTAGGGCGAGGAACAACTCGGCTGATGCTAAATTTGTTGGAAAACGACTCGGCAGGCGTGAAGATTTTGAGCACACCATTCCCTCATGGCAGCCTTGATTAACTTTGAAGATTCAGCTAGCGAAGTACTCAAGAGCACCAAAACTACTCGGCGAGGATCTGAAAAGTACTCGGAGACTGCTACATACGGCTATGAAGCGCTCGGGGGCTTGTCGGAGATAGAATCCCCAGTATCCTCAAGGAAGGCAGAATCCTATTAGAATTCCCCTGTAATCCTACTAAGACCACACCATACCCTCATGGCGCGCCAGGTAGGGGCTCTCGTCAAGAATCGTTCAGCAAGCTCGATGGCACCAGTCATCATCAACTGCGACGGCAACATGGCGTTCGAGAAAGGCGCCACCTTCATCTTCGGCTCCTGGGTCTGCATGGCGGACGGCGCGGGCAACTTCAACTGCGTCCTCAAGTCGTCGACTCCGGAGCAACTCGCCGACAAGCTCGACGAGATCGCGCCCTTGGGTCCGAATACAACTCAGGCTCGGGGAACCTCGGGTTCGAACTCAACTCGGACTCAAGGAACCACTACTCCTAGCTCGATTCCAACTCGGGCTGGGATGATTCCGAAGCAGGCCAGGCGATCCGAGCCGGTTTCTGAACCATCGGTTATGCCAAAATCTGCCAATTCAAAAATCTAGAAGAAAAAGAGTCCAACCACTGCTAAGCTTGAGGCCGACACCCCGAGCCAATATCCCTTTGGACTCGCGGGCCCCACCTCCGCTTTCCAGGCGGCGTCCTCAAAACAACTCCGATCTCTGGTCGAATTCGACGAACTTCCCCTGAACGGGAAACAAGTCAGACTCATCATCACTTCAACCCCCGAAGGACGATTTGTTCACTGGCCGGGACGCAAGTCAGCGCTTGGAGCAACACCACAGGAGGACCTGGACATGTCTCACATCATCGCGTGCATCGATCCACTCCCGTTTCAACACGGGCAACCCCTGAATTCTTCAAGCAGTCGCGGCTCAACTGTCCCAGTAACTTCAAGCACAGGAAGCTACTCACCAGGGCGTCAAGCCATGGTGATCATCGCCCAGGAACAAGAAGTCTCCAACGACGAGCCAACTGTGGAGAACGAAGCTGAAGCTGACCGTAACCGACACAAGGAGCGAAACGCTACTCGCGCAGAACGTCGCCGCCACGTCGGTCGTAGGCTACCTCCACAGGACCTCAACGCCAAGTTCAAGCAAGTCGCCGGTCAAGACGTCTACTCCAGCGTCGCAGCCAACATCATGGCTGTCATCACAGAGTTGGGACAGATGCCTAAAACTCCTGAAATCCTCAGGATGAAGACAATGCTCGAGACAGCGGCCATCAAGCATGACGCAGTCAACCCGTCGAAGACCATCACCCAAGCACCAAGCCGCCAGGCAAGCAGCCGACATCCTGAAGTTGGAAACCGAGGCAACCAGTCCCACCACCCGAGCAGAGAACAACGCCAACGCCAAAACGAGGGAGGCATGGTACTCGGCGGCGGAGGTCGTAACCACGGCGCCGGACCAAGCAACCGCGAAGTTCAGCAGAGCCACATCGGCGGGCGTGACGGCAAC
Source organism: Alloteropsis semialata (assembly GCA_004135705.1). Taxonomy (NCBI): domain Eukaryota; kingdom Viridiplantae; phylum Streptophyta; class Magnoliopsida; order Poales; family Poaceae; genus Alloteropsis; species Alloteropsis semialata. The sequence goes on from CM014275.1 coordinate 4,070,619, forward strand.
CGGAACAGGGATGGACGCCCCGACAATTATGACAACAACAGGGATCTGCGACAACAATTGCCACCCAGCGACGCGCGCACCATCATCTCATCACGGGTGCGCGATCGCGAAGAACAAGAACGCCGCAGACGCCAGGAGTACGACCAAGTCTACGGGCCGCCGGGTCAGGATCACCACAACCTCCACAAGTACGAAGGGTTCCCGGTCTTCTCAGACCGCATCCGCGTTACTTCCTGGCCCGACAAGTTCAAACCAGCCCATATCGACAGATATGATGGGAAGTGTTGTGGCCATAATACCAGGGTACCCGACTACAAGGATTACCGACCACCGACTCCAGACGAGAGACTCCGAGCAGGACACGGCGGCCTATTCAAGGAAGGAAAGCCCGAAGACAGGAGATAGAGTCCTGATAGGTTTAGGTCTGTTTTGTCTTGTAATGCAAGTCTCCCCGAACATAAATAGTGGGGGATCCTGTACGTAGGGGGTATCCAATCCAACACCCGATACTCCATACACCATATTGTACTCTTTGTACTCGCCGAAATAATACAAGAAGCAACTGGACGTAGGGTTTTTACTCGATCTCGAGGGCCCGAACCAGTATAAAAATCCCTTGTCTCTGTTTATCTCTATTCGTCTACTATGATCGTTCTTTGCAGGAAGCAGGGTGCCCTAAGAACCAAATATCTGCCGAATATAACTTCGACAGAGGCGCGCCAGGTAGGGGCCCTTGCGTGAAGATCAATCATACCAATATTCGGAGAAGTTTTGTTCTCGGATACATTCACTCCTGTTGTCGCTGCACCAAGCTTCGCCAAGCCGATCTATCAAATCGTCGGTTCGAGCGAACAAGAAATCAGTCGATCATCACCGGAGAACACGACTTGCCAATTCGAGCAAGCTCTGGTCTGGAAATCTTATTTAATCTATTCCAAGGGGAACATGACTCGTCTACAACGACATCGACTCCCATAACCCGATAACTCGTCGGCCTATTCGGGAGCACAGTACCCAAGTCAAATCGCCGACTCGAGCAAACCAGGGGAAGGCTAATACTCCTATGAGCAATTATTTTGCTGACACGTGTTTCTGACATCATGCTGTCAGTTGCGAGCCCCTGCACGCTGCGAGCTCATGCTCTTCTGGTCAATGACACTGGAAGCCTCCATGCGGTCCATGTACGTGGATCCACCAGCAGCATCTAGCGCAAGTTACCAAGTTCTGCAGCAGTTAAAAAAAAAATCAGACTATCTATTCTGAATGGGTAACGATCGAACTAGGAGATTCCTGGAATCACCCGAACAATTCGATATGCCCGAACAGACAATCCCCCGACGACGAGACCTCGGGGAGCTCAATCAACATCGGAGGAGGACTTGTTGACCGCATCAGCCTCCAATCAACTTAAGTCTTCTTTTTGTTCTCCTATTTACAATTTTCTGCTCCAGTTAAATGAGCCAATATGTATTTTTCATACTCCTGAATATTTCAGTCTACTAATTAACTAACGTGACCTTGTTGCACGCATGGCCGTATCCGAGTTGATTTCCCTCTACAGGCTGCAGATCGAATTGCGTGATCAAGAGACATCCAGGCCGAAGCAAGGGTGACCGTTGCCATGTGTAACAAGCGAGGGCGACGCTCCAATTGTCCAACTCGGACACAGATCGAGCTAAGCGATATTTCAATACTTTCGCAGTTATTCTATTATTCTATTCAATATTTTGATCTATACATCTGTGTTAAATAAATATGGAACTAGCAATAATCTTGCTTAAATTTGATGACGGGCGACTATGTCTAACACATACGGGCATCAAAGAGATCGTCGAACATCTCGCCCTTAGTGAAATTACAAACGCCTAAATTGAAATTAAGTAACAAAATTATCTAGTCCAGTTAACGCAATAAAGCATAAAATTTAATACGGGTGTGTAGACAGCCTTTTTCTATCGAAGTATATACTCGGGGGCTCCATCGCATACCCGAACACATACTCAGATCAGGCATCTCTATTTTTACTATATTATTTACTAACTATCTTTTCACATAAGCATCAGTGGCTATTCAAAGCCTCAATATTCATATTTACAATATCTATTGAGCTAATTCAGAGATACTTCATGTCCAAGTATCCGATCTCAAAGATTTGAACTATTCAAATTCCTATGGCGCTTGATTGCGAGAGAGTCCATTGTGCTCGACGGAGCACTCGATCTCAAGCAAGCCCGAAGCGCATTCGAAGCGTCTGACCATAAGAGAGTCCAAAGTGCTCAACGGAGTGCTTGATCTCGAGTGGGTCCAAGGTGCTCTATTATTCTAAAAGTGCTTGATCGTAAGAGAGTCCATTGTATTCGACGGAATACTCGATCTCGAGCGAGTCCAAAGTACGCCGAAGTATCAAATCATAAGAGGGTCCATTGTGCTCGACGGAGTACTCGACCTCGAATGATTCAAGTACTCATAAATATCAAAGTACAAATCATGAGAGGGTCTGTTACGCTCGACGGAGTGTTCGACCTCAAATGATCCGAGTACTAAAATATCGAGGTGCCATCATGAGAGGGTCCATTGCGCTTGGCGAAGTGCTCGACCTCGAGTGATCAAAGTACTCGTCAATAATCAGCAGTACTGCCACAAGAGTGCCTATAATACATGCCCAGTATTTGATCTCAAGTGTAAAAAGTACTCATTCTCTTTTTTAACGAACCCGAGTATAAGGCTCGGGGGCTTTTCCAAACCTGTTGCCCCGAATATGATGGTTGGGGAGCTACAGATTCACGACGCTTTTTAGTCGTTTCTACAGCTTTAACTATCATATTTGCGAGTCAATTTATTATTTGCAGATTACCTGTTACTAGCAATCAGATCGCGTTTGTCACGCTCAAACACTACTTCGATCAACATGTCTGACATATCAGATAAGTTATTTCAAGTTTTATTTTCTGCGATACTTGCTCTACTCTCTATTTGATATCAACGTCCAAATAGAGAGTCGGGGGCTACCACTTGCAAACTTTTTTTTACTTTTGCTCTACTCTCTAATTGGTTACCTTTTAACCAAATAGAGAGTCGGGGGCTACTACAATACTCATATCATATCACCAAATGTTGCTGATTCAAAGCAAAACTAGCTATTTATCATGTGCACTTATTTCAAGGGACTAACGCATGGAAGACCGCCTGAGTCTCATCTGCTAACGCCCCAAATAAACACTGTGTACTACCAAAATAGCCTGAACAAGCTAAAGGACA
>CM014275.1:4081634-4202888 GCA_004135705.1 Alloteropsis semialata
TGTTTAAAAACAATCAAGAAAGGGTTGTAGTCAAAACAGCCATCTACTTTCTGTTTCACACAGGAGGATCGGGCGCACTTATTTTTGAATATAGTTGGGTTGTTTAAAAACAATCCAGGAAGACTACATTCAAATGCCATCTACTCTTTGTTCCACACAGAGAGATCGGGCGCACACAATCAGATAAACAGATACTTTTTGTTAATAAAACACTAAGTATTTACATCTGAAATAAAGTTCTTTACAAAGGGTTTTCATACAAAGAGACTCTAGAACTTAAGACGAGATACAATCTTCTCTAGAGTGTCCTTCTCCTCCTCCATGTAGGTATCATACATGGCCCGGGTACAAGCCGGGTTAATTCTTCCTTCAGTAATACCTAGTGGCTGTGAAGGAAACCATGACCGGACAACCCCGAGTACTTGCTTAGTACACGAATGGGCGATCCGTTGGCAATACACCTTCACCTGCCCAGGAGTTGCTCAAAGGCGATCAAGGAAAGGAGGATCAACACTTCCTGCGGGTACTTTTGCGTATACATCAACCAAAGGCAGGGCGGCTTCTTTCCAAGATTCAATTTCCGCGCCACGACGATTGACTTCTACGCGAAGAGCCTGGATTTCAGCCTCTTAGTTGCGGATCTTGGTTAGGTCTTCAATGAGTTGGGCATCGGCATGTTGGCGCATCTTTTGCTCTTCAGCAAGATCCGCCATACACTCCGTTTCTCGCCGCTCCGCCTGGTTTGCGCGCTCTTGCTCAAGAAAAAAGCGGTTCTTCATATCGATGAACTCGCCCCTTAGAGCTTCAACGCACTTTTCACTCTCTGCAGACAACACATCATATTCTATTTGTTGGGTTTATGGCCGAAGCCAATGAGCCCATGCAATGGAAGAAACTGAGTAACAGAGACAAGCAATAAAATATTACTTATCAACAGTGTTCTCGGGAATCAACAACCTTTACATGTAGGAGAGGGGCCTCCTTTTATAGGGAGACCAAGGGTCTTTACATCCCCATTGTGCCCTTGGAAATCAGGCATCATCCTCTAGACTATATAACACAAATAGCCCAAGGACACTTTGGTACATTTACTCCTTCCAATGTGAATGAGTAGACTTGCAATCTCGTGTTTGACTTGGCTTGGACTTGGTCTAAGCCTGCTTCGCTCACTGGAAAGAGGTGTGCAGTTCCTCGATTTGGCTTCTTCCGAGTCGGGACGACCCGAAGCCATCTCTTGGCGTCCAAAATCCAATGGCTCCTCCAAGGACCTGCAATATAGAGCGAACCAAAGCTAGCCATTAACTCAATCATAGCTTTTGACACTCAATAGTATCAATACTTCATCAAATTAGCTTCTAACTTAGTTTGGATAACGTCGCTTTGGTATACTGCTAGACGTGATGACCGAAGCCGATTAGCTTTGGTTTAATTCACCCGACCAAAGCCACATTAGGGATCTATTGAGTGATCGAAGCTGATTGGCTTCAGCTCCCTTGTCCATTGCCACCTTTATGCATGTTGGGGATTTAGCCCGCCGACAAATGCCTTCTACTTGTTTCGCTCTATCTCATGCGTAAGGGCAGCAATGAACAAAGGAGATGAAGCCAATTTTGCTTCATCTGCTTTATAGATCTCTAATCTGGCTTCGGTCGTCACATCTCATTGTAAACTAAAGCCAATCAGCTTCAGTCGTCACATCTCGTTGTAAACTGAAGCCAATCGGCTTCGGTGATCACGTCTCGTTGTACACTAAGGCCAATCGGCTTCGGTCATCGCCTTGCAGTATACCAAAATGACGTTACCTGAACCAAGTTAGAAGCCAACTTGGTGAAGTATCGATACTATTGAATGCCAAAAGCTATGAATGAGTTAATAGCAAGCTTCGGTTCACTCTATATTGCAGGTTCTTGGTGGAGCCGTCGGCTTTCTAGACGCTAGGGGATGGCTTTGGGTCGTCTCAGTTCGGGAGAAGCCGAATCCGGGGGCTACTTGGCTCTTTCCAGCAGGCGAAGCCGATGCAGACCAAGTCCAACAAGGCCAAGTCCAAGCCAAGTCAAACACGGAATCACAAGTCTACACTTCACATTGGGAGGAGTAAATGTACCAAAATGTCCTTGGGCTATTTGTATTGTATAATCTAAAGGATGATGCCGGATTCCTAGGGGTATATTGGGCATGTAAAGACCCTTGGACTCCCTATAAATAGAGGTCCACCCCCCACATGAAAAGGTTGTTCATTCCAAGAATATTGTTGATAAGTAATATATTGTTGCTTGTCTCAGTTGTTCAGTTTCAACCGTTGTCTGGGCTCATTGGCTTCGGCTATTAACCCAACAACTGGCGCCCACCGTTTGTGCTGTGCACGAACAAAACCCACGAAAACCACCATGCCACCCAAAAAAGCCAAATCAACCACCACCACACCGAATGCGACTTCCAGCAACGAAGTCGCTCCCCAACCCCCAATCCCACAACCAAGCCTACTACAAATAACCGAAACCATTATCGATGATCAACAGGTCGATAACGAAACCCTTACCACCGAAGAGAGAATGCACCGACTTGAAGAACAGCTTCATCTCCGACGCCTTGAGCAGCAGAGAGAGCTGGAAGCTGCACAGCTCGAACTAGAGCAACAAATGCAAGAGGTGGAAGCTGACCAACAACATCAATTGCTGCAAGTCAGGAAGTAGCTGGAAGAGCTGAGGCAAGCGAAGCAGAGGAGGCTGAACAACACAAGCTCCAGAGCTGAAAAGCTGCGTCAAGAACTCGAAAAGGCCAAAAAGCAAGTCGCTGAGCTCCAAGCAGAGCTTAATGAGCCAAACATCACCATCAACCCACCAAACCACAACTCTTCATCCCAAACTGGCTTCCAAACACTCCACACCCGTCCTATTGACCATACTTGCCCACTATCAGAAAGCCTCCAATTGGCAAGATGGCCACCTTTTTATAAACCCATTTCTTTACCAAGATACAACGGCCTCACCGACCCAAAGCAATTCCTAATGAGCTATGAAGCTGCAATAGCTTCGGCAGGGGGAGATGATGTTGTTCTAGCAAAATCCTTCATCATTGTCTGCGATGGCACTGCAATGAACTGGTACACGAAGCTGCCTGGCCTATCAATCAACAGCTGGTATGATCTGAAGAGGGAGCTTATCAAAAATTTTGGCATTATGGGAGACCAATCACTCTCATATGCTGAACTCACACTACACCAGAAGCCGAAGGAGCCTCTAGAGGACTACTTTCGCAGATTCGTCACTCTACGTGCTCAAGCTCCACATATCCCTAATGAAGCAGCAAAATTTGTAGCAATACAAGGGCTTCGCCCCGGATTGTTTGCACAGCATATCGCAAGAGAGACACCAGCTGCTCTGGCAGACCTGTATGAGGAGTTCAAAAAATATTGTCGGTCTGACAATGACAACCGAATGAGATTGGCTAGAGAAGCCATCATGAGAAACCAATATGAGTTACAACCCAAAAGCCATCACCACAGCCACAACTATCAAAACTACTCCCACCAAACAATCATGAAGGTAGACAACCCACCTTCTTCCCAAGCTACCCAACCACCTTACCCAGAGAAATGAGCCCGCTCAAAGGGGCGGAAAAGCTGGCAGAGGCCGAGAAAGAGGAAGAGGTCCATTGGGACCGGAGCTGTTCAGCCAATACCACGGCAAAAATCACACCTGCGGCACAGAACAGTGCAGAGATATCAAGAAAACAATAGAAAAGCTAAGAGTAGAGAAGATTCAAGCAACCCAAACGAAGCCAATATCCGCTTCGCAGCCAAATACCCAAAACCCTACCCAAGCTATCCAACCATACTGCCCAGTATATCCTTCGCTAAACTCAAACACTGTGCACCCATCAACAGCGATGGCAACTCAATATTTGCCTTCGCCACAAACCTTTCAGCATTATTACCCACAAGCCATATATCCTCACTTATACCCTCAAACCTCCCAGCAAGTGGCTTCGCAAAACATAAAAGTTGAGGAGCTGCCACCACCACCACCACTTTCACAACAAAAAGCCAATCAGAAAGAAGCTCCAAGTCCACTCCCAAGCTATGGACACATCATGCCCATTTCTGGAGGATCATCGCTTGCTTTTGAGAACAAAAAGCAAAGGAAAAGCTATTTCCGCCAAGTCAACAACATCTCTGTTGATGGCCCGTACAAAAAGTCAGAATGGTCTCATATGCCCATCACCTTCACTGAGGAAGATCTCAAGCTCCACAATTACCCACACAACGATGCTATGTCGATCGAAGCCAATATCGCTGGCTGGACAATTGGAAAGGTCCTAGTGGACACAGGAAGCTCTGCTGACATCATCCTAGCAAAAACACTGAGAAACATGACCAATATCAACCCAGACAACCTAGAGGCATCAGACACTCCATTGGTCGGCTTCGGAGGGAAGCGAACCCAAACACTTGGAAAAATCTCATTGCCAGTATCCTTCGGTGACACATCCAATGCAAGACAGAGTACATCACATTTGATGTAGTAGACATGATCTTTGATTATAATGTCATCTTCGGAAGAGGAGTCATAAACGCCTTTGATATCATCATAAGGCAATCATTCCTATGTATGAAAATGCCAGCTCTCAAAAGGGTGATAACTGTCTATGGCGACCAGAGGGAAGCCAGAAACATTGAGAAAGCCAGAGCACCAGGTCAGCGAAATGTGCATCTGCTTGAAGAAAAAGATCAATATTATCCAGAAGAAAAGCCAACTATTGAGAAAGATAGCAGAAAGATGCAGAAAGCTTCAGAGACGAAGCAGGTGCAGCTCCAGCCTGATGTCTTTGATAGAGAAGTGATCATTGGCTCTGACTTAGAGACGGACGAAGAGGACAGGCTTATTGAATTCTTGAGGAATAATAAGGACGTGTTCGCTTGGTCAAGCAAAGATCTACCAGGTGTTGACAGAAGCATAATTGAGCATAAGTTGGCAATCAGTCCTGATATGAAGCCAAAAAGCAAAAGCTGAGAAAGATGTCAGAAGAGAAAGCTGATGCAGTAAAAGCTGAAGTGCAAAGGCTGCTGGACGCCAATGTCATACGCGAAGTCAAATATCCAACATGGCTAGCAAACACTGTACCAGTTCAGAAGAAGAACGGGAAATGGAGAATGTGCATTGATTTCACCGACCTAAACAAGGCTTATCCAAAAGATGATTTCCCACTACCAAGAATCGATAAGATCGTTGATCAAGCAGCAGCAAGTGAAATGATGTCCCTCTTAGATTGCTTTTCTGGCTATCACCAAATCTGGATGAAAAAAGAGGATGAGGAAAAGACCAGCTTTATCACACCAGTTGGCACTTTTTGCTTCGTCAGGATGCCCGAGGGGCTTCGAAATGCAGGAGGCAGCTTCTGTCGAATGTCAAGCACAGTGTTCAAGGACGAATTGTTCAAAACTATATTGGCATATGTTGACGACATCTTGGTCAAAAGTGCAAAAAGGCAAGATCACGTATCAGATCTGGCAACTGCCTTCGCTCGCATGAGACAAGCTGGTCTCAAGCTAAACCCAGAAAAGTGTGTATTTGGAGTCACCAAAGGCAAAATATTTGGTTGTCTGGTTTCAGCTCACGAGATAGAAGCTAATCCAGACAAGATAAATGCAATAATTGACATGGAAGAGCCAAAGTGAATGAGAGACGTGCAGAAGCTGTCGGGCAGAATTGCCGCACTCAACAGATTCATCGCAAAAGCAGCAGAGCGAAGCTTACCATTCTTTGCAACACTCAGAAACGCAGCTAAGTTCCAATGGGAGCCAGAGCAGTCAAAAGCATTCCACGAGCTAAGGCAATACTTGATGCAGCTCACGAAGCTAACAGTACCAAACCCAAAAGCACCACTGCTACTGTACATTGCAGCATCACAATCAGCAGTTAGTGCTGCGCTCATCACAGAAAAGCTGGTAGACGGCAGAAACATCCAGCAGCCAGTGTACTATGTGTCGGAGGCATTGAACTCGTCGAAGCTGTTTTATACAGAGATTGAAAAGATGATTTATGCAGTGATAATGGCTTCCAGAAAGCTCAGACACTATTTCAAGGGCCACAACATCAAAGTCCTCATAGATCAGCCTCTAAAAGAGCTTTTGAACAACAGAGAGGCTTCCGTCAGAATATGCAAGTGGGCTGCGGAGCTCTCTGAATACGTCGTGGATTTTGAAAGGAGAACATCAATTAAATCACAAGTCCTAGCTGACTTCATTGCGGAGTGGACATCGCCTTCACCACAAAATGCTATCAGAGAGGAAAATTGGCTGATACACTGTGATGGTGCTTGGGGGGACAAAGGAGCTGGCATCGCAGCAATTGTGCAATCGCCTTCGGGTGTAAAAATGAGATATGCAGCAAATTTAGAGTTTTGCAAATGCAGTTGTTGACGCGGAAAATCGGCGGTCGTATTCCCCGCGTGCAGCACACGAAGACCAGGGAGATCTGCTTCGCTCCAGTGCCAGTCTACACTCCAGTTCAGGTTCGCAGCGTGCCAGTCAATTTGACCTGAAATTGACAAGGGAATAAAACAGTTAAATTGCTCTTTGATTGTGCCGGCTCTATTTCAGACGATGGAGTAACGTCGAATTGTAGCCAAGACCCAATCAGACACGTATCGGCCGATACCGATCGGACCTCATTGATGACGTCAATCGGACCGAGTGATCGGACCTCAATCAGACACCAAATCGGACCTCAGAATCGGACCAATCAGGATCGGACCTTGATTGATATAACAAATTAGCCTTTGAATAATGAAATAAAGCATATAACGAGGCCAATATGTAAAATAATGGATCAGCTGTGTCTTGAAACAAGATATTAAATAATCAAAGTGTAAGCCGATACATTGTCCACCTTGTCTAATTACCAGTTTGACTCGTCTTATCGGACCATCTAACCAACCGATCGGACTATAGCTTTTTCAGAGAAATCTAGCTCCGACGTAGGGAATCTAGATTTCTCCAACTATGATCAGATCAGATAGCTAGATAATCAGACTCGATTCATCAACCTGTCAATTAAACAAGATGCTCGCACAGGTGTTGATCAAATTAAGCAAAATAAGCAGGTAAAACATTAACAGATTCGTTCTGATTCTAAGATATGCTACCAAACAATTAAGCGAGATCCAGCTCCGACGTAGGGAATCTACACCACACTTAACATTCAAATAGCAATAAGGCATAACCAAAGCTTCCTTTAACTAATCAAGATGAACCTAGCTCCGACGTAGGGAATCTAGACCAAGCATGACAGTCAAAGATTAATCTAAGCGTATTACAAAGATCCAGCTCCGACGTAGGGAATCTACACCAGTGTAATACTCAAAGAACAACTAGATTAAACCACAAGGCAGGATCGGACATAGAACGATGCTGTAAGATAAATTTTGCTTAAATCGGGCCAAGACCAATACTCAAAGCCGTCGAAGAAGTAGAATTGATTCACATGGCGTAGATCTAAACCAATCTAGCAACTCCAACAAACCGCAAAGACTACCTTTAGTAACCAAGATTACTCTAGCTCCGACGTAGGGAATCTAGACTAATCTTGATATCTAGCTCCGACGTAGGGAATCTAGGCTTAAAGTGTAGTCCGATAAACAATAATCTGTTGAATAATCAATATTGATCTAGCTCCGACGTAGGGAATCTATATCAATCTTGATTATCCAGAGATAAATCGGTTGAACAGTATAAACGAGAAAGGGCGATGCGCCTCAATTCAAAGCCTATACTAGTTCGATAAATTGACTAACTTACTGGTAAGCCGGAGATCAGAACTGATGCAGCCCGTCCACCAATGAGCTTCGTCGGTAACTACTACTAGGGTTTTTGGCGTGAAGCCGGGTTGTATTGATTGTGAGAATAATTCTTTACAATGGACGAGGGTTCAAATTTATACCCTGGTCATGGAGAGTCCTGATCGGACCAGACTAACTAAATAAGGTAAACTAAGCTTAAGATAGAACGGGACTCTCATACGCCTTCTGAAAAGGAAATAGTCCCTGGATCTGATACGCCTCCTCCTTAGCCGACGCGTCTTTCTTCTTGAACTCGTCATCGGGTCGAACTCCTGCTTCATCGGACCCCTCTTCAGCATCGGCTTCCTTCTTTGTCACCTTCAGCCTTGACCAGTCAACGGGTCCACTGCGCAGTCTCAACCTCACCACGTCATCATCTGACTCAGCATGTCAGGTGTGAAAATCCGGTGTCAACACATGCCCCCCAATTTTGGAATAAAATATCATTTTGTTCCAAAATTCGTATCTGCCATCATAACTCCTTCACCGATTTTCGTGCCGAAACTTTCCATCCCTGCACTGCGCGGCTCCTCGGTCTTTCTCCCGGGCAATAACATCCCTGACAATGAACAGATATGGATCCCTACATTTACCCCACGGGTATCCATGCGTCTTCTGATCCATGCGATACGACTTTTCAATGCAGTTCCTCAAAAGACGCCCCTCCTTCAATTACGGCAGCTCTGAATCAATGCCACATCTCCACGAGAATACTGTTCTTCATTCGGACGGTTTCCACGAGCGCCCCTTGGATTCCATTTCTCTTCTAATGCGTCCATCGACCGCCGGCTATAAATACTCGCCTCATGCCCTCTTCTTCCACCATCCTTTAGCCATGGCGCAGCTAATATTCATGGTAGAGCATAAACTCCTTCTATTTGATACAAGATCCGACTCCTTCCTTCTCTTCTGCTAGAAGAATTCTCGTGAAGAAGTATAGGGTTCTCCCCTCTTTTTCTGACCCTGCAGTGAATCCAGGTGGAACTTCTGCTAGAAGAATCCTCGTGAGGTTCCTCTCATGGTTCACCAAAGGGAAGGTTTTTCAGAGGGGTGTAATAGAGTGCCCTTTACAGGCTAGGGCAGAGCGTCCACCGGCGCGCTCTTCAAGGGACTGCATCCAGAGCGGATTTCTTCGACTCAAGGAAGAAGACATCTCCTCAAACTTGCGCTTCCTTTTGCCCTTTCTTTTCTAGTCTTGTTCTGGCAATGATGAACAAAGTACATCGGTGCCTACTAGATCCTTTTATCTTCTGAAATCCTTCTGTATGAGAAATATATGAATATATATGCAATCCCTTTTCAAACAGCCTGATCCGTCATCGAACGGCTTGATAATGTAATGTATTTTTCTCTGTTTGTATATAGCCCTTAAGGCGATGCATATCGCATCGGCTCTTATTTTTGTTCTTGAGGCGATTTTCCATCGGCTTTCAAGCCTGACGCATAGCATCGGCTCTTATGAGTTTACCCAAATGCTAGGGTAGTACTTCTTCAAATATTTCCTGTTTAATGCTTTAGGAAACACTTCTCCTTCAAGTGTTTGTAGAATATAAGCATTTCCAGGAACACATCGGATGACTTGATAAGGTCCCTCCCAGTTTGGTGACCACTTGCCGTACTTGGGATCTTTAGAACCAATTGGCAGAATAACCTTCCAGACAAGATCGCCCTCCTTGAACTCTTTCCCTTTAACTTTCTTATCATAATGCCTCGCTACTCTAAGTTTTTTAGCCTCAATATTTTCAAGAGCGCGCAGCCGACGAACAGCCAAGTCATCGGACTCACTATTCATGAGCTCCATGTATTCGCCGGCCTTCAATTTATCCTGAAGCTCGATACGTCCGTATCCAGTACGAATTTCCCATGGAAGAACGGCTTCATGTCCATAAACCAGTTCATACGGAGAAACCTTGATCGATCCATGACAAGCCATTCGATAGGCCCATAGAGCTTCAGGAAGCACAATATGCCATTTTCTTGGATACTCCTCAATCTTTCTATCAATCAACTTGATCAAACTTTTATTGGAGGCTTCAGCTTGACCATTGGCTTGTGCATAATATGGCGATGAATTAAGAAGCTTGATACCCATATCAGCAGCAAAATTTTTGAACTCGTCCGATGTAAACATCGTACCTTGATCTGTTGTGATCGTCTGTGGAATTCCAAATCGGTAAATAATATGTTCTCTAACGAATTCAATAACATTCTGCGTCTTCACCTCCCTCAAAGGAATAGCTTCAACCCACTTGGTGAAATAATCTGTTGCCGCTAATATGAATTTATGCCCCTTACTTGAATGTGGAAAAATTTGGCCGATCAAGTCAATTCCCCATCCTCTAAACGGCCATGGCTTGATAACAGGGTTCATGGCCGATGCTGGAGCCCTTTGAATGTTTCCATATCTTTGACACTCTTGGCATCCTTTATAATATTCAAAACAGTCTTCTAGAATCGTCGGCCAATAATACCCATTCTTTCTTATCATCCATTTCATCTTGAACGCCGATTGATGAGCCCCGCAGACACCCTCATGAATTTCTCCCATCAAAACTTTGGCTTCTTCAGGTCCGATACATCTCAACAGGACTCCATCAATCGAGCGAAAATAAAGCACTCCCTCAACCAAGACATGTCTGATCGATTTATAGCGTACTTTTCTAGAAGTCTTGACAGAAGGATCCTTCAAATATTCAACGATTTCTTTCCTCCAATCCCCTTCTGGTATCTCCTGTACCATTATATCGGACGTAGGCCGATAGCCAGACGCCTTTTGCGCCAGCCGATTTGCTTCTTCATTATGATGTCTCGGAACATGCTCAAGAGTTACCAAGGCGAATTGACTAATCAAATCTCGGTACTTTTCAAAATAAGATAACAAAGCATCCATCTTGCAATCATATTTGCCGAGTAACTGATTAATAATCAGCAAAGAATCTCCAAATACCTCAACAAACCGAGCGCCGATATCTTTAAGAATCTGGAGACCTTTCATCAATGCCTCATATTCCGCCTGATTATTTGTGCATTTCTTAATCGGAAAAGCAAATTCAAACCTTGCCCCCCGAGGCAAAATGATAACCAGACCGATTCCGCAACCATCATTACAAGAAGAACCATCAAAGAATATAGTCCAAGGAACCGCGTCAACCACATTGGCCTTTTCCATCGGACCAGATTCATCAAGTTCTATAATGTTTTGCTCAACAGCATTAATGTTAGGTCCACAATGATCAGCAACCAAATCAGCCATTACTTGCCCTTTCACCGCTTTGGCCGATTCGTATCTGAGATCAAATTCTGTCAGAGCAAAAACCCATTTGCCAATTCTTCCTTTCATGATTGGCATTGATAGCATATATTTGATCACATCCTCTCTACAGATCACAGTACACTCGGCCGATAACAAATAATGCCTTAATTTTGTACAAGAAAAATACAAGCAAAGGCAAAGCTTCTCCACATATGAATACCGAGTTTCAGGATCTAGCAATCTTCGGCTCAAATAGAATATAACTCTTTCTTTCCCATCAACTTCTTGAATCAAAACAGAACCGATTGCATGGTCAAAAGCCGATAAATAAAGTTTGTACGGCTTACCCTTCTGTGGTGGAATAAGAACTGGCGGATATGCTAAATATTGCTTGATTTCATCCAATGCCTTTTGATGCTTATGTTCCCAAACCAATTCTTCTTCATTTTTCAGCTTCAGTAAAGGAGTAAATGCCTCCAATCGGACCGACAAATTTGATATAAACCTCCTCAGAAAATTAATCTTTCCAATCAAACTCTACAATTCCTTCTTGTTTGTTGGAGGTTCAATATCATCAATCGCCTTGCGGTTCCGATCATTCACCTCAATTCCTCTCTCATGTACTAAGAAACCGAGAAATTGGCCAGCCGACACGCCAAAAGCACACTTGAGCGGATTCATCTTCAATCCATGTTGTCTTGTACACTCCAGTGTTTCCTTCAAATCGGCCAAATGATCTCGATAACCTTCTGATTTGACTACCACATCATCAATGTAGATTTCGACTATCCTGCCGATCAACCTATGAAAAATATAATTCATAGCACGTTGATAAGTAGCACCGGCATTTTTTAAACCAAAAGTCATAACAACCCACTCATATAAACCGAGAGCACCTGGACATTGAAATGCAGTCTTGGAAATATCTTCTTCGGCCATAAAAATCTGATTATAACCAGCATTACCATCCAGGAAACTCATCACTTTATGGCCTGATGCTGCATCAACAAGCATATCGGCCACCGGCATCGGATACTCATCCTTCGGGGTTGCTTTGTTCAAGTTCCTGTAATCAATGCAAACACGTAGCTTTCCATTCTTCTTATAAACAGGAACTATATTTGATACCCACTCAGCATATCGACATGGCCTGATAAACTTAGCTTCAAATAGCTTCGTTATTTCGGCCTTAATTGGCTCATGCATCTCAGTCTTGAACCTCCTTGGATACTGCTTGTGTGGTCGATATCCTGGTTTGATAGGTAGCCGATGTTCAACAATATCACGGCTTAAACCTGGCATTTCATAATATTCCCAAGCAAAACAATCAGAATACTCTTTCAAAAGTTTTATTAACTCCTGTTTATACTCGGGATCCAACTTAGCACTGATATACGTCGGCCTTGGTCTATCACCAGATCCTATATCTATTCTTCTAATTCATCGGCCGACGTAAATCCAAATCCTAATTTACCGAACTCACTTCGGTCTTCAAGATCTTCTATATAATCATCCATTTTAAAACAAAGTCTCAGAGCCGACTGCTTGGATCGGCTTTAGTCCTTGATCGGACACTTTGAGGAAGTCACCATCCCATATTTTTCCTGACAGGCATTCAACTCCTTCAAACTCCCAAATTGTTGACTCAGCTGTAGCAATGCTAACCGAATCATCAGCTGGGACAATCTCCACTTTATTGCCTTGCCATTGAATCAAACACTGATGCATTGTGGATGGTATGCAGCAATTGGCATGGATCCAATCACGTCCGAGGAGCATGCTGTAAGAACCTTGGCCATCAATCACAAAGAAGGTAGTCGGCAATGTCTTGCTGCCGATGGTCAATTCCACATGAATTGCCCCCCGAGGCTCTGAAACGTTTCCGCCAAAGTCCTTAAGCGTCATATTGGTCTTAATCAGATCATCAATCCCTTTACCCAGCTTGCGGAATGTGGAATAAGGCATGAGATTGACAGCAGCTCCTCCATCAACCAGCATCTTGGTCATCGGCTTCCCATCAACGTATCCCTTGATGTACAGAGGCTTCAGGTGCCGATACCCATTTGCATTTGGTTTCTCAAAGACCGCCTTCTCTGAATCAGAACCAAGCATGCAGCGGCTTCTTCCAGTTCATAATCGACCTCATGGTCGTCTTGTTCATCAGGAGCAGCGAAATCGGAAGGCAACATCAAAACCATATTTATTACGGCCGATGTACTTGCTTCATCATCATTGGCCATCTTGATGCGCCACTTCTTCTCTTTCGCTAATTCTTGCTCCTGAATCTGCTCATTATAACGCAAGCGTTGCACACGTCTCTTCTTGGACTTAGAAATTCCTGATGGGCACCACTGTCCAGGCCTCATTGGAGGTTCTTCAGTCCGATTCTGAACTGGAGCTTTCTCTTCCATTTTTCAGGGCCATGAGCATCAGCCCGGCCTTCATTATTTTTGTGGCCATGAGTGTTAACCCGGCCTTCATCTCTCTGATGATGATCATCAATCCTGACGCCGATCCGCTCATGAACTGATCGTCGACCCCTCTTGGAAGCTCTGTACTTCTTCATACTGGAAGCTACATTCAGGACAATCTGCTTTCGATGGCAGTCTAAGCTTCTCGTTCCAGCAGAATACGAAGAAAGGACACCCCCAATGATCATCATCCTGGTTGTATCGGTCATAACCTTGACGTTCATCCGTATACCAATTGGACTTATAACCGTACTGACGGCGATCATCAACTCTATCATCAAACCAACGCCGGCCATCGGACCTGTCATCATACCGGCGTCGGTCATCGGACCACTCATCAAATCGGCGTCGGCCATCGGACCACTCATTATATCGGTGTCGGCCATCGGACCTGTCATCACGTCGGCGCTGACCATCAAACTCTTCATCAAGCCGCCTTGCCTGATATTCACGCCTCCGACGTCGTCGTTCCTCACGCTCTTCCCATGCTCGGGCTGCTGCCTGCTGCCTCTTGTACTTGTTAATCAGCATTTGGGAAGTCACACGCGGCCGATATCCACCAGGAGCATTAGATTCACGTCCAAACGCCTGATGATTCCTGTGTAGCTCTTCAACAGTAACTTGAACCACAGGATCAACGGCACTAGAACTCTTGGCATGGTCCGATGTAAGCACCTTGAACTTCCCCTTTTCACTAGCATCAACCATATTAACAGAAAAGGAGAAATCAGCAAAGTTATTGGGAAAGGGATGACCGTCGATCTTCATGGCTTTCTTGCTGTCTTCAAATTTGATCTTGCCAGATTCAATAGCCAATTGGATCTCCCTTCTGAACACTTTGCATTCATTGGTCTCGTGAGAAGTTGAGTTGTGCCATTTGCAATATTTTTGTTTCTTCAACTCATCGGCCGATGGAATAGAATGATTTGGAGAAAGTTGAATAAGCTTCTCACTGAGCAGCAAATCAAAAATCTTATCGGCCTTTGTTATATCAAATCCAAACTTCTCAGGATTCTGTTTGATCCACGGGAGTGACACTGGCTTCTTGGATTTAGTCCATTCAGCTATGTTGACATCAGC
Source organism: Alloteropsis semialata (assembly GCA_004135705.1). Lineage (NCBI taxonomy): Eukaryota > Viridiplantae > Streptophyta > Magnoliopsida > Poales > Poaceae > Alloteropsis > Alloteropsis semialata. Next base: position 4,096,278 of record CM014275.1, read on the forward strand.
TTCCTCTTCAGATTCAGAGAGATAAGATACTTGCTTGGCAAACTTCACACGCTTCATCTCCTGATATCGGACCTCATGAGCTGACACCTTCTGAACCAGTTGCCCCAATGTCTCAAACTCTTGGGCAGAAAACTTTTCTTTAATCGGCGCGAGCAAACCCTGGAACGCAAGCTCGGCCAACTGCATGTCAGATAGCTTCAAACTGTAACACCGATTCCTAGTGTCACGGAACCGTTGAATGTACTCCTTGACGGTCTCATCATTCCTCTGCCTGATAGCAATCAAATCAGAGATCTTCATCTCATTGAGACCAGAAAAGAAGTATTTATGGAATTGCTTCTCCATATCAGACCACCCTGTGACTGATCCTGCTGGCAACGACGTAAACCAGGTAAACGCCGGCCCTGATAGTGACAGAGGGAAAAATCTGAGCCTAAGTCCCTCCTCTGAAGCAGCCTCACCACACTGAGCCAAGAATCGGCTCACATGCTCGATGGTAGTCACATCATCTTGCCCGAAGAATTTGGAAAAATCCGGCACTCTGTAACGCGGAGGAAGTGGCACTGCATCAAAATAAGACGGGTACGGGTGCCGATACAACCTCGCTTCATCTTTAGGCTTCAAGCCGAATTGATTTTGGATCACCTCGGCTATTTTCTGCGACCAATCGGACTGTTGCTTTCCAGGTGGCATTCCATCAGCTATATCCATCACATAATTATTGTAATCTCCGACCATACGCTGATGTGAAGGAACCTCTGCACGTAGCCTTGCAGCTGCAGGTTGTTTTTCTTGTTCACTCAGAGTCCTGGCATACTTTTCACCATGTGGGCCGACAATAGTTCCATCGGCCATCAACAGAAAACCGTTGGCCAGTTCAACAGGAGGTGGTGGAGCAATCGGCATCTGTGGAGCAACGGTCATTGTATTATCTGTAGTTTCTTTGCCTCTTCCTGATCCTGATGCTCCTGCAGAATCTGCTATAAACACTGGACCCTTCAAGCAAATAGCATCGTCCACCGCCTTCTTGATGAGATTGTCCAAAGAATTCACCAACGTGCCTGATTGATTGATCATTGCATGATGAACAGCATGGTGAATCATCTCTGTCATGTTAACCTGGTACTCCCGAGCATCAGTTGTCTTCTTGATCAACTCTGGATCCGGGAGAGGACCTTTGAGTATAGGGCCTGAACGATTACGCCCAAACTGGCCAAGGCAGAGCTTCTCAAATGCATCAATCTGGGCCTGAACTGCATCCAACTGAGCTTTGGACAGATCGGCCTTTGTAATGGGCATGGCCGTTTCAGGCGTCTTGTTCTTGTCGTTTTTAGCCTTCTCAGCAGCTTCTCTTTCAGCCGCAAGTCTTGCTACGGTTTCTTGTTCAGCATCAGACGACGACATCTTGGACTTTGTTTCTCGTGTCCCACTGGGCGTGCCAAAAAATGTGTTGACGCGGAAAATCGGCGGTCGTATTCCCCGCGTGCAGCACACGAAGACCAGGGAGATCTGCTTCGCTCCAGTGCCAGTCTACACTCCAGTTCAGGTTCGCGGCGTGCCAGTCAATTTGACCTAAAATTGACAAGGGAATAAAACAGTTAAATTGCTCTTTGATTGTGCCGGCTCTATTTCAGACGATGGAGTAACGTCGAATTGTAGCCAAGACCCAATCAGACACATGTCGGCCGATACCGATCGGACCTCAAAATCGGACCTCATTGATGACGTCAATCGGACCGAGTGATCGGACCTCAATCAGACACCAAATCGGACCTCAGAATCGGACCAATCAGGATCGGACCTTGATTGATATAACAAATTAGCCTTTGAATAATGAAATAAAGCATATAACGAGGCCAATATGTAAAATAATGGATCAGCTGTGTCTTGAAACAAGATATTAAATAATCAAAGTGTAAGCCGATACATTGTCCACCTTGTCTAATTACCAGTTTGACTCGTCTTATCGGACCATCTAACCAACCGATCGGACTATAGCTTTTTCAGAGAAATCTAGCTCCGACGTAGGGAATCTAGATTTCTCCAACTATGATCAGATCAGATAGCTAGATAATCAGACTCGATTCATCAACCTGTCAATTAAACAAGATGCTCGCACAGGTGTTGATCAAATTAAGCAAAATAAGCAGGTAAAACATTAACAGATTCGTTCTGATTCTAAGATATGCTACCAAACAATTAAGCGAGATCCAGCTCCGACGTAGGGAATCTACACCACACTTAACATTCAAATAGCAATAAGGCATAACCAAAGCTTCCTTTAACTAATCAAGATGAACCTAGCTCCGACGTAGGGAATCTAGACCAAGCATGACAGTCAAAGATTAATCTAAGCGTATTACAAAGATCCAGCTCCGACGTAGGGAATCTACACCAGTGTAATACTCAAAGAACAACTAGATTGAACCACAAGGCAGGATCGGACATAGAACGATGCTGTAAGATAAATATTGCTTAAATCGGACCAAGACCAATACTCAAAGCCGTCGAAGAAGTAGAATTGATTCACATGGCGTAGATCTAAACCAATCTAGCAACTCCAACAAACCGCAAAGACTACCTTTAGTAACCAAGATTACTCTAGCTCCGACGTAGGGAATCTAGACTAATCTTGATACCTTGCTCCGACGTAGGGAATCTAGGCTTAAAGTGTAGTCCGATAAACGATAATCTGTTGAATAATCAATATTGATCTAGCTCCGACGTAGGGAATCTATATCAATCTTGATTATCCAGAGATAAATCGGTTGAACAGTATAAACGAGAAAGGGCGATGCGCCTCAATTCAAAGCCTATACTAGTTCGATAAATTGACTAACTTACTGGTAAGCCGGAGATCAGAACTGATGCAGCCCGTCCACCAATGAGCTTCGTCGGTAACTACTACTAAGGGTTTTGGCGTGAAGCCGGGTTGTATTGATTGTGAGAATAATTCTTTACAATGGACGAGGGTTCAAATTTATACCCTGGTCATGGAGAGTCCTGATCGGACCAGACTAACTAAATAAGGTAAACTAAGCTTAAGATAGAATGGGACAGAAGCACAAACAACGTTGCTGAGTACGAAGCACAAACAACGTTGCTGAGTACGTTGCTGAGTACGAAGCTGTGTTACTTGGCATCTCAACCTCACCACGTCATCATCTGACTCAGCATGTCAGGTCTGAAAATCCGGTGTCAACAGCAGTGACAGAAGCACAAACAACGTTGCTGAGTACGAAGCTGTGTTACTTGGGCTCAGAAAAGCCAAGGCTTTGGGAGAGCAGAGATTCACTGTCAAAACAGATTCTAAGGTGGTAGCAGATCACATTGAAAAAGAAAGCATAGCGAAGCAACCAGAACTCATCAAATACTTGACCACTGTACGCTCAATGGAGAAAAATTCAAAGGTTTTACTGTGGAGTACATCCCAAGAGCAAAAAATGAAGAGGCAGATGCTTTGGCTAAGGCAGCTGCAAAGGGGGATAAGCTTCCACCTGATGTATTCTTTCAAACATTAACATCACCATCAATAAAGGACTCAGATGACCCACCGAAGCTGATCAATGCAATAAGCTCAGAAGATTGGCGATCCCCAATAATAGCTTTTCTTCGGGGATACTATGAGCCAATTGACGAAGATGATCTAAAAGCTATGCAACAAAGAGCACGATGCTATCAGATGATAGATGATGTCCTTTACAAGAAAGGAGTTGTAGCTCCTTGGCTTCGTTGCATCTTGTCGGGGTTCTCTACCGCCGGCAAGTAAATTTCTACGATCGCGCGTCGGGGCCCGGATGGTGACTCAAGAGACGGGGGGTTTAGACTGGTTCGGGCCTCCGGAGAGTAATACCCTACGTCCAGTGTGTGCCGATGTTCTTAAGTCCAAGTCTGTAGTAGGGGGTACAAACTGGTCGGGAGAGGGAGAGGGTCCCAAGTCCCTGTGCTGTGCGAGTGGGCGTGCTGTTCGTGCTGTGCCCGAATGTTCGACTGATGTCCGTCTGTCCCCCCACTGGTGTCCCCTTGTCCCCTTTTATAGCCTTAAGGAGAGAAGGGAGCGGGGGTAAGAAAGAAGAAAATTACATGGGGAGTTACTGCCCCCGAGGCCTTTAGCTGGCGTCGCGCGCCGAGCCGTACAGGGAGCAGGTGTTGACGGAGTGGGCGTCCCGCCGGACCCGGGATCGTACATCCCGGGTGGTTGGTGTAGATGTCTTCTTGGGTAAGCTCCCGGGTAGTTCCCGGGTCGTGGTTGACTCGCTCGAGGCCTTCGGGTACTCCAGGTGTCCTCTTCGGGTTCCAGGTGTCGTCCATGGGCGCCTGGGGTCGTCCTTGGGCGCCCGGTGTTGCGCATGCGTTCCTCTCAGGACTGTAGCATTCCTGTTCGGATGAGACGGGTGCCACTGTGGCTGCCGTGGCGAAGGACGGACGCCCATCATGCTCTGACGCGGCGGGTACCAAGTGGGTACGGCGCCGGATGGGCCGGGACGTGGCCGGGTAGTTTTACCCGGAGAGCCTGAGACTCCTCGGAGGCGGAGAACTCCCCGGGCGAATCGGAGAGCCCTTCGGGGGCGGAGAACTCCTCGGGCGAGCCGCGAAGCCACTCGGAGGCGGAGAACTCCTCGGGCGAATCGGAGAACCACTCGGAGGCGGAGATCTACTCGGGCGAATCAGAGACTCGTCGGACGGCCTCCGAGTCGTCGGGGTATGGGGAGTTCGCTTTGCATTGGATCTTCGGCTTTTGCTTTTGAGGGGTGGATTATTGTGAGGACCCGGATTAAGGACTTGATTGGGTACCCCTAATTCAGACCCTCGTCACATCTCTCGCAACGAAGGAAAAGAACTGATTCAAGAGATACACAGTGGCTTATGTGGAGCACACTTTGGGGCAAGAGCTCTAGTTGGGAAGGCAATGAGGCAAGGGTTCTACTGGCCTGCAATCATCATGGATGCAACAAACACGGTCAAGACATGTGATCAGTGTCAAAAGTGTGCAGCAAACAGAAAATCTCCTTCGGAGCAGTCACAGCTGATAACTCCAACATGGCCTTTGCAAAGATGGGGCATTGATCTAGTTGGCCCACTTCCAACAGCACAAGGAAATCTCAAATACGCCATAGTAGCAGTTGAGTACTTTACTAAGTGGATCGAAGCCAGACCACTGGCTAACATCACAGCAAAAACAGTGATCAAATTCTTCTGGCAGCAAATTGTGTGCCGATTCGGAGTGCCAAGGGAAATAACAGTGGACAATGGGAAGCAGTTTGACTGTGACAAATTCAGACAATATTGCATGTCAATTGGAACGAAAGCGAAATTCGCTTCGGTCTATCACCCGCAAACAAATGGAGCAGTTGAAAGAGCCAATGGCTTAATCTTTACAGCCATTCGAAAGTGCCTTGCAAATTGTAAGAAAAAAGGCAAGTGGGTAGAAGAGATGCCGAAGGTGATCTGGGCTCATAACACCACCACATCAAGGGCAACACAGTTTACTCCATTCAAACTGCTTTATGGTGAAGAAGCAGTATGCCCAGAGGAAATACTGCACAAAGGGCTTCGCACCCAACAAGAAGCTCCCAAAGAAAGCGAAGCCATTGACAAGGATCTCATTGAGGTATACGGCTGCAAGCAGCAAAAAATATCTCCAAGTATCAAGCTAAAACAAGAAAATGGCGAGACAAGAAGGTAGTCAGGAAAGATATCAAGGCAGGAGACTGGGTCCTTAGGAAAAATCCAAGTATGTCCGCTGGAAAGCTGCAACAGAAATGGGAAGGCCCATTTTTGGTCATCAAAAGCAACAGGCCTGGCTCATTTCGCTTAGGCGACGACGAAGGCAATGAGCTGCCGCATTCATGGAATGCAGACAGCTTACACAAATATTATTTATGAAAAAGATGTAAAATGGCTTCGTATTCTATAAACGAAGTCATTGAGTAGAATAGCATTTTTACTTTCTTTCCAAAAGCCCGTACTCTTTTCCTCACAAGGGGACCCTGACCAAGGGGTGAGGTTTTTAACGAGGCGGTGCTTACTGTAACTCGTCAAAACATATATGAACGAGGTATTCCCCACAAAGCAGCATCGAAAGCGATTGGCTTCGACCAAGTCGCTGGTATTCGATAACTTAAATAGAACTGAATTGACCCTACAAAACGTAAGGCCAATTCAGATCTAAGAAAAGCTTACTCTAAACAGAGTAAAAGGGGCTTCGGTCCAGAAAAGCTTACTCTAAATAGAGTAAAAGGGGCTTTGGCTCAAACAACTATTTCAAATCAAAACAGCTTCGACTAGTATTATAAACGTTTATGCAAGCACAAGCAACAGGGCTTCGGCAACCCATCAGACCTCTCGTACAACATATTTGTACATTCTCATATTTCCGCACAAGCACAAAGCCAAAAGAAAAGCCAAAGTGGCTTCGAACCACAGGTACACGAAAGCAAACAACACTCGAACGAATAAACCTCGTTTCGGGGGGAGGAGGCGTTTCTTTCGTAACGAAGCCAAAACGAGCTTACATTCCTTCAAGTGTTTCGAATCAAGACAATGGCTAACCGAATTACAATGTGTTACAAAGAGAGCACTCAAAAAGGGGGTAAAAGGGGCTTCGGTCCTATAACGCTTACTCCAAACAGAGTAAAAGGGACTTTGGCTCAAACAGCTATACAAAGTCAAAAACGGCTTCGTCTAAAAATTTTCAAAAACGCTCATAAACGACGGGGGCTTCGGCAACTTATCAGAATACATGTACAACATATTCTCATACATTCATATTCACGCATAAAATCTGAAAAAAGCTAAAATGGCTTCCAACCACAGGTTCATGCAAGTACAAAGACACTTGAACGAATAAAACCCCGCTTTAGGGGGGAGGAGGCGTTTCTTTCGCAACGAAGCCAAATCGAGCTTACATTCATTCAAGTGTTTCGAATCAAAACAATGAACAAGCGAATTACAGTGTGTTTTACAAAGAGATGACTCAGAACATCTCAAAAACATAGCCTTGGGGATTTGGCCCGCCGACAAACGCCTTCTACTTGTTTTGTTTTATCTCATGCATAAAGGCGGCAATGAACAAAGGAGACGAAGCCAATTTAGCTTCATCTGCTTTACAGGTCTCCAATCTGGCTTCGGTCAGGCAATCGGTTTCGGAGATCACGTCTCGCTGTATACTGAAGCCAAACGGCTTTGGAGATCACGTCTCACTGTATACTAAAGCCAAACGGCTTCGGAGATCACATCTCCCAGTATACTAAAGCCAAACGGCTTCGGTCACCGCCTCACAGTATACCAAAATGACGTTGTCTGGACCGAGTTAGAAGCCAATTTGGTGAAGTATTGATACTATTGAGTGCCAAAAGCTACGAATGAGTTAATAGCAAGCTTCAGTTCACTCTATATTGCAGGTTCTTGGAGGAGCCATCGGCTTTTAGATGCGGATGGGCAGCATAGGGTCATTTCGACTCGGAAGAAGCCGAATCCAGGAGCTGCAAAGCCTTCGCCAGCAGGCGAAGCAGACGTGGACCAAGTCCAAGAAGACCAAGTCCAAGCCAAGTCAAACACGGAATCACAAGTCTACGCATTCACACTGGGGAGGAGTAAGAATACCGAAGTGCCCCTGGGCTGATAAATTGTATAGTCTAGAGGATGATGCCTGATCTCAGGGGTACAATAGGGAATGTAAAGACTCTTGGTCTCCCTATAAAAGGGGACCCCTCCCCTTCATGTAAAGGTTGTTGATTCCAAGAATACTGTTGATAGGTAATTTATTGTTGCTTGTCTCAGTTGTTCCGTTTCAACTGTTGTGTGGGTTCATTAGCTTCGGCTTCTATCCCAACAACTGGCGCCCACCGTTTGTGCAGTGCACGAACAAAACCCACGATAACCACCATGCCACCAAAAAAGCCAACCAAACCAACCAAACCAACCACCACCGTGTCAAATGCAACCCTCAGCATCGAAGCTGCCCCCCGACCCACAATTCCACCAACAAACCCACCACCAATAACCGAAGCCATTCTCGACGATCAAGAGACCGATGAAGAAACCCTTACCACCGAGGAGAGAATGCACCGACTCGAAGAAAGGCTTCGTCTTCGACGCCTCGAGCAGCAGAGAGAGCTGGATGCGGCACAGCTCGAACTAGAGCAACAAATGCAAGAAGAGGAAGAGGAGCAGCAGCACCAATTGCTGCAAGTCAAAAAGCAGCTCGAAGAGCTGAGGCAAGCGAAGCAGAGGAGGCTGAACAACACAAGCTCCAGAGCTGAAAAGCTGCGCCAAGAACTCGAGAAAGCCAAAAAGCAAGTCGCTGAGCTCCAAGCAGAGCTTAATGAGCCAAACACCATCAACCCACCAAACCACAACTCTTCATCCCAAACTGGCTTCCAAACACTCCATACTCGCCCCATCGATCGATCATATGTGCCCACTTTCAGAAAGCCTCCAACTGGCAAGATGGCCACCTTCCTACAAACCCATTTCTCTACCAAGATACAACGGCCTCACCGACCCAAAGCAATTCCTAATGAGCTATGAAGCTGCAATAGCTTCGGCAGGGGGAGATGATGTTGTTCTAGCAAAATCCTTCATCATTGTCTGCGATGGCACAGCAATGAACTGGTACACGAAGCTGCCTGGCCTATCAATCAACAGCTGGTATGATCTGAAGAGGGAGCTTATCAAAAATTTTAGCATCATGGGAGACCAATCACTCTCATATGCTGAACTCACACTACACCAGCAGCCGAAGGAGCCTCTAGAGGACTACTTCCGCAGATTCGTCACTCTACGTGCTCAAGCCCCACATATCCCTGATGAAGCAGTGTTGACACCAGATTTTCGCACCTGACATGTTGAGTCAGATGGTGACATGGTAAAGATGAGGCTGTGCGGTGGACCCATTGACTGGTCAAAGCCGAAGGTAACAGGGAAGGAAGCCAATGCTAAGGAGGAGTCCGATCAAGCAGGAGTCCGATTAGATGACGAGTTCGAAAGGGGAGACACGTCGGCTAAGGAAGGAGCGTATCAGATTCGGGGACTATTTCCTTTTCAGAAGGTGTTTGAGAGTCCCGTTGTATCTTAAGCTTAGTTTACCTTATTTGGTTAGTCTGGTCCGATCAGGACTCTCCATGACCAGGGTATAAATATGAACCCTCGTCCATTGTAAAGAACAATTCTCACAATTCAATACAACCCGGCTTCACGCCAAAACCCTAGTAGTAGTTACCGACGAAGCTCATTGGTGGACGGGCTGCATCAGTTCTGATCTCCGGCTTACCAGTAAGTTAGTCAATTTATCGAACTAGTATAGGCTTTGAATTGAGGCGCATCGCCCTTTCTCGTTTATACTGTTCAACCGATTTATCTCTGGATAATCAAGATTGATATAGATTCCCTACGTCGGAGCTAGATCAATATTGATTATTCAACAGATTATCGTTTATCGGACTATACTTTAAGCCTAGATTCCCTACGTCGGAGCTAGGTATCAAGATTAGTCAAGATTCCCTACGTCGGAGCTAGAATAATCTTGGTTACTAAAGATAGTCTTTGCGGTTTGTTGGAGTTGCTAGATTGGTTTAGATCTACGCCATGTGAATCATTTCTACTTCTTCAACGGCTTTGAGCACAGGTCTTGGTCCGATTTAAGCAATATTTATCTTACAGCATCGTTCTATGTCCGATCTTGCTTTGTGGTTTAATCTGGTTGTTCTTTGAGCATTGCATTGGTGTAGATTCCCTACGTCGGAGCTGGATCTGTGTAATGCGCTTAGATTAATCTTTGACTGTCATGCTTGGTCTAGATTCCCTACGTCGGAGCTAGGTTCATCTTGATTAGTTAAAGGAAGCTTTGGTTATGCCTTATTGCTATTTGAATGTTAAGTATGGTGTAGATTCCCTACGTCGGAGCTGGATCTTGCTTAATTATTCAGTAGCATATCTTAGAATCAGAACGTATCTGTTAATGTTTTATCTGCTTATTTTGCTTAATCTGATCAACACCTGTGCGAGCATCTTGTTTAATTGACAGATTGATGAGTCGAATCTGGTTATCTAGCTATCTGATTTGATCATAGTTGGAGAAATCTAGATTCCCTACGTCGGAGCTAGATTTCTCTGAAAAGGCTATAGTCCGATCGGCTGGTTAGATGGTCCGATAAGATGAGTCAAACTGGCAATTAGGCAAGATGGACAATGTATCGGCTTACACTGTGATTATTTAATATCTTGTTTCAAGACACAGCTGATCCATTACTTTACATATTGGCCTTGTTTTATGCTTTATTTCATTATTCAAAGGCTAGTCTGTTATATCAATCAAGGTCCGATCCTGATTGGTCCGATCCTGAGGTCCGATTTGGTGTCTGATTAAGGTCCGATCATTCGGTCCGATTGACGTCATCATTGAGGTCCGATTCTGAGGTCCGATCAGTATCGGCCGATGCGTGTCTGATTGGGTCTTGGCTAAAATTCGACGCTACTCCATCGTCTGAAATAGAGCCGGCACAATCATAGAGCAATTTAACTATTTTATTCCCTTGTCAATTACAGGTCAAATTGACTGGCACGCCGCGAACCTGAACTGGAGTGTAGACTGGCACTGGAGCGAAGCAGACTCTCCCCGGTCATCGTGTGCTGCACGCAGGAGATACGTCCGCCGATTTTCCGCGTCAACACATTTTTGGCACGCCTGGTGGGACACGAGAAACAAATCCAAGATGTCGTCGTCTGATGCTGAACAAGAAACCGCAGCAAGACTTGCTGCTGAGAAAGAAGCTGCTGAGAAGGCCAAGAACGACAAGAACAGGGCGCCTGAAGTGACCATGCCCATTACGAAGGCCGATCTGTCCAAAGCTCAGTTGGATGCAGTTCAGGCCCAGATAGATGCATTTGAGAAGCTATGCCTTGGTCAGTTTGGGCGTAATCGTTCAGGTCCTATACTCAAAGGTCCTCTCCCGGATCCAGAGTTGATTAAGAAGACAACTGAAGCTCGGGAGCACCAAGTCAACATGTCAGAAATGATTCATCAGGCTGTTCATCATGCAATGATCAACCAATCAGGCACCCTGGTGAATTCTTTGGACAATCTTATCAAGAAGGCGGTGGACGATGCTATTTGCTTGAAGGGTCCAGTATTTATAGCAGATTCTGCAGGAGCATCAGGATCAGGAAAAGGAAAAGAAACTGCAAATAATACAATGACCGTTGCTCCACAGATGCCAATTGCTCCACCACCTCCTGTTGAACTGGATAACGGTTTCCTGTTGATGGCCGATGGAACTATTGTCGGCCCACATGGTGAAAAGTATGCCAGGACTTTGAGCGATCAAGAGAAACAACCTGCTGCTGCAAGGCTACGTACAGAGGTTCCTTCACATCAGCGTATGGTTGGAGATTACAATAACTATGTGATGGACATAGCTGATGGAATGCCACATGGAAATCAACAGTCCGATTGGTCACAGAAGATAGCCGAGGTGATTCAGAATCAATTCGGCTTAAAGCCTAAAGATGAAGCGAGGTTGTATCGGCACCCGTACCCATCTTACTTTGATGCAGTGCCACTTCCTCCACGTTACAGAGTGCCGGATTTTTCCAAATTCTCCGGGCAAGATGATATGACCACCATCGAGCACGTGAGCCGATTCTTGGCTCAGTGTGGTGAGGCTGCTTCTGAGGAGGGACTCAGGCTCAGATTTTTCCCTCTGTCACTATCAGGGCCGGCGTTTACCTGGTTTACGTCGCTGCCAGCAGGATCAGTCACAGGGTGGTCTGATATGGAGAAACAGTTCCACAAATACTTCTTTTCTGGTCTCAATGAGATGAAGATCTCTGATTTGATTGCCATCAGGCAAAGGAATGACGAGACCGTCAAGGAGTACATCCAACGATTTCGTGATACTAGGAATCGATGCTATAGTTTAAAGCTGTCTGATATGCAGTTGGCCGAGCTTGCATTCCAAGGTTTGCTCGCGCCGATTAAAGAGAAATTTTCTGCCCAGGAGTTTGAGACATTGGGGCAATTGGTTCAGAAAGTGTCAGCTCATGAGGTCCGATATCAGGAGATGAAGCGTATGAAGTTTTCTAAACAAGTGTCTTATCTCTCTGATACTGAAGAGGAGGCTGATGTCAATATAGCTGAATGGACTAAATCCAAGAAGCCAGTGTCACTCCCGTGGATCAAGCAGAATCCTGAGAAATTTGGATTCGATATAACAAAGGCCGATAAGATCTTTGATTTGCTGCTCAGTGAGAAGCTTATCCAGCTTTCTCCAAATCACTCGATTCCATCGGCCGATGAGTTGAAGAAACGCAAGTATTGCAAATGGCACAACTCGACATCTCACGAGACCAATGAATGCAAAGTGTTCAGAAGGGAGATCCAATTGGCTATTGAGTCAGGCAAAATCAAATTTGAAGATAGCAAGAAAGCCATGAAGATCGATGGTCATCCCTTTCCCAACAACTTTGCTGATTTCTCCTTTTCTGTTAATATGGTCAATGCTAATGAGAAGGGGAAGGTCAAGGTGCTTACATCGGACCACGCCAAGAGTTCTGGTGCCGTTGATCCTGTGGTTCAAGTTACTGTTGAAGAGCTACGCAGGAATCATCAGGCGTTTGGGCGTGAATCTAATGCTCCTGGTGGATATCGGCCGCGTGTGACTTCCCAAATGCTGATCAACAAATACAAGAGACAGCAGGCAGCAGTCCGAGCGTGGAGGGAACGCGAGGAACGACGACGTCGGAGACATGAATATCAGGCAAGGCGTCATGATGAAGAGTTTGCTGATCGGCGCCGACGTGATTACAGGTCCGACGGCCGACGCCGATATGATGAGTGGTCCGATGACCGACGCTGGTATGATGACAGGTCCGATGATCGGCGCCGGTATGATGATAGAGTTGATGATCGCCATCACTACGGTTATAGGTCCGATTGGTATACAGATGGACGTCAAGCTTATAACCGGTACGATCAAGATGATGATCATTGGGGGTGTCCTTTCTTCGTATACTGCTGGAACGAGAAGCTTAGATTACCATCAAAGGTGGATTGTCCTGAATGCAGCTTCCAATATGAAGAGTATAGAGCTTCCAAGAGGGGTCGACGATCGGTTCATGAACGGATCGGTGTCAGGATCGATGATCATCGTCAAAGAGATGAAGGCCGGGTTAACGCTCATGGCCACAAAAATAATGAAGGCCGGGCTGATGCTCATGGCCCTGGAAAGACGGAAGAGAAGACTCCAGTTCACAATCGGACTGAAGAACCCCCAATGAGGCCTGGACAGTGGTGCCCGTCAGGAATTTCTAAGTCTAAGAAGAGACGTGTTCAGAGGTTGCGCTATAATGAGCAGATCCAGGAGCAAGAGTTGGCAAAAGAGAAGAAGTGGCGCGTCAAGATGGCCAATGATGATGAAGCAAGTACATCGGCCGCAATAAATATGGTTTTGATGTTGCCGTCCGATTTCGCTGCTCCTGATGAACAAGACGACCATGAGGTCGATTATGAATTGGAAGAAGCCGCTGCATGCTTGGTTTTGGATTCAGAGAAGGCAGTCTTTGAGAAGCCAAATGCAAATGGGTATCGGCACTTGAAGCCTCTGTACATCAAGGGATACGTTGATGGAAAGCCGATGACCAAGATGCTGGTTGATGGAGGAGCTGCTGTCAATCTCATGCCCTATTCTACATTCCGCAAGCTGGGGAAAGGGATTGATGATCTGATTAAGACCAACATGACACTCAAGGACTTTGGCGGGAATGTTTCAGAGCCTCGGGGGGCAATTCATGTTGAATTGACCATCGGCAGCAAGACATTGCCGACTACCTTCTTCGTGATTGACGGCCAAGGTTCCTACAGCATGCTCCTCGGACGTGATTGGATCCACGCCAACTGTTGCATCCCATCCACAATGCACCAATGTTTGATCCAATGGCAAGGCAATAAAGTGGAAATTGTCCCAGCTGATGATTCGGTTAGCATTGCTACAGCCGAGTCGACAATTTGGGAGTTTGACAATGCACCAGTGCTTGATTCAGTGGCAAGGCAACAATGTGGAGATTGTCCCAGCTGATGATTCGGTTAGCATTGCTACGGCCGAGTCAACGATTTGGGAGTTTGAAGGTGTTGAATGCCTGTCAGGGAAAGCATGGGATGGTGACTTCCTCAAGGTGTCCGATCAAGGACTAAAGCCGATCCAAGCAGTCGGCTCTGAGACATTGTTTTAAATGGATGATTATATAGAAGATCTTGAAGACCGAAGTGAGTTCGGTAAATTAGGATTTGGATTTACGTCGGCCGATGAATTAGAAGAAATAGATATAGGATCTGGTGATAGACCAAGGCCGACGTATATCAGTGCTAAGTTGGATCCCGAGTATAAACAGGAGTTAATAAAACTTTTGAAAGAGTATTCTGATTGTTTTGCTTGGGAATATTATGAAATGCCAGGTTTAAGCCGTGATATTGTTGAACATCGGCTACCTATCAAACCAGGATATCGACCACACAAGCAGTACCCAAGGAGGTTCAAGACTGAGATGCATGAGCCAATTAAGGCCGAAATAACGAAGCTATTTGAAGCTAAGTTTATCAGGCCATGTCGATATGCTGAGTGGGTATCAAATATAGTTCCTGTTTATAAGAAAAATGGAAAGCTACGTGTTTGCATTGATTACAGGAACTTGAACAAGGCAACCCCGAAGGATGAATATCTGATGCCGGTGGCCGATATGCTTGTTGATGCAGCATCAGGCCATAAAGTGATGAGTTTCCTGGATGGTAATGCTGGTTATAATCAGATTTTCATGGCAGAAGAAGATATTCCCAAAACTGCATTCCAATGTCCAGGTGCTATCGGTTTATATGAGTGGGTTGTTATGACTTTTGGTTTGAAAAATGCCGGTGCTACTTATCAACGTGCTATGAATTATATTTTTCATAGGTTGATCGGCAGAATAGTTGAAATCTACATTGATGATGTGGTGGTAAAATCAAAAGGTTATCAAGACCATTTGGCCGATTTGAGGGAAACATTGGAGTGTACAAGACAACATGGATTAAAGATGAATCCACTCAAGTGCGCTTTTGGCGTATCGGCCGGCCAATTTCTCGGTTTCTTGGTACATGAGAGAGGAATTGAGGTAAATGATCGGAACCGCAAGGCGATTGATGATATTGAACCTCCAACGAACAAGAAGGAATTGCAGAGTTTGATTGGAAAGATTAATTTTCTGAGGAGGTTTATATCAAATTTGTCGGTCCGATTGGAGGCATTTACTCCTTTGCTGAAGCTGAAAAGTGAAGAAGAATTGGTTTGGGAGCCTAAGCATCAAAAGGCATTGGATGAAATTAAGCAATATTTAGCATATCCGCCAGTTCTTATTCCACCACAGAAGGGTAAGCCGTACAAACTTTATTTATCGGCTTTTGATCATGCAATCGGCTCTGTCTTGATTCAAGAGGTTGATGGGAAAGAAAGAGTTATATTCTATTTAAGCCGAAGATTGCTAGATCCTCAAACTCGGTATTCATATGTGGAGAAGCTTTGCCTTTGTTTGTATTTTTCTTGTACAAAATTAAGGCATTATTTGTTATCGGCCGAGTGTACTGTGATCTGTAGAGAAGATGTGATCAAGTATATGTTATCAATGCCAATCATGAAAGGAAGAATTGGCAAATGGGTTTTTGCTTTGACAGAATTTGATCTCAGATATGAATCGGCCAAAGCGGTAAAAGGGCAAGTAATGGCTGATTTGGTTGCTGATCATTGTGGACCTAACATTAATGATGTTGAGCAAAATATTATAAAGCTTGGTGAATCTGGTCCGATGGAAAAGGCCAATGTGGTTGACGCGGTTCCTTGGACTATGTTCTTCGATGGTTCTTCTTGTAATGATGGTTGCGGAATCGGTCTGGTTATTATTTCGCCTCGGGGGGCAAGGTTTGAATTTGCTTTTCCGATTGAGAAGTGCACAAATAATCAGGCGGAATATGAGGCACTGATGAAAGGTCTCCAGATTCTTAAAGATATCGGAGCTCAGTTTGTTGAGGTATTTGGAGATTCTTTATTGATTATCAATCAGTTACTCGGCAAGTATGATTGCAAGATGGATGCTTTGTTATCTTATTTTGAAAGATGCCGAGATTTGATTAGCCAGTTCGCATTGGTGACCCTTAAGCATGTTCCAAGACATCATAATGAAGAAGCAAATCGGCTGGCGCAAAAAGCGTCTGGCTATCGGCCTACGTCTGATGTAATGGTACAGGAGATACCAGAAGGAGATTGGAGGAAAGAAATCGTTGAATATTTGAAGGATCCTTCTGTCAAGACCTCTAGAAAAGTACGCTATAAATCGATCAGACATGTTTTGATTGAGGGAGTGCTTTATTTTCGCTCGATTGATGGGGTCCTGTTGAGATGCATCGGGTCTGAAGAAGCTAAGGTTTTGATGGGAGAAATTCATGAGGGTGTCTGCGGGGCTCATCAATCGGCGTTCAAGATGAAGTGGATGATAAGAAAGAATGGGTATTATTGGCCGACGATTCTAGAAGATTGTTTTGAATATTATAGAGGATGCCAAGAGTGTCAAAGATATGGAAACATTCAAAGGGCTCCAGCATCGAGCCATGAATCCTGTTATCAAGCCATGGCCGTTTAGAGGATGGGGAATTGACTTGATCGGCCAAATTTTTCCACATTCAAGTAAGGGGCACAAATTCATATTAGCAGCAACAGATTATTTCACCAAGTGGGTTGAAGCTATTCCTTTGAGGGAGGTGAAGACGCAGAATGTTATTGAATTCGTTAGAGAACACATTATTTACCGATTTGGGATTCCACAGACGATCACAACAGATCAAGGTACGATGTTTACATCGGACGAGTTCAAAAATTTTGCTGCTGATATGGGTATCAAGCTTCTTAATTCATCGCCATATTATGCACAAGCCAATGGTCAAGCTGAAGCCTCCAATAAAAGTTTGATCAAGTTGATTGATAGAAAGATTGAGAAGTATCCGAGAAAATGGCATATTGTGTTTCCTGAAGCTCTATGGGCCTATCGAATGGCTTGTCATGGATCGATCAAGGTTTCTCCGTATGAACTGGTTTATGGACATGAAGCCGTTCTTCCATGGGAAATTCATACTGGATCAAGACGTATCGAGCTTCAGGATAAATTAAAGGCCGGCGAATACATGGAGCTCATGAATAGTGAGTCCGATGACTTGGCTGTTCGTCGGCTGCGCGCTCTTGAAAATATTGAGGCTAATAAGCTCAGGGTGGCGAGGCATTATGATAAGAGAGTGAAAGGGAAAGAGTTTAAGGAGGGCGATCTTGTCTGGAAGGTTATTCTGCCAATTGGTTCTAAAGATCCCAAGTACGGCAAGTGGTCACCAAACTGGGAGGGACCTTATCAAGTCGTCCGATGTGTTCCTGAAAATGCTTATATTCTACGAACGCTTGAAGGAGAAATGTTTCCTAAAGCATTAAACGGGAAATATTTGAAGAAGTACTACCCTAGCATTTGGGTAAACTCATAAGAGCCGATGCTATGCGTCAGGCTTGAAAAGCCGATGGAAAATCGCCTCAAGAACAAAAATAAGAGCCGATGCGATATGCATCGCCTTAAGGGCTGTATCCAAACAGAGAGAAATACATTACATCATCAAGCCGTTCGATGACGGATCAGGCTGTTTGAAAAGGGATTGCATATATATTCATATATTTCTCATACAGAAGGATTTCAGAAGATAAAAGGATCTAGTGGGCGCCGATGTACTTTGTTCATCATTGCCAGAACTAGATTGAAAGAAGGAAGGGCAAAAGGAAGCGCAAGTTTGAGGAGATATCTTCTTCCTTGAGTCGAAGAAATCCGCTCTGGATGCAGTCCCTTGAAGAGCGCGCCGGTGGACACGCTCCGCCCTAGCCTGTAAAGGGCACTCTATTACACCCCTCTGAAAAACCTTCCCTTTGGTGAACCATGAGAGGAACCTCACGAGGATTCTTCTAGCGGAAGTTCCACCTGGATTCACTGCGGGATCAGAAAAGGGGGGGAGTGCCCTATACTTCTTCACGAGAATTCTTCTAGCAGAGGAGGAGGAAGGAGACGAATCCCATATCAAAGAGGAGGAGTTTGTGTTCTACCATGAATATTGGTTGTGCCATGGCTAAGGGATGGTGAAGGAAGAAGGCTTGAGGCGGTTATTTATAGCCGGTAGTCGATGGATGCATTGGAGGAATGGAATCCAGAGGACGCTCGTGGAAACCGTCCAAATGAAGAACAGTATTCTCGTGGAAATGCGGCATTAATTCAGGGCTGCCGTAATTAAAGGAGGAGCGTCTTTTGAGGGGCTGCATTGAAAAGTCGTTTCGACTGAGTCAGAAGACGTATGGATACCCGCGAGGTAAATGTAGAGATCCATATCTGTTCGTTGTCAGAGGTTATTGACCAGGAGGAAGATTGGGGAGCCGCGCAGTGCAGGGATGGGAAGTTTCGGCGCGAAAATCGGTGGAGAAGTTATGGTGACAGATACGAATTTTGGAACAAAATGATATTTTATTCCAAAATTGGGGGGCATGTGTTGACACCAGATTTTCGCACCTGACATGTTGAGTCAGATGGTGACATGGTAAAGATGAGGCTGTGCGGTGGACCCATTGACTGGTCAAAGCCGAAGGTAACAGGGAAGGAAGCCAATGCTAAGGAGGAGTCCGATCAAGCAGGAGTCCGATTAGATGACGAGTTCGAAAGGGGAGACACGTCGGCTAAGGAAGGAGCGTATCAGATTCGGGGACTATTTCCTTTTCAGAAGGTGTTTGAGAGTCCCGTTGTATCTTAAGCTTAGTTTACCTTATTTGGTTAGTCTGGTCCGATCAGGACTCTCCATGACCAGGGTATAAATATGAACCCTCGTCCATTGTAAAGAACAATTCTCACAATTCAATACAACCCGGCTTCACGCCAAAACCCTAGTAGTAGTTACCGACGAAGCTCATTGGTGGACGGGCTGCATCAGTTCTGATCTCCGGCTTACCAGTAAGTTAGTCAATTATCGAACTAGTATAGGCTTTGAATTGAGGCGCATCGCCCTTTCTCGTTTATACTGTTCAACCGATTTATCTCTGGATAATCAAGATTGATATAGATTCCCTACGTCGGAGCTAGATCATTATTGATTATTCAACAGATTATCGTTTATCGGACTATACTTTAAGCCTAGATTCCCTACGTCGGAGCTAGGTATCAAGATTAGTCTAGATTCCCTACGTCGGAGCTAGAATAATCTTGGTTACTAAAGATAGTCTTTGCGGTTTGTTGGAGTTGCTAGATTGGTTTAGATCTACGCCATGTGAATCATTTCTACTTCTTCAACGGCTTTGAGCACAGGTCTTGGTCCGATTTAAGCAATATTTATCTTACAGCATCGTTCTATGTCCGATCTTGCTTTGTGGTTTAATCTGGTTGTTCTTTGAGCATTGCATTGGTGTAGATTCCCTACGTCGGAGCTGGATCTGTGTAATGCGCTTAGATTAATCTTTGACTGTCATGCTTGGTCTAGATTCCCTACGTCGGAGCTAGGTTCATCTTGATTAGTTAAAGGAAGCTTTGGTTATGCCTTATTGCTATTTGAATGTTAAGTATGGTGTAGATTCCCTACGTCGGAGCTGGATCTTGCTTAATTATTCAGTAGCATATCTTAGAATCAGAACGTATCTGTTAATGTTTTATCTGCTTATTTTGCTTAATCTGATCAACACCTGTGCGAGCATCTTGTTTAATTGACAGATTGATGAGTCGAATCTGGTTATCTAGCTATCTGATTCGATCATAGTTGGAGAAATCTAGATTCCCTACGTCGGAGCTAGATTTCTCTGAAAAGGCTATAGTCCGATCGGCTTGGTTAGATGGTCCGATGAGATGAGTCAAACTGGCAATTAGGCAAGATGGACAATGTATCGGCTTACACTGTGATTATTTAATATCTTGTTTCAAGACACAGCTGATCCATTACTTTACATATTGGCCTTGTTTTATGCTTTATTTCATTATTCAAAGGCTAGTCTGTTATATCAATCAAGGTCCGATCCTGATTGGTCCGATCCTGAGGTCCGATTTGGTGTCTGATTAAGGTCCGATCATTCGGTCCGATTGACGTCATCATTGAGGTCCGATTCTGAGGTCCGATCAGTATCGGCCGATGCGTGTCTGATTGGGTCTTGGCTAAAATTCGACGCTACTCCATCGTCTGAAATAGAGCCGGCACAATCATAGAGCAATTTAACTGTTTTATTCCCTTGTCAATTACAGGTCAAATTGACTGGCACGCCGCGAACCTGAACTGGAGTGTAGACTGGCACTGGAGCGAAGCAGACTCTCCCCGGTCATCGTGTGCTGCACGCGGGAGATACGTCCGCCGATTTTCCGCGTCAACAAGCAGCAAAATTCGCAGCAATACAAGGGCTTCGCCCCGGATTGTTTGCACAGCATATCGCAAGAGAGACACCAGCTACTCTGGCAGACCTGTATGAGGAGTTCAAAAAATATTGTCGCTCTGACAATGACAACCGAATGAGATTGGCTAGAGAAGCCATCATGAGAAACCAATATGAGTCACAAGCCAAAACCCATCACCACAGCCACAATTACCAAAACTATTCCCACCAAACAATCATGAAGGTAGACAATCCGCCTCCTTCTTACGAAACCAAACCACCGTACCCAGAAAGCCAATACCCCAACCAGAGAAATGAGCCCACTCAAAGGGGTGGAAAAGCCGGCAGAGGCCGAGGAAGAGGAAGAGGTCCAGCGGGACCTGAGCTGTTTTGCCAATACCACGGCAAGAATCACACCCATGGCACAGAGCAGTGCCGAGATATCAAGAAAACAATAGAAAAGCTAAGAGCAGAGAAGATTCAAGCAACACAAACGAAGCCAATATCGGCTTCGCAGTCAAATACCCAAAACCCTTCCGAAGCTATCCAACCATACTGCCCAGTATATCCTTCGCTAAACTCAAACACTGTGCATCCATCAACAGCGATGGCAACCCAATATTTGCCTTCGCCGCAAACATTTCAGCATTACTACCCACAAGCCATATACCCTCACCTATACCCTCAAACATCCCAACAAGTGGCTTCGCAAAACATAAAGGTTGAGGAGCTGCCACCACCACCACCACTTTCACAACAAAAAGCCAATCAGAAAGAAGCTCCAAGCCCACTCCCAAGCTATGGACACATCATGCCCATTTCTGGAGGATCATCGCTTGCTTTTGAGAACAAAAAGCAAAGGAAAAGCTACTTCCGCCAAGTCAATAACATCTCTGTTGATGGCCCGTACAAAAAGTCGGAATGGTCTCATATGCCCATCACCTTCACTNTTATTCAAGATTATCGTTTATCGGACTATACTTTAAGCCTAGATTCCCTACGTCGGAGCTAGGTATCAAGATTAGTCTAGATTCCCTACGTCGGAGCTAGAATAATCTTGGTTACTAAAGATAGTCTTTGCGGTTTGTTGGAGTTGCTAGATTGGTTTAGATCTACGCCATGTGAATCAATTCTACTTCTTCAACGGCTTTGAGCACAGGTCTTGGTCCGATTTAAGCAATATTTATCTTACAGCATCGTTCTATGTCCGATCTTGCTTTGTGGTTTAATCTGGTTGTTCTTTGAGCATTGCATTGGTGTAGATTCCCTACGTCGGAGCTGGATCTGTGTAATGCGCTTAGATTAATCTTTGACTGTCATGCTTGGTCTAGATTCCCTACGTCGGAGCTAGGTTCATCTTGATTAGTTAAAGGAAGCTTTGGTTATGCCTTATTGCTATTTGAATGTTAAGTATGGTGTAGATTCCCTACGTCGGAGCTGGATCTTGCTTAATTATTCAGTAGCATATCTTAGAATCAGAACGTATCTGTTAATGTTTTATCTGCTTATTTTGCTTAATCTGATCAACACCTGTGCGAGCATCTTGTTTAATTGACAGATTGATGAGTCGAATCTGGTTATCTAGCTATCTGATTCGATCATAGTTGGAGAAATCTAGATTCCCTACGTCGGAGCTAGATTTCTCTGAAAAGGCTATAATCCGATCGGCTGGTTAGATGGTCCGATAAGATGAGTCAAACTGGCAATTAGGCAAGATGGACAATGTATCGGCTTACACTGTGATTATTTAATATCTTGTTTCAAGACACAGCTGATCCATTACTTTACATATTGGCCTTGTTTTATGCTTTATTTCATTATTCAAAGGCTAGTCTGTTATATCAATCAAGGTCCGATCCTGATTGGTCCGATCCTGAGGTCCGATTTGGTGTCTGATTAAGGTCCGATCATTCGGTCCGATTGACGTCATCATTGAGGTCCGATTCTGAGGTCCGATCAGTATCGGCCGATGCGTGTCTGATTGGGTCTTGGCTAAAATTCGACGCTACTCCATCGTCTGAAATAGAGCCGGCACAATCATAGAGCAATTTAACTGTTTTATTCCCTTGTCAATTACAGGTCAAATTGACTGGCACGCCGCGAACCTGAACTGGAGTGTAGACTGGCACTGGAGCGAAGCAGACTCTCCCCGGTCATCGTGTGCTGCACGCGGGAGATACGTCCGCCGATTTTCCGCGTCAACAAGCAGCAAAATTCGCAGCAATACAAGGGCTTCGCCCCGGATTGTTTGCACAGCATATCGCAAGAGAGACACCAGCTACTCTGGCAGACCTGTATGAGGAGTTCAAAAAATATTGTCGCTCTGACAATGACAACCGAATGAGATTGGCTAGAGAAGCCATCATGAGAAACCAATATGAGTCACAAGCCAAAACCCATCACCACAGCCACAATTACCAAAACTATTCCCACCAAACAATCATGAAGGTAGACAATCCGCCTCCTTCCTACGAAACCAAACCACCGTACCCAGAAAGCCAATACCCCAACCAGAGAAATGAGCCCACTCAAAGGGGTGGAAAAGCCGGCAGAGGCCGAGGAAGAGGAAGAGGTCCAGCGGGACCTGAGCTGTTTTGCCAATACCACGGCAAGAATCACACCCATGGCACAGAGCAGTGCCGAGATATCAAGAAAACAATAGAAAAGCTAAGAGCAGAGAAGATTCAAGCAACACAAACGAAGCCAATATCGGCTTCGCAGCCAAATACCCAAAACCCTTCCCAAGCTATCCAACCATACTGCCCAGTATATCCTTCGCTAAACTCAAACACTGTGCATCCATCAACAGCGATGGCAACCCAATATTTGCCTTCGCCGCAAACATTTCAGCATTACTACCCACAAGCCATATATCCTCACCTATACCCTCAAACATCCCAACAAGTGGCTTCGCAAAACATAAAGGTTGAGGAGCTGCCACCACCACCACCACTTTCACAACAAAAAGCCAATCAGAAAGAAGCTCCAAGCCCACTCCCAAGCTATGGACACATCATGCCCATTTCTGGAGGATCATCGCTTGCTTTTGAGAACAAAAAGCAAAGGAAAAGCTATCCGCCAAGTCAATAACATCTCTGTTGATGGCCCGTACAAAAAGTCGGAATGGTGTCATATGCCCATCACCTTCACTGAAGAAGATCTCAAGCTCCACAACTACCCACACAATGATGCTATGTCGATCGAAGCCAATATTGCTGGCTAGACGATTGGAAAGGTGCTAGTGGATACAGGAAGCTCTGCTGACATCATCCTAGCAAAAACACTGAGAAACATGACCAATATCAACCCAGATAACCTGGAGCCATCAGACACTCCGTTGGTCGGCTTCGGGGGGAAGCGAACTCAAACACTCGGGAAAATTTCACTGCAAGTATCCTTCGGTGACACATCCAATGCAAGAACAGAATACATCACCTTTGATGTAGTGGACATGGTTTTTGACTACAATGTCATCTTCGGAAGAGGAGTCATAAATGCTTTTGACATCATCATAAGGCAATCATTCCTATGTATGAAAATGCCAGCTCTCAAAGGGGTGATAACTGTCTATGGCGACCAGAGGGAAGCCAGAAACATTGAGAAAGCCAGAGCACCAGGTCAGCGAAATGTGCATTTGCTTGAAGAAAAAGATCCATATTACCCAGAAGAAAAGCCAAATATTGAGAAAGATAGCAGAAAGATGCAGAAAGCTGCAGAGACGAAGCAGGTGCAGCTGCAGCCGGATGTCTTTGACAGAGAAGTGATCATTGGCTCAGATCTAGAGCCGGACGAAGAAGATAGGCTCATCGAATTCCTCAGAAATAACAAGGATGTGTTTGCTTGGTCAAGCAAAGATCTACCAGGTGTAGACAGAAGCATAGTTGAGCATAAGCTGGCAATCAGTCCTGATATGAAGCCAAAAAAGCAAAAGTTGAGAAAGATGTCAGAAGAAAAAGCTGATGCAGTAAAAGCCGAAGTGCAAAGGCTGCTGGACGCCAATGTCATACGCGAAGTCAAATATCCAACATGGCTAGCAAACACTGTACCAGTTCAGAAGAAGAATGGAAAATGGCGAATGTGTATTGATTTCACAGACCTCAATAAAGCTTGCCCAAAAGATGATTTCCCACTACCAAGAATTGACAAGATTGTTGACCAAGTAGCAGCAAGTGAAATGATGTCCCTCTTAGATTGCTTTTCTGGTTATCACCAAATCTGGATGAAAAAGGAGGATGAGGAGAAAACCAGCTGTATCACACCAGTTGGCACCTTTTGCTTCGTCGGAATGCCTGAGGGGCTTCGGAATGCAGGAAGCAGTTTCTGCCGAATGTCAAGCACAGTGTTCAAGGACGAATTGTTCAAAACTATATTGGCATATGTTGATGACATCTTGGTCAAAAGTGCCAAAAGACAAGATCACGTATCAGATCTAGCAACCGCCTTCGCTCGCATGAGACAGGCCGGTCTCAAGCTAAATCCAGAAAAGTGTGTATTTGGAGTGACAAAAGGCAAAATACTTGGTTGTCTGGTTTCAGCTCACGAGATAGAAGCTAATCCAGACAAAATAAATGCAATCCTTGACATGGAAGAGCCAAAGTGCATGAGAGACGTGCAGAAGCTGTCGGGCAGAATAGCCGCACTCAACAGATTCATCGCAAAAGCAGCAGAGCGAAGCTTGCCATTCTTTGCAACACTCAGAAATGCAGCTAAATTCCAATGGGGGCCAGAGCAGTCTAAAGCATTCCATGAGCTAAGGCAATACTTGATGAAACTCACGAAGCTAACAGTACCAAACCCAAAAGCACCACTCCTACTGTACATTGCAGCATCACAATCAGCAGTTAGTGCAGCACTCATCACAGAAAAGCTGGTAGATGGCAGAAATATTCAGCAGCCAGTTTACTATGTATCCGAAGCTTTGAATGCGTCGAAGCTGTTTTACACAGAGATTGAGAAGATGATTTATGCAGTGATAATGGCTTCCAGAAAGCTCAGACACTATTTCGAGGGCCACAACATCAAAGTCCTCACGGATCAGCCACTCAAGGAGCTTTTGAACAACAAAGAAGCTTCGGTGAGAATTCGCAAGTGGGCAGCAGAGCTTTCAGAGTACGTCATGGATTTTGAAAGGAGAACATCAATTAAATCACAAGTCCTAGCTGACTTCATCGCAGAGTGGACATCGCCTTTGCCACAAAATGCTATCAAAGAGGAAAATTGGCTGATACACTGTGATGGTGCTTGGGGGGACAAAGGAGCTGGCATCACGGCAATTGTGCAATCGCCTTCGGGCGTGAAAATGAGATATGCGGCAAATTTAGAGTTTTGCAAATGCAGCGACAGAAGCACAAACAACGTTGCTGAGTACGAAGCTGTGTTACTTGGGCTCAGAAAAGCCAGGGCTTTGGGAGCTCAGAGATTTACTGTCAAAATAGATTCTAAGGTGGTAGCAGATCACATTGAAAAAGAAAGCATAGCGAAGCAACCAGAACTCATCAAATACTTGTCCACTGTACGCTCAATGGAGAAAAAGTTTAAAGGTTTCACTGTGGAGTACATCCCAAGAGCAAAAAATGAAGAGGCAGACGCTTTGGCGAAGGCAGCTGCAAAGGGGGATAAGCTACCACCTGATGTATTCTTTCAAACATTAACATCACCATCGATAAAAGATTCAAATGACCCACCGAAGCTGATCAATGCAATAAGCTCAGAGGACTGGCGATCACCAATAATAGCTTTTCTTCGGGGATACTATGAGCCAATTGACGAAGATGATCTAAAAGCTATGCAACAAAGAGCATGATGCTATCAGTTGATAGATGATGTCCTTTACAAGAAAGGAGTTGTAGCTCCTTGGCTTCGTTGCATCTCTCACAACGAAGGAAAAGAACTGATTCAAGAGATACACAGTGGCTTATGTGGGGCTCACTTTGGGGCAAGAGCTTTAGTGGGCAAGGCAATGAGGCAAGGATTTTACTGGCTTGCAATCATCATGGATGCAACAAACATGGTCAAGACGTGTGATCAGTGTCAAAAGTGTGCAGCAAACAGAAAATCTCCTTCGGAGCAATCACAGCTGATAACTCCAACTTGGCCTCTGCAAAGATGGGGCATAGATCTGGTCGGCCCGCTTCCAACAGCTCAAGGAAATCTCAAATATGCCATAGTAGCTGTAGAGTATTTCACCAAGTGGATCGAAGCCAGACCTTTGGCTAACATCACAGCAAAAACAGTAATCAAATTCTTCTGGCAGCAAATCGTGTGCCGATTTGGAGTACCAAGGGAAATAACAGTGGACAATGGGAAGCAGTTTGAATGTGATGAATTCAGGCAGTATTGCATGTCAATTGGAACGAAAGCGAAATTCGCTTCGGTCTATCACCCTCAAACAAATGGAGCAGTTGAAAGAGCCAATGGCTTAATCTTTACAGCCATCCGAAAGTGCCTCGCAAATTGTAAGAAAAAAGGCAAGTGGGTAGAAGAGATGCCGAAGGTGATCTGGGCTCACAATACCACCACATCAAGGGCAACACAGTTTACTCCATTCAAACTGCTTTATGGTGAAGAAGCAGTATGCCCAGAGGAAATACTGCACAAAGGGCTTCGCACCCAAGAAGAAGCTCCCAAAGAGAGCGAAGCCGTTGACAAGGATCTCGTTGAGATATACAGGCTCCAGGCAGCAAAAAATATTTCCAAGTATCAAGCTGAAACAAGAAAGTGGCGAGACAAGAATGTAGTCAGGAAAGATATCAAGGCAGGAGACTGGGTCCTTAGGAAAAATCCAAGTATGCCCGCTGGAAAGCTGCAACAGAAATGGGAAGGCCCATTTTTGGTCATCAAAAGCAACAGGCCTGGCTCATTTCGCTTAGGCGACGACGAAGGCAATGAGCTGCCACATTCATGGAATGCAGACAGCTTACGCAAATATTACTTATGAAAAAGATGTAAAATGGATTCGTATCCTATAAACGAAGTCATTAAGTAGAATAGCATTTTTACTTTCTTTCCAAAAGCCCGTACTCTTTTCCTCACAAGGGGACCCTAACTAAGGGGTGAGGTTTTTAACGAGGCGGTGCTTACTGTAACTCGTCAAATCATATATGAACGAGGTATTTCCCAAAAAAGCAGAATCAAAAGCGATCGGCTTCGACCAAATCGCTGATATTTGACAATCCAAATAGAACTGAATTGACCCTACCGAGAGTAAGGCCAATTCAGATCTAAGGAAAAACTTACTCCGAAAAGGAGTAAAAGGGGCTTCGGTCCAGAAACGCTTACTCTAAACAGAGTAAAAGGGGCTTCGGTCCAAACAATTATTGTATAACAAAAACAGCTTCGGCTAACAATACTCTGAAAGCCTATAGGGGCTTCGGCAACTTGTCAAAACCCACAAAAGCAGCATCGAAAGCGACCGGCTTCGACCAAGTCGCTGGTATTCGATAACTTAAATAGAACTGAATTGACCCTACCGAGAGTAAGGCCAATTCAGATCTAAGGAAAAATTCACCCCAAAAAGGAGTAAAAAGGGCTTCGGTCCAAAAACCCGTACTCTAAAAATAGCAAAAGGGCCTTGGGCTCAGACAACTATTTTACAAAAAAAAAACAGCTTCGGCTAGCAGCATTACAAACGAACATACGAAACTGGCTTAGACAAGCACAACTAATAGGGGCTTCGACAACCTATTAGACCTTGTACTTAGCGTAACATCATGCATTCTCTCACGCAAATACAATGCTCAGAAGAGTCAAAGGGGCTTCGAACCACAAACTCTTGCAAGTACAAAACACTTGAACGAATAAAACCCCGCTTTGGGGGGGGAGGAGGCGTTTCTCTCACAACGAAGCCAAATCGAGCTTACATTCATTCAAGTGTTTTCAATCAAAATAATGCCCTAACGAATTACAGTGTTTTACAAAGAGAGGACTCAGAACATCTCAAAAACATAGCCGTCAAAAAGCTGGCTAGATCTCCTAAACCTGGGAGCATTAAATACATAAGCAAAATCCTTATCATCATCTAAATCTTCTGGCTCCACCTTAACTGGAAGCAGACGAGCGGCTTCGGCGTTTCTTGCACGAGCAAGTTCGACACGAGGAGAACGTCGAACAATGAAGGAGTTAAAAAAGTTAAACACTTCAAATTCGTAATGACGAAAGAACTCGTGACAAAATTCCCAAAAATCATCAAGTCTTCGACTTGAATAGCATTGTTGATAATGTTCCCACGCGAAGCCAGATACACACAACGGGCCATCGCGCATGGTGATGGGTATGAGTTCAAGAACACCTCCCTCATCAGGGATCTGAGTATATACAAATTTACAAAGCTTTAAGATCCCTTCACAAAAGCATCAAAGTCATCAGCTCTAAAAAAGCTAAACCTTTGGATCAGCACTAGAGGCTCCGGCTTCAGCTCCTTCACGACCAGCTTCGGCACCAGCTCTCGAAGTAGACGCCCCTGTAGCGGCGGCAGCGGCAGCAGCCTCGGCTTCGGTTTGTTGCTGCTGCTCGAGGGCAAGCTCCTCCTTGTACTAAAAATAAACAGTACGGTCAACACTAAAAGCAAAGTAAATAAAAATATGAGTGAAAGCAAAAATAACCAAAAGAGCAAAAGAAGCTAACCTTAACAAGACGATCATACGCAGTGCTCCGGGCGCACTCCCTCCTTGTGGCAGACCAAAATTTCCTAAGAAAGATGGCCCGAGTCGCCAGAACGGCTTCGTTGAAAAATTCCTTTTTATCAGGGTTCAAAGCCGAAGGAAATTGAAAGTCCCTCCTCAGGAAGCTTTTGTAATGAGAACACCCTTCATCTGATAGCATTTTAAGAGCGTTGGTGATGCAGGTTCGAGCAGCATAATCGCCCACTTTGGACAAGACGTCCGGTAGGGACTTGAACTTATCATCCAACCATGCGAACAGCTTCCCAAGGTCAAAATCATCCGAAGGAAAAGGCAAAGGCTCGGCTCCATATTGCTTCAGAGCAGCCTCGTACTCCAGGTACACGCAAGAACTACGGCTAAGGATCTCGGTCTCCAAATCCTTCTTATTGGCTCTCAGCTTGTCGACCTGAGACCTAAGCCTATTAGCTTCGGAGACAAGAGAATTCTTCAAATCAATAGCAACAAGCAGCTCCCTCTTGTACTTTTCAGCATCTAGCGTTGCCTTTTTCTTATCAGCCTCCAAAGACTTTGCCTGATTCTTCAAATCATGCTCTTAAGTGGCAGCCTCGACTAATTTATTCCGAAGCCCTTCAATAGTCTGAGCATTGAGCTCACGCGTAGACTCCAGTGAAGTGACTTTGCCTTTGAGTGAAGCAATTTCTGATGCGGCAGACTCTCGCTCAAGCCGAAGCTGCTCTTTCTCACTGTCCAAAGATCTTTTAAGTTGAAGGAAGCCCTCGCGCTCCTTCCTTAAAGCATCGAGCTCAGCCCACTCATTCTCAACGTCGTTGAGACGAAGCGGAAGGCGAGCGAAAAGCTCCTGCATAGACATTATACACTAAAACAAGAAAAGCATAAATATCAAAAAGCCGGACAACAAACTCAAAAACGAAGCAAAAGGTACAAACCTGAATACCGCCACTAAGGCTGGAAACAGAGAGCGTGTCCAAATCCAAGGATTTGACACGAGTCTGAAGCTCTGAAAAAGAGAAAGCTATATTAAGACAAAAAAGCAAAAATCAATCAGCTTTATATGAGCAGTCAAAAACCACCAACCGTTTGGAGCGATAATCGGAATATCATCTGGAGGACAAAAGCTGCCTTGACGAAGCCAATCTGTAAAGGGTCCATACCCAGCATAACTTGCATCTGAAGCAAAACAATCAATATATCAAAAAGCCATTATTAGAGTTAAAATTGCAAGTATAACTGCTTTGCGAAACATACCTTTCGATTCAGGAGCTGGCTCCTCAGGAGCTGGTTCAACGTCCTTGGCAGGGGCAGATTGCTCGGCGATAGCTGCATGAGCCAACTTAACTGGCTCAGTGGTGGTTGGAACCAAATCGCCGGAGCCCTGCCCAATCTCAAGAGCAGAAGCCGTTCGCCATACCTCAATATTAGCCATAGCCATCTGCGAATGCTCCTCAACGTTCGCCGAAGCCGACTGCGCAAGTCCCTCGGAAGTTTGAAGGGACTTGGCAGCCGCCCCAGCTAACAAGTCCAAGGAGGATGGCTGAAACGGGACGGACGTCACTTCAGCCTCACCAAGGGCAAAGTCCTTCGTCTCATCTTCCCTCAAAAGACGACTGAAGCTAACTTCATCCTCATCGTCAATGCATCCAGGCAGGCGCTGACGACGAGGTGGCGCAGCAACGGCTCTAACTGTAGTAAGACGAAAATTAGATCAGAAAAACGAAGCCAAAAACAAAAAGACAACATAGACAAGAAACAAACCTCCAGAAGAAAGAACATTAACAGCAGCGGGAGCTGCAGGATCGATCTGCATAGGCCCAGCAGCAGGAGGCACCTCAACAGACGAAGCAACATGACGAGGAGGAGCACTAGAAAGCGGTGTGATAGGAAGAGCTTTAGAAAGCCTTTGTCGCTTGGAAGCTTCCAAGGAAGAAGTAATAACCCGTTTCTTCGTAGCAACCACCTTAGAGGCACCTCCTCGGCTTTGGCTTCCGCCCCGACTAGAGGGGGCTCCGGCCTTACTGCCACCGGCTTCGTCGCCACCTTCATCTGACTGACCGCCTCCGCGGCCTCCAACACGCCCTCTCTTCCCACGGCCACGACTTGGCTTCGGGGCTGGCTGCGTGCTAGGATGATCCTGAGCGACAAACTTCCTCGTTGGCTTCGATGGAGCCGTGCGCTGAGGGTAACTAACTTTCATCTCGTCAAACACCCTGTTAAGCCGGACCCCATCCACCAAAGCTAAACAACTCTCATGCTCCTTGGTAGTGTACTTCCCACAAATAATTTCAGCCATTAACTCAATGGACTGAATGAAGGCAAAATCAGACATATTCTCTGGCTTTTTCACCCCAAACCTGGGAAAGCAAACATGAGGAATACCCCTGTAAAGCCTAGTCTCAACTGCAAATGGCTTCCACGAAGCAGATAAAATATTGACTCCAACAGCAAGTCCTTCCTCAATCAAGTCCCGGCTGCTCGAGACCCGACTGGCTTTGAAAAAAGCACTTTCACAGCGATCAAAGCCAGGGGCATTTCTGTCGAAGGAAGGGCAAGCCACAAAATCACAAGGACCAATAGAACTACGCAGAGGAAAGGCCATCAGCTTCGTTCCATCATCCAGCACATTCTCCAGCGCGGGCACCTTGACGTAAAGCCAATAGTTTTTCCAACTCTTGTCCCACGTGTTTCTCTGACAAAAGGTAAGTTCTACTTTCTGCTCGTCAGTCTGCCTCCACCGCGTGCAAAAAGTAACACTTCCATAATCCGGCTCGTAATCAAAGCCATCAACCTTAACACTCTTTGTCTACCGATGGCCTTCAAAGTAACGGACGAAGCAGTCCGCATTAACATCTGATGCGTTGGTCTTCACGGCCCAAAAGAAGCGAAGTAAATGAGTAATAGCATTGGGGGTAAGATGATGGAGCTGCAAGCCAAACTTCCCAAGGATATCAGCAATGACATTATCTATGGGCATCCGAAGCCCGGCAGTGAAGAATTCCTTGAATACCACAGCTTCGTCTGCCTCAGGCGTCGGGGTAATCTCTGTGCCAGGGGCTCGTCCTTGACCGGCGTCAAAATACCCTTTCTCCTCATAGAAGCGAATCAACGAAGGGGTAACACTAGACCTACCAAAGACAGTGATCTTTGGTTTTTTCCGATAATCCACAAGATCTGAGGCATCGGCTTCTACGTCTTCAAGGCCATCTCCGGCCGTAGATTCAGCATCCTCTGTGTTGTCGTCACCTGAAGCTGCATCTTCCTCGGCAGGTCCCTTGCCTCGATCATCAATAACCATAGCAGCTCCAGCTTCGGGGGCCACGGCCACGTTGCCCTCAATCTCCTGAGCAAAAGCCGCAGCTTCGGTAGAATCCATGTTAACAGCGTCCGAATTGTCTTCGTCAGAGACGTAGCCAATCAGACGAGCGGTTTGCTTTGTGCGAGCCGCTGAAACAATCAGAAAAACAATAAGCGAAAGAAACACTAAAGAGTCATGAAAGCAAAAGCGAAGAAAAGCAAATAGTATAAAAAGCAAAAAACTTACTTGTGACGAGAAGAAAAGCCAAAGCTTGAGTTTAACAGCTTCCAAAGAAAGCGAAAGCTTCAAACACAAGCCAGGTGAAAAATTCGCAAAGCGAAGCAAGTGATTTTCACCCCCCCTTCGGTCCTATTTATAGGGCAGTAAAATATGACCGTTAAAAACCTCGGAAAATGAGCCACCACTTCAAATTCAAAATACCGAAGCAAAAGTTACGTCAATGGCACGAAAATACAACCGTTGAGAAAAACGAAAAAGCCAATAAACAATGGAAGCACTAAGGGGCTTTCTCCAACAGGGAGGAGGCGTTTCTCAGGCTGGCAAGCAATCCTAATTTCGTGGAGCTTGGCCTGTTGAAGAAAGCCCTCGTCCTCGAGGGGCTACTGTTGTTTTATCTCATGCATAAAGGCGGCAATGAACAAAGGAGATGAAGCCAATTTAGCTTCATCTGCTTTACAGGTCTCCAATCTGGCTTCGGTCAGGCAATCGGTTTCGGAGATCACGTCTCGCTGTATACTAAAGCCAAACGGCTTTGGAGATCACGTCTCACTGTATACTAAAGCCAAACGGCTTCGGAGATCACATCTCCCAGTATACTAAAGCCAAACGGCTTCGGTCACCGCCTCACAGTATACCAAAATGACGTTGTCTGGACCGAGTTAGAAGCCAATTTGGTGAAGTATTGATACTATTGAGTGCCAAAAGCTATGCATGAGTTAATAGCAAGCTTCGGTTCACTCTATATTGCAGGTTCTTGGAGGAGCCATCGGCTTTTAGATGCGGATGGGCAGCATAGGGTCATTTCGACTCGGAAGAAGCCGAATCCAGGAGCTGCAAAGCCTTCGCCAGCAGGCGAAGCAGACGTGGACCAAGTCCAAAGAAGACCAAGTCCAAGCCAAGTCAAACACGGAATCACAAGTCTACGCATTCACACTGGGGAGGAGTAAGAATACCGAAGTGCCCCTGGGCTGATAAATTGTATAGTCTAGAGGATGATGCCTGATCTCAGGGGTACAATAGGAATGTAAAGACTCTTGGTCTCCCTATAAAAGGGGACCCCTCCCCTTCATGTAAAGGTTGTTGATTCCAAGAATACTGTTGATAGGTAATTTATTGTTGCTTGTCTCAGTTGTTCCGTTTCAACTGTTGTGTGGGTTCATTAGCTTCGGCTTCTATCCCAACACATCTCAAAAACATAGCCGTCAAAAAGCTGACCAGATCTCCTAAACCTGGGAGCATTAAATACATAAGCAAAATCACTATCATCATCTAAATCTTCTGGCTCCACCTTAACTGGAAGCAGACGAGCAGCTTCGGCGTTTCTTGCACGAGCAAGTTCGACACGAGGAGAACATCGAACGATGAAGGAGTTAAAAAAGTTAAACACTTCAAATTCGTAATGACAAAAGAACTCGTGACAAAATTCCCAAAAATCATCAAGTCTTCGACTTGAATAGCATTGTTGATAATGTTCCCACGCGAAGCCAGATACACACAACGGGCCATCGCGCATGGTGATGGGTATGAGTTCAAGAACACCTCCCTCATCAGGGATCTGAGTATATACATATTTACAAAGCTTTAAGATCCCTTCTCAAAAGCATCAAAGTAATCAGCTCTAAAAAAGCTAAACCTTTGGATCACCACTAGAGCCTCCGGCTTCAGCTCCTTCATGACCAGCTTCGGCACCAGCTCTTGAAGTAGACGCCCCTGTAGCAGCGGCAGCGGCAGCAGCCTCGGCTTCGGCTTGTTGCTGCTGCTCGAGGCCAAGCTCCTCCTTGTACTGAAAATATACAGTACGGTCAACACTAAAAGCAAAGTAAATAAAAATATGAGTGAAAGCAAAAATAACCAAAAGAGCAAAAGAAGCTAACCTTAACAAGACGATCATACGCAGTGCTCCGGGCGCACTCTCTCCCTGTGGCAGACCAAAATTTCCTAAGAAAGATGGCCCGAGTCGCCAGAATGGCTTCGTTGAAAAATTCCTTCTTATCTGGGTTCAAAGCCAAAGGAAATTGAAAGTCCCTCCTCAGGAAGCTTTTGTAATGAGAACACCCTTCATCTGATAGCATTTTAAGAGCGTTGGTGATGCAGGTTCGAGCAGCATAATCGCCCACTTTGGACAAGACGTCCGGTAGGGACTTAAACTCATCATCCAACCATGCGAACAGCTTCCCAAGGTCAAAATCATCCGAAGGAAAAGGCAAAGGCTCGGCTC
This sequence comes from Alloteropsis semialata, assembly GCA_004135705.1. NCBI lineage: Eukaryota > Viridiplantae > Streptophyta > Magnoliopsida > Poales > Poaceae > Alloteropsis > Alloteropsis semialata. Next base: position 4,131,105 of record CM014275.1, read on the forward strand.
CATATTGCTTCAGAGCTGCCTCGTACTCCAGGTACACGATAGAGCTGCGGCTAAGGATCTCGGTCTCCAAATCCTTCTTATCGGCTCTCAGCTTGTCGATCTGAGACCTAAGCCTATCAGCTTCGGAGACAAGAGAATTCTTCAAATCAATAGCAACAAGCAGCTCCCTCTTGTACTTTTCAGCATCTAGCGTTGCCTTTTCCTTATCAGCCTCCAGAGACTTTGCTTGATTCTTCAAATTATGCTCAAAAGTGGCAGCCTCGACCAATTTATTCCGAAGCCCTTCAATAGTCTGAGCATTGAGCTCACGCGTAGACTCCAGTGAAGTGACTTTGCCTTTGAGCGAAGCAACTTCTGATGTGGCAGATTCCCGCTCAAGCCGAAGCTGCTCTTTTTCATTTTCCAAGGAACGTTTAAGCTGAAGGAAGCTTTCGCGCTCTTTCCTTAGAATTTCAAGCTCGGCCCGCTCGCCTTCAACATCGTTGAGACGAAGCGGAAGGCGAGCGAAAAGCTCCTGCATGGACATCATAGACTAAAACAAGAAAAGTATAAGTATCAAAAAGCCAGACAGCAAACTCAAAAACGAAGCGGAAGGAACAAACCTGGATACCGCCACTAAGGCTGGAGACAGAAAGTGTATCCAAATCCAAAGATTTAACACGAATTTCAAGCTCTGAAAAAGCGAAAGGAAAATTAAGACAAAAGGTAACACCCAATCAGCTTCGCACGAAATAACACAAAATACTAACCATTTGGAGAAACAATCGGAATGTCACTGGGAGGACGAAAGCTGCCCTGACGAAGCCGATTTGTAAAGGGTCCATACCCAGCATAACTTGCTTCTAAGGCAAAAGAATCAACATATCAAAAAAGCCGTAAATTGACTTAGATCACCAGCATAATTGCTTTGCAAAACGTACCTTTGGTCTCAAGAGCCTGCTTCACAGGAGCCGATTCAACGTCCTTGGCAGGGGCAAATTGTCCGACGTCAGCCGTGTAAGCCAAATTAACTGGCAGAGTAGTGGTTAAAGCCAAATCGCCAGAACAATGCTCAGCCTCAAGAGCATAATCCGTCTGCACAGGTTCTTCAACGTTGGCAGAAGCCAACTGCACGGGCTCCTCAATGTTAGCCATAGCCGTCTGCGGATGCTCCTCAACGTTAGCCGAAGCCGACTACGCAAGTCCCTCGGAAGTTTGAAGGGACTTGGCAGCCGCCCCAGCTAACAAGTCCAAGGAGGATGGCTGAAACGGGACGGACGTCACTTCAGCCTCACCAAGGGCAAAGTCCTTCGTCTCATCTTCCCTCAACAAACGACTGAAGCTAACTTCATCCTCATCGTCAATGCATCCAGGCAGGCGTTGACGACGAGGCAGCGCAGCAACGGCTTTAACTGTAGTAAGACAAAAATAAGATAAGAAAAACGAAGCCAAAAACAAAAAGACAAGATAGACAAGAAACAAACCTCCAGAAGAAAGAACATTAACAGCAGCGGGAGCTGCAGGATCGATCTGCATAGGCGCAGCAGCAGGAGGCGCCTCAGCAGATGAAGCAACATGACGAGGAGGAGCACTAGAAAGCGGTGTGATAGGAAGATCTTTAGAAAGCCTTTGTCGCTTGGAAGCTTCCAAGGAAGAAGTAATAACCCGTTTCTTCGTAGCAACCACCTTAGAGGCACCTCCTCGGCTTTGGCTTCCGCCCCGACAAGAGGGGGCTCCGGCCTTGCTGCCACCGGCTTCGTCGCCACCCTCATCTGACTGACCGCTCCCGCGGCCTCCAACACGCCCTCTCTTCCCACGGCCACGACTTGGCTTCGGGGCTGGCTGCGTGCTAGGATGATCCTGAGCGACAAACTTCCTCGTTGGCTTCGATGGAGCCGTGCGCTGAGGGTAACTAACTTTCATCTCGTCAAAAACCCTATTAAGCCAGACTCCATCGACCAAAGCCAAACAGCTTTCATGCTCTTTTGAAGTATACTTCCCACAAATAATTTCAGCCATCAACTCGATAGACTGAACGAAAGCGAAATCTGACATATTCTCTGGCTTCTTCACCCCAAATTTGGGAAAGCAAACGTGAGGAATTCCACTGTAGAGCCTTGTCTCAACTGCAAATGGCTTCCAAGCCGAAGATAAAATGTTGACACCAACAGCAAGTCCCTCCTCGATCAAGTCACGGCTACTGGAAACTTAGCTGGCTTTGAAAAAAGCACTTTCACAACGGTTGTAGCCAGGAGCATTCTTGTCGAACGGAGGACAGGCAACAAACTCACAAGTCCCAATGGAACTGTGTAGAGGAAATGATATTTGCTTCGCTCCATCCCCTAACACAGTTTCCAGAGCCGGCACCTTGACATAAAGCCAATAGTTCTTCCAATTCTTGTCCCAGGTGTTTTTCTGGCAAAAGGTAAGTTCTACCTTCTGCAATCCAGTTTGCCTCCACTGTGCGCAAAAGGTAACGCTGCCATAGTCCGGCTCGTATTCAAAGCCGTCGACCTTAACGCTCTTCGTTTGACGATGCCCCTCAAAGTAACGGACGAAGCAGTCCGCATTAACATCTGATGCGTTTGTCTTCACGGCCCAGAAGAAACGAAGCAGATGAGTAATGGCATTGGGGGTCAGATGATGGAGTTGCAGACCGAACCTCCCAAGAATATCAGCAATGGTATTGTCAACGGGCATCCGAAGCCCAGCGCAGAAGAACTCCTTGAACACAACAGCTTCGTCCGGATGGGGTGTCGGAGTAGTCTCCTCGTAGAAGCGGATCAACTCGGGGGTAACAAAAGATTGACCAAAGACAGTGGTCTTTGGCTTCTTCTGGTAATCCATGAGATCTGAAACATCGGCTTCCACGCCGTCAAGGGCATCACCGGCCGCAGACTCGGCATCCTCTATGTCCTCAGCTTCGGCAGCCTCATCTTCCACGGCAAGCCCCTTGCCCCTATCATCAATGTTCATAGCAACTCCAGCTTCGGGAGCTATGGCCACGTTGCCCTCAATTTCCTGAGCAAAAGTTGCAGCTTCGGCGGAATCCATAACAACAGCGTCCGAATTGTCTTCGTCAGAGACGTAGCCAATCAGACGAGCGGTTTGCTTCGTGCGAGCCGCTACAACAAACAGGTAAAAAACAATAAGTAAACAAAACAGCAAAAAGACAAAGGAAAAAACGGAGGAAATAGTAGAGCACAAAAAGCAAAACTTACTTGTGTTGAGAAAGAAAAGCCAAAGCTTGAGTTCAAAAGCTTCCAAAGCCAGAAAAAGTGTCAAGCTCAAGCTAAGTGAAAAAACAGCCAAGCGAAGCAAGCAAAAATCACCCCCCCTTTGGTCCTATTTATAGGCCAATAAAATCTGACCGTTAAAATCTCAAAAAATGAGCCAACGTTCCAAATTCGAACAAACCGAAGTAAAATTTACAACGGTTACAATAATTTAACCAATTTCAAACAACCGAAGCCGGAGGACATCACATAAATTAGACAAACGAAGCAAAAATAGAATAATCACAACAAAACACTAATGGGCTTTCTCCAACAAGGAGGAGGCGTTTCTCGGGCTGGCAAGCAATCCAAAATTCGTGGAGCTCGGCCTGTTGAAGAAAGCCCTCGTCCTCGAGGGGCTACTGTTGGGGATTTGGCCCACCGACAAACGCCTTCTACTTGTTTCGCTCTATCTCATGCGTAAGGGCAGCAATGAACAAAGGAGATGAAGCCAATTTTGCTTCATCTGCTTTACAGATCTCTAATCTGGCTTCGGTCGTCACATCTCGTTGTAAACTAAAGCCAATCGGCTTCGGTCGTCACATCTCGTTGTAAACTGAAGCCAATCGGCTTCGGTGATCTCGTCTCGTTGTACACTAAGGCCAATCGGCTTCGGTCATCGCCTTGCAGTATACCAAAGTGACGTTACCTGAACCGAGTTAGAAGCCAACTTGGTGAAGTATCGATACTATTGAATGCCAAAAGCTATGAATGAGTTAATAGCAAGCTTCGGTTCACTCTATATTGCAGGTTCTTGGTGGAGCCGTCGGCTTTCTGGACGCTGGGGGATGGCTTTGGGTCGTCTCAGTTTGGAAGAAGCCGAATCCGGGGGCTACTTGGCTCTTTCCAGCAGGCGAAGCCGATGCAGACCAAGTCCAACAAGGCCAAGTCCAAGCCAAGTCAAACACGAAATCACAAGTCTACGTATTCACATTGGGAGGAGTAAATGTACCAAAATGTCCTTGGGCTATTTGTATTGTATAATCTAAAGGATGATGCCTGATTCCTAGGGGTATATTGGGCATGTAAAGACCCTTGGACTCCCTATAAATAGAGGTCCACCCCCCACATGAAAAGGTTGTTGATTCCAAGAATATTGTTGATAAGTAATATATTGTTGCTTGTCTCAGCCGTTCAGTTTCAACCGTTGTCTGGGCTCATTGGCTTCGGCTATTAACCCAACAACGCATGAGAGAGAACAAAACAAGTAGATGTCGTTTGTCGACGGGCCAAATCCCCAACACTATTCATTATATGATCAATGCAGACAGAGAAGAAGTACTCGGAGTACATACCTGAGAGTTTTTGTCGTAAAGATTTATTCTTCTCAGCGACGTCCTCGCGCTGGTCTTGGTACAAGTTAATCTTCTTGTAAGCCTCATCCAGTTCTCGGCGCAATTGGGCGCGTTCTTGGTCCCAAGCTGCTTGCCCCTTGGCCAGATCGGCGGTGGCTTTTTCGGCGCGCGCGATGGACTTGCTGACTCTCCGCAGCATCTCAGACTTCTGCTGAGATCGTACAAGAACACTCTGCATCCAAGATTCAAGGCGGCAGAGTTGATTAAAGTACAAAGGAGATAAGTATGTTTACAATAATAAGTCATTTTGACTAACCTCTGTGAGCTTGGAGAGTTGTTTGTGCAGCTCGGCGGTCTTCTCCAGATGTTCCTGGTCAACTTGAGAGTTGAACAGAAAGGCGTCTTCATCTTCACTTGCGTTGACGCCTGGTGTACCCGTGAAGATCTGGAATGGCTCTGGTGAAGGCTCGCGGGGTTTCTTCTGTTCTCGGATGATTTCTTCAATGTCTATCTCCTTCACCAGGCTTGTGGCGGCGTCCAGTTCCGTAGTCCGCAGGCTCGCCATCCGGATACTTTCTGTGGCTCTGGGCCATGATCCAGAGGCCGAAGTACCCGGAGCGGCTTGTTCTGGAACCTGGGCTGGCGGTGTGACGTTGTCGCTTGGTACTTGGGGGTGGAGCTGTGGAGATGCCTGGGGGCTTGGCCCTTCTCCTCTTCCTGTTTCCATGATTGGAGTCTTTGGTACATCTGTTGGAGCAGGAGTAGGCGGACGGCTGCATAACAACTGAAGATTAGCAATATTCGCATTTCAGAATTTGGCTCCATTAAGTTGGGTGATTTACCTGGCAAATTCCATGTTGAATTCAGGTTCATCCACAACGAAGTCAAAACCGCCAGACGGGTTGTCTTGAGGTCCTTGAGGCTCTTCAGACTGAGCGGGTTCTTCTTGTTGAGGATTCTGCAATCATACATTCAATTCAGAAAACAACTCGGCAAGAGGCAAGAACCAAGATTTTTTGCAAACAAGACAATTGGGGTACCTTGGGTGGAGATGAATGCAGTGGGATTCCCACAGGAATCTCCACATTGGTTTCAGGCTCTGCTTCAAGTGCCTCTGCTTCATCAAGAACAGTATCTGATGACTTCTTCAATGAAGGAGACACTTTCTTCCGTAGAGCCCGTTTCTTCTTGGGGATTGGTAGACTTGGGGCATCTTCAGCACTAGGTCTTTTCAGGCCTGATCCTCCTTGCCCAAGTATTTTCCCAGGAGGTGGTCGGGGTGTATCATCATCAGAAGAGGATCCTTCCTCCAGAATTATCTCGTCCATATCTGGTGCTGCCTTCTTCTTCCCTTTCCCTGAACTTTCAGCAGTTTGTTGGGTGGGGGAGATCCATGCAACCCGGATTGGTTCTCTGCTACTTTCAGAGGCGAGGAAGAAAGTCTGGTCCGCAATTCCTGGCATTGGATAACTCAGCAATTGATTAGTTGTCAAGAAGCAAGAAGGTGTACATCATAATTGGTATTCGGGTTGTTTTCAAGCTTACCAATGATGAGGGACGACTTGCCGAGTACTCGGGTACTCGGCGTGGCAGATCTTGGGCATCCATGAAGAGCGCCTGGACGCGGACGGCGACTTCATCTAACGATAAATCGCTGGTCGAGATCCTGGTCGGATCTTCGGGGCCAGTATATTCATACCCAGCGTGCACCCGCTTCTGGCAGGGTTGTATGCGCCGGCGCAGGAAAGAACTGGCGATCCCGATGGCGGTTAGGCCTTGATCCTTCAAAGCAGCGATCATCTTCAAAAGCCTGGCAATTCCATCAACCTTATCCCTATCGAGGGATTCATTCCATGAGTCTTGCGGCCGAGGCAGATGACCGGAGTGTTTGGATAGCCTCGGGGGCTGGTTCTCTACATAGAACCACTTATCATTCCAGTCTTTAATGGAGTCATTCATCTTGAAGTCGAAGTAGACATTCTTCATCCCCTGACGAAGCTGAAATCCGGCTCCACCGACTACTTTGTCCGGGGTGGATTTCACACGAAAGAGGCAGCGGAAAAGATTGAAGTGGGGATCGATCCCCAAGAAGGTTTCGCAAAGATGAATAAAGAGGGAAATTTGAAGAATGGAATTGGGATTGAGATGAATCAATTCTAATTTGTAGTAAGAGAGAAGACCTCGGAGAAAATCATGAGCGGGGAGGGCGAATCCACGTTCATAAAAAGCAACAAAGACCATGATTTCGTGGATTTCTTCAAAAGGCCAGGCCTTACCAGCATCGGTGCGCCAACAGGAGATTGATTTCTCCAGGAGGTAGCCTTGCTCTACAAGACCCTGCACCATCTCCTCTGTCGCCTTGGATGGTTTCCAGGCAAGAGCCGGCGCAGGGGAGTTCTTGAACACCGGCATATCTGTGGTTGGGATCTTGGTTTTCTTTTTGCCCGTGGCGGATTTGCTCTCAGTAGGTTTGCTGGAAGCATGTTTCCGACCCATCCTGCCAGATGAGACTTTGGATTGACTCTCAGACGGGGCTCGAGTGGATTGGGGATTGCGTGCGGAGGCAACAAAGATTTGAGGATTTCAATTGTGAAAGCGACGGCGGCGGGGAGGAGAATACGAACGGTTCACCCTCTGTCTTATAAGATTGAAGAAGTAACCCTAAGTGTATTTTCCATAACCCATTTTCCAAAATATGCCAACACTTATGTATTCGCGGTTACAAACCAGATGCATATTTGTGCGGCCATTTCCTAACGAGCTAGGTCATTTTCTGATGAATTTTCATTCTCGGGGGCTGATGCTTAATAGGATTTATTTCCACATCAAAGAATATACATATTTCAACAGAAGTCTTTAAGCTTATTGTCATCTGCTTTAAGCTTGGGGGCTGGGGGGGAATAGTATATTTCTTTTGGAAAGTTTTTTCAATAAAGACCCTGGAATTGTTTTTAATCCTTGAAAACATTTCTAGGCTCGGGGGCTAGACCCATAATGGGTCCAGACGACGAGGAAACAACTCCGCTGATGCTGAAACTGTTGAGAAACAACCCGGCAGGCGTGAAGACATGAAGACGCTCGGGGGCTTGACGGTCCAAGATCCATGGGAGTCCTCATGGGCCACAGTCCCGCTAGGAAATTGGGCCGGCAACTCTGACTGATACAAGGAAGGAGCGTACAGCTTAAGGAAACTAGTCGGGTACTAGGAAACAACCCGGCCTACTCATGTTAGGACTCTGTGTATTGTATCCGACTAGGAGTTTGTATTTCTTGCCTTGTAGACCCTGTCTCCCGAGTATATAAGGTGAGGCAGGGACCCCTTGTAAAATCATAACCATCAATACGAGAAGATCCACCATACAGGACGTAGGGTATTACGCTCTCTACTCGAGGCGGCTTGAACCTGTCTAAATCGTCTCGTGTTCACCATCGTGCTTCTGGTTCCGGCGAGGCCCTCACGAACAACTCGACTACTTAGGGACCCCCCATAGTAGGCTAGCCGGTATAAAAAATTGACAGTCGACAAATATAATCAGAATGGCTTATCTCTTTGAGGTGGAATCAAAACTGGCGGCGTCATCATATACTGCTTTATTTCATCAAATGCCTTCTGTTGATCCTCTCCCCAGACGAATTCCTCATCGGCTTTTAATTTCAGCAGCGGGGAAAAAGGACGAATTCTACCAGATAAATTTGAAATAAATCTTCTGACAAAATTAATCTTACCGATTAACGACTGGAGACTCGTCTTATCGGTAGGTGGCTTAGCATCTCTTATAGCCTTCATGCTTTTCTGTCCGACTTCAATTCCTTTTTCATGAACCATGAAACCCAAAAACTGTCCGGCCGATACTCCAAACGCACACTTGTTAGGATTCATTTTCAAACCATGCTTCCTTGTGCATTCAAGAGTTTCCCGTAAATCGGCCAGATGTTGTTTGTATCCATCGGACTTCACCACTACATCATCAATATAAATTTCAACAATCCTGCCGATCAACTTCTGAAATATATAATTCGTTGCCCTTTGATATGTGGCGCCAGCATTTTTTAAACCAAAAGTCATTACGACCCACTCATATAATCCAAGTGCACCAGGACATCAGAATGCAGTTTTAGGAATATCTTCTTCTGCCATAAAAATTTGATTATATCCTGCATTACCATCCATAAAACTAATCACCTTATGTCCTGAAGCTGCATCAACCAACATATCGGCAATCGGCATCGGATATCCATCCATTGGAGTCGCCTTGTTAAGATTCCTGAAATCGACACAAACTCGCAATTTTCCATTTTTCTTGAAAACAGGAACAATATTAGATATCTATTCAGCATATCGGCAAGGTTGAATAAACTTAGCTTCATATAACTGAGTTATTTCGGCTTTTATCTCTTGGTCCAACTCAGGTTTAAATCGTCTCGCTGCTTGTTTAAAAGGCCGATACCCTGGTTTAATCGGAAGCTGATGTTCAACAATAGATCGGCTTAAACCTGGCATCTCGTAGTATTCCCAAGCAAAACAATCACGATACTCTTTTAATAACTTTATTAATTCTTGTTTAAACTCAGGATCCAATCTCGCACTTACATATGTCGGTCGAGGTCTATCTCCTAAACCTATATCTATTTCCTCTAACTCATCGACCGACGTAAATCCTTGACCAAGCTTACCATCATCTTCAATCAAATCATCCATTAATACAAGCTCTCAGAACCAATTGCTTGGATCAGCTTTAATCCATCATCGGACACTTGGATAAAATCTCCTTCCCAAACTTTGCCCGATAAACATTAAATCCCTTCAAACTCCCAAATCGTCAAATCGGCGGTAGCAACGCTGACCAATTCATCAGCTTGAACAGTCTCGATGTGATCTCCATGCCATTGGATGAGGCATTGATGCATGGTAGATGGCACACAACAATTGGCATGAATCCAATCACGACCCAGGAGCAAACTGTATGACCCTTTACTGTCGGTGACGAAGAATGTAGTAGGCAAAGTCTTGTTCCCGATCGTCAATTCAACATTCAATGCCCCTCGAGCCGGTGATGGATTCCCGCCAAAGTCTTTAAGCATCATATCGGTCTTGATCAAATTGTCAGGTCCTTTGCCAAGCTTCCGATACGTGGTATATGGCATCAGATTTACAGCAGCTCCCCCATCAACAAGCATCTTAGTCATCGGCTTGCCATCAACGTACCTTTTAACATATAAAGTCCTCAAATGCCGATACTTCTCATCAACTGGCTTGTCAAACACAACTTGTTGAGGTTGCAGAATCAACTGTGCCATAGCTTCTTCAACTTCATCGGTCTCATCATCGGTTGAACTTGCATTGTATTCAGCAGGCAGTACAAAAACCATGTTCACCGATGCCGACGGTCCATTATCATCACGTTTGGGCTTAGCTCTCCAAATCTTGGAATTGTCATCTTGACGCTTTTCCATGAGCAGTTCCTTAAATCGGAGACACTGAACCCTCCTTTTTTGAGTCTTGGTCAAACCTTCAGGACACCATTGCGGATTAACTCCTAGACATAGGTCTGATTTGACCTCCTCCTCCGATTCCTGTGCGTCTATTGGCTCTTGAATAATCTCCTTTTTCTTGTACACCAGACGATCATACACAGAAAGACGGTCTCCTTTATATTTTTGGCGATCATTATACCTTCGGCGATCATCGTCCCATCGGTCATAGCACCGATTTTCATACTCACGCTGATCATGGTATTCACGCCAATTTTCGCGCTCTTGCTGATAAGCTACCTCATCATGCCAGCTGCATCGGCGTCCAAATCCAATCGGTCATGAACAGACTGATGCTGTCTTTTCGAATCTCTGTAGCTTTCATACTGATCACTGCATTCTGGACAATCGTAAATTGATGGAAGCCTTAACTTTTCATTCCAGCAAAACCTAAAAAACGGACATCCCCAATGATCTTCATTATCAAATCTCCTAGCCGGAGGACTCCGATCCCCTTCCTGCTGGCGCATATATTTGTCAATGAGCTGTCCTGATGTAACCCTAGGCTTCTCGCCACGTCGGTGATCATCCCGATAGTGCTGATGACTCTGATTTTGCACGTCATCGGCCGTTACTTGGCAATCTGGATCAACAGCTCCCGATTTCTTCGCATTCTCTGATTTCAACCATATTCTGAGGAAATGGATGCCCATCAAGCTTCGTCGGTTTCTTGCCAGTTTCAACTTTAATGATCCCTTTCTCAATTGCCGATTGAATCTCATTGCGGAAAACTTTGCAGTCATTAGTATGATGAGAAACTGAGTTATGCCACTTGCAATATTTCTTTTTCTTTAACTCTTCGGCAGAAGGAATTGTATGATTCGGGGAAAGCCTAATTTGTTTCTCCGCTAACTATAAATCAAATATTTTATCGGCTTTAGTAATATCGAAGCTGTATCTTTCTGGCTCGATCTTCACCCATGGACAGGCAACTGAATTCTTGTTCTTGGTCCATTCAGCCAAATCGATTTCAGCTTCATCCCCATCGGATTCGTATTCAATATTGGCAATTTTCCTCTGGAATTTTTCTCTCCGATAATCATTGCCACGTCCTTCATGCTGAGAGAGCTTTTGAATCATGTGCCCCAAGCCTTCAAAATCTTGACTTGTATATCGGTCCCTGACCTGAGGCAACAAACCTTGGAACGCCAAATAGACCAACTGTCCCTCCGATAAATTCAACGAGTAACATCGGCTGCGTACATCTCTGAACCTCTGTACAAATTCCCTAACCGATTCACCGTTTCTCTGTCGGAGTGCTGTCAGATTGGACAACCTGGTCTCTTGTACTCCCATGAAGAAATAGGCATGAAATTGTTTTTCCAAATCAGCCCAATTACTAATGAAATTCGGTGGCAATGATGAAAACCATGAAAAGGCCGACACAGAAAGTGACATGGGAAACAGTTTAACTTTCAATGGATCAATTGATGCTACTTCACCACACTGGATTGTGTATCGGCTGATATGCTCAATGGTGGTAACATCTCCTTGTCCCAAAAATTTGTAGAAATCTGGAATCCTGAATCGGGCTGGCACAGGCTATGTATCAAACCAGTCCGGATATGGCTTCCGATACAGATAAGACTGACCTTTGGGCTTTAGACCAAATTGATTTTTCATAACATCAGCAATCTTATCTGCCCAATCTTCCTGAGTATAATTTCCCTGACTAATCGGAGCATGAGTCATTATGACTGGTGTTTCAGTAGGTCCAATTGACGGCTCCTGATTATTAGCTCTCTTGTTCTTTGGTGGATTCTCAGTGTTGAAGAAAGCAGGATACACCATCTTGCCGTCGACTACAGGAATTCGGCTGCCAAACTGATCAATATGCTGAGTACTGCTGTATTCCTTGTCCTATGACTCACCCTCCTGTTCTTCTTCACCCCCATCCCCCGTCTTGGCTTTTGTCTTCTTGGCCTTGGGAGTTTCATAGCACTCAGGATGTGTTTCTGGCGATGTAGACGAACTGATCTGCACCATTTTCTTCTTGAGATCTTTAATTGCTGAAGAAGCACCAGTATCAAAATAAGCAGGTCCCTTTTGGACGTCCTTCAGTATAGCTCCATCCAGCAACTTGGCGATCAATCCCACCACCGTGTTAACCAATATTCCAGATTGGTTAATCAAAGCATGACTCACTCCAGCATCTATGTATTCTTGGAAAAATTTTCTTTCCTCGGCAGTGATCCGATCAAACGCTTCCTGAGGAACAGGAAATTGATTTTTCTTGATCACAGCATTGCGAGTTTTGCAGAATGAGTCGAGGCACAGTTTCTTGAATTCTTCAAGATATGCTTCCACGAGTTTCTTCTGCTCGTCACTGAGGTCCTCCATCATGACAGCAGGGACATCACCGCCTCCAGGTGCCATCGCAAAAGCTTTCTGGTCCCACTGGGCGTGCCAAAATGTGTTGACGTCCAAAAAGTCAGGCGTTGACTCTCGGAATTAACACTGTGGCCTGGAAGATTTGCTTCACTTCAGTGCAGGTCCAAAATCTTGAGGTTCGCGCGTGCCAGTCAATTTGACCTGAAATTGACAAGGTAGAGTTTAATCAGTAAACAACAAGGAACTCATCGGCCAAGGCCCCGATTTGTTCCAGAAATCGGATCAGCAATAAGGAGAAGTCCGATTTCGATGACATGAACCATTGGCCTTAAGTCCGATTCGTGAGAATATAACATGTATTGAAATAAACCATCGGCTATGAAAACCGAATCGGAGATCGATCTAATTTAAACTCACTCTTTAATATTCATCTTTCCAAAGTCGATAAACAAGCCAAATCTCATGTCACTAACAATCGGATCGATTTCGAGACAGCATTGCTAGCAGGGCACCGATTTACTTGCTTACTCCGATAGATCAATATATATCAAAGAACTCGTTTAAACCAAATCTATTTGTAACTTGCTTATTTAATTTAAATTAGCTATATAATCAATATGAACAGATCTATTATGAAATTTGAATAACAATAAAATAGAATAGATCTTCTCTGATAGATGTAAGCCGATAGGATAAAATCAACAAGATACGGTAAAAAGGTGAGCAATCTAAACGAAGAAGGGCGATACGCCTCCTTCTAAAGCCTAGAACAACTCGATAAATTGGTGAATTAACTAAATGAAGAAGGGCGATACGCCTCAATCTAAAGCCTAGATTAATTCGATAGGGTGTCGGACTTACAGACAAACCGGAGGTCAAGATGATGCAGCCCTGCTTGCTGAAGAGCTCGACTAAAAGAGTTTGTTGGCATGTGAGGCCAAAAGTTGTGTTTGATTGATTGGTTGTGTGAACATTTTTTACAATGGCGCAGGGTTTATATTTATACCCTGGAAATCTAACCAAAACTTGCCGGCTACGACAATATCTCTAACTTATTTAAAGCAACCTAATCTAAAACTACCAAAACTATTACAAATCTTGACGCACAATCAGGCCCTAAAAAGGCTTCTAGACGCGCCTCCCTACAGAAGTCGTACGTGCTCCGGCCTTCTCCTTCCCGTGTCCGATCAGAACTCCTATCGGACGTACTCCGATCGGAATCGGAGGCTGACTCAGAATCGGACTCGGCCTCTGCATCATTTCTGTTGCACAACTCCAGCCGAGTCAAAATCTGGTGTCAACAGTGTTCAACTAGTTTGTATAGGCCAGAGCATGCAGGCAGCCCAAATATTGAGTGGCTGAATAAACACCCATGCATGCGACTCTTAAACATGCATGTAAGCATGCTACCACAAAACGCCTTGCCAATTTAGGATAAGCTATGTTAGACGTCCAATGGTTGGTGCATGTAGAAGCCTTAGGAATTCGGAGCATATTTCAACAAACTCCACCTTGAGACGAATTCTCTTCTTCAATCAAATAAATAATGACAACAATAACCATGCACCAAAAAATCCGTAGACTAGGCGGTAACACCAATTAAGTTCGAGCAAAGCTCAAACTTAGAAGCAAGAACTGACTTTGTCATCATGTCTACGGGATTGTCATGAGTACCAATCTATTGATATCACCTTGGGCAATAACATCTCGAATAAAGTGATATCTAACATCTATATGCTTTGTTCTCTAATGGAACATTTGATCCTTTATAAGGCATATAACACTTTGACTATCACAAAATATAGTGATACAAAAAATATCACCACAAAGCTCATTGTACAAACCTCTCAACCAAATAGCTTCTTTGCATGCTTTAGAAATAGCCATATACTCCGCTTCAGTGGTAGGTAAAGCGACAGTATATTGCAAACTTGCTTTCCAACTAACAGCACATCCACCAATAGTGAATATGTAACCTGTGAGTGATCTTCTTTTATCTAAATCACCAGCATAATCGGAGTCCACATAACCAACAAGTCCAATTTTAGACTTTCCAAATTGCAAACATGCGTTTGAAGTTCCATGCAGATATCTGAAAATCCATTGGACTGCTTTTCAATGCTCTTTACCTGGATTAGCCATGTATCTACTGACAACACTCAATGCATGAGATAAATCAGGGCGAGAACAGACCATGGCGTACATAAGAGAACCAACTGGGCTTTTTTTCGCGAGCGTGCCTTGGCACGTATTTCATTAAGAAGGAGGAGGACAAATACAAAGTCTACGGCCGTGTCATCCTATAGATGACGCGCGAGCCGTTACAAGTAAGCAACAAAGAAGCAACGAGCGAGCAAAACTACAGAGCGATGATTGCGCGACCTAAGGATGTAGAGGCCACATTGGTGACACTGGTGCTGCTAGCTTGCTGCGTGGACATCAGAAGAGGTGCCAAGTCTCTGAACCGGGCCATGATCCAGGTTTTTGCCTCATCGAAAATCTGTTCGGCCAGTTGTAACGCTGATCGCTGTACCCCGTTGAAGGTGCGGGCATTTCTTTCTAACCAGAGAAACCAAGTAATTAATACCACAGCCGAGTCGAACATTTTCCTGTTGTCTTTTGCAAGCGTCTTGCGCGACCTCTCCCACCAGTTTGCCAAGGAAACTTCAGTCAGTTGCGGTGCTAAATGTGCACCACTCAGTCTATGTAGGATCCGAGTCCAAACTTCTCTACTAAAATGGCACACAAGCAAAATGTGAGTGATTGTTTCTGAGCCCTGACCACAAAGAATGCATGTGTCCTGGTCCTGCAAATTGTGCCGCTTGCGTCGAGCTGCTGTCCAACATCTTCCATGCAAAGCGAGCCAAACAAAGAATTTGCATTTGCCTGGTGCTCTGGTCTTCCATAGGAGTTTAGCACCCGCGACCCCTTGTTGGCCAATGAAGAATGCTCTGTAAGCAGATTCTGTTGTGAATATACCGTCCGAAGTCCATTTCCAAATGAACTTATCTTGAGCCGTGTCATCTAAGGTCACCTCACGCAGCAGCTCCCAGATGTCCAGATAGTCCAGGAGAACTTGGACGGTTAGAGCTCCCTTGATATCTTTAACCCATCTCCGATCCTGTAAGGCTGACCAGACAGTTCGAGATTTTTTCACACGGGGACCCACCGTCTGAGCCAGGCATGGTGCGAGATCTCCTATGGATCGGCCGTTGATCCATTTGTCTGTCCAGAAGAGGGTCCGGCGCCCATCTCCAATCTGCACAGCGACAGAAGTGTGAAACATGGAAGCTACTTGAGGTTCGACTTCGTCTGGTAGGTTGTCCCAAGGTTTGGTCCCATCTGTACGCTTGAGCCACAGCCACCGTAATCGTAGAGCATAGCCCATCAACTCCAGGTTAGGTATTCCAAGACCCCCCAGGTCGGGTGGTCGACAAACTGATGGCCATGCGAGCATGCAGTGTCCACCTGCCACTCTATCATTTCCTCTCCAAAGAAAAGCTCTCCTCCTCTTGTCAATGCAGGCAATGGCCCATGGGGATAGGGCTACTGCTAAAGCCGTATGAATAGGAATGGAGGATAACTTGACTTTCACCAGGATCCCTCTGCCCGCTTTAGTCATCATTTTGGCCTTCCACGTTGGGAGCGCTGTGTTGATCTTGTCCACCAACGGGAGCAGATCGCCCTTTTTCAGCTTCCTGGTCGAAATGGGAATGCCCAAGTACTTACACGGGAAAGGGTTTAATCTGCCTGGGAAGAATTGAAGCAGTGTAACCGTCTCCTCCAGTCCACACTGAATAGGCGAAATCAAACACTTGGACAAGTTGGTCTGTAACCCCGTGGCGCCTCCAAAGAGATCTAGAATAGCTCCAGCAGTGACCAGATCTTGTTGCGACGGTGTAAGAAAGAGCACTACATCATCAGCATACATGTACGCCCTCTCCTTTATTCTGGTGTCTCCAAGTGAATGGAATAGTCCTTCTCGGTCTGCCAGCTTCAAAAGAGCGTTTAGCGCTTCCATCACCAGAACAAATAGCATTGGTGAGAGGGGGTCTCCCTGACGTAAACCCCTTGCATGACAAATTCGTCGGCCAGGGGATCCATTGAGAATAATTCTGGTGCTTGCTGTCGAGAGCAACATGCTAATCCAATTAAGCCATTTTTGTGTGAACCCCATGTGTTCCAAAATCCGCAGCAAGAACACCCAGTTAACCGTGTCAAACGCCTTTGCAATGTCAATTTTGATCAGTGCACTTGCCTTTTTGTTCTTGTGGAGCAATTTCGTGGAGAGTTGGACCGCCTTGAAGTTGTCATGAAGAACCCGGCCCTTGATGAAAGCACTTTGGTTATCTTTAACCAGAGTGTGAAGCTTCGGAGCTAGCCGATTTGCCAAAACCTTAGTGAACATCTTGGACATGCTGTGTATCAGGCTAATAGGACGATAATCTCCGATCGTTTTTGCATCGTCTGTCTTCTTCAAGAGGACCATATACGCCTGATTGATCAGGTATAGGCTCCGTCCATCAAGCGACCAGAGAGCTTGAAAAGCCCGGATGATATCCTCCTTGATTATTGGCCATGCCAGCCGGTAGAACAGCCCTGTGAAGCCATCCGGGCCAGGGGCTTTGTCCAGTGGTAAATCCTGGATGGTCCGCCAAATCTCTTCCTCAGTAAAACAGTGGTCCGTTTGCGACATGTCCACCGAGGGACAGTTCAGGCGTTGGAGATCAAGCACCACCGTGTGGGGTTTGGGTGTGCCCAGCGTTGCGTCAAAGTGTTGATATACCGCCTCAGCCTTTGCTTCTTCTGTTATAAGCTCCAGGTCTCCAACGTGCAGTGACCGGATATGATTCTTGCGACCACGATGGCAAGCTTGTAAATGGAAGAACTTTGTATTTGCGTCGCCTTCGGCCAGGAACGTGATCCGTGAGCGCTGTCGCATAATGGTGCGCTGCAAGGATGCGAGCCCTAGACATTTGAGCTTCATCCGATTTCTCAAGTTCTGCTCATGAGGTGCCAGGCGCCGACTGTCTTGTGCTTGGTCCAGTCTGAATACCAATTCTTTTGCTATAGCCAGCTGAAGACGAATGCTGCCCACCTGTTTCGCGCTCCATCGCTGTAGCGCGATCGCGGTGTTCCGGAGTTTGTAGTCAAGAGTTCGAAATGCATCTACTGTTCCCGGCGGCCATGGGCACTTCCAGGCCTGTTGGATCGTCTCCAGGCAGCCTTCATACTTGGGCCAAATGTTTTCGAAACGAAACCGGCGAAAGACTTGGTGAGCACCGTTGGTTTGGAGTAGCATCGGTGCATGGTCAGAGTGTTCTGATGACATGGCTCCCAAGTCATGATCAGGGAAGGACGCGACCCAATCATCAGTAACAAAAACCCGATCAAGACGTTCCAAGGTCGGATTGTCTCGTTCATTGCTCCATGTATATCGTCGACCATGCAAGTGCAGCTCCTGTAAACTCATGATCATCTAGGAAGCGTCTAAAGAGATTCATCATTCTTCTGTTGAGTCGTGAGTTGTTTTTGTCCGCTGCCTTGTATATGAGATTGAAGTCGCCACATACCATCCAAGTACCCTGGCGACCTAGTCTTATTTGCCTCATTTCATCAAGAAAGTCAATCTTCCTACTGTCGGTTTGTGGTCCATACACGCATGTCATTGTCCAGCTTTCGCCATCCGGCAACAAAGACAGATCCGCGGTGACAGTATTCTCACGCAGAAGAGGCCTGGACATTCCCCAGGTGTCACGTCGCCATGCCAGTAGCACACCGCCACAAGTATGTGCTGCGGGCAGATGAAGGTAATCAAAACCGAAACCTAGGAGGTCCATGACCAATGCATCATCACAGTTATCCCATTTAGTTTCTTGTAGTGTTAACAACGTGATGCGCTCTTGCACCACCACGTCCCGCACAACGTTTCGCTTAGCCCGCGCGTTGAGCCCCCGGACATTCCAAATCAGGATATTTTGAGAATTCATGGATACAACTACTGTGCGACCAAAGCGACATGGTGGAGGCGCTCAAGGCTCAGTCTCCACTACAGCTGCCGAGAATGTCGGCCCATTGTCCGGCAACAGCGATTCTAACGCCTCACACTGTGAGACCGACAGTGTGTTGGTGAACAGCTTCAGGAACCGCTCGAAAGCATCGACGTCCAGCGTGCCGTTGGCTGAAGCTAGGCCGAGACGCTTCATCAAGACGTTCTGTGCTTGGATCACCGGCTTGGTGGCGCGCTGTCTCGATTTCTTGGCGAGTCGTTCGCTTCTCCTGATGGCTGGGGTCGAGCATGGTGTCGAGGCGCGGCTTTGGCGTCGCAGTGGTGGCTTCTGCAGCACCGGTGTTGCACACGGCCTGCAGACAGATTGTGCAAAATGAATTGTCGAGTTTTTGACCGGCGTAGAAGTTTCAGGTGTGATGTGCAGCGGCAAGGCATCCCGTGAGCCTCTGGAGAAATTAACAAAGGTAGAGTGGGCCGGTTCCCGCTGCAGTTCAGGAACCGCTGCGTCGGAGAAACGTACTGATTCGAGCTGAGCCGAGCCGATGTCGCAGGAGCAGGAGCGCGGCAGACCGCCGACCGGAGGTCCAGCAGGTCCGGGCCCAGGCCCAGCAGCCATCTCAGGAGGCCCAGCAACCGGGAGCTGTAGCCCGCCCGGCACGGCATCATGTTCCAGCTCCGCCCGTGCCACCGAGGACGTTACGGGTGGGAGCCCCGTAACGGTCGGGGGGGTGCACACCGACCGCGGAGGGGCCGGATCGACCAGTTGGGAGAGGCGCTCCCTGGGAGGGGTCATGTCCCCCGAGTTCCCGGCCAGTACCTTGTCCTGGTGCGCTTGTCGTGACTCCATGGACGCCCTGGAAGTCAGCGACGCCTCGTGAGCCATCGGGTCCTCCTGCAGACCTGCGTCACGCGCCGTGTCCGGGTCCCCCCGAACAGGTAGCAGCACGACCGCCTCGTCCACAGCATGGGCCTCAGCCACTGGTGGTACGACAGCATGGCCTTCCCTGCCACTCTGACTTGGTACCTGCCCTCGTCGCCCGAAGCGCAGCGGGCCCACCAGCGACCATGTCCGCGAGGAGGTGTCGCCGGACGCGGAGGAGAAGGGGGGGACCCCATCCAGGTCCAAGGGACGGCCCGCTGGATCCCGCGCCTCCACCAGCGCCACCAGCGCCGTCGCCTCCTCCCTCAGGGAACAACCTCTTCGGCCACGGGCCCGACCGGCAATGACGAGATGAGCCCGGGTGGTGGCCAGCATCGTCATCGGAGCTGCCAAAGTGATCCGGCGAGTCCTCAGATGACTCGCTCAGATTCCAGTCCTGAATTTCCCTCAACCGGACGCGAACTCTGTACCACAGCCCAGCTCTGTTAGAGTGTATGATTTCTTCTGGCCTTAGGAACAGGTTACCCGGCTCATGGGGCTCCGGTGGCTCGGGGATGAAGATGAGCTTTTCCTCCGGGACGAAGTCCGGATGGATACACCATGCCGCAACGTACAGCACACCACGGTCATCGCCGGCAAGGTGTGGCGGAGCTTCGACGAGGTCGGAACATGAGGAGCCCAGCACGCACTGAGCCGTCGTCACGTCCCGGGCATGATCCGGAATGCCCCGGAACTCCACCAACACCCTGAAGCGCAGATGAGCCAAGCTGGCCCTGGCCTGACGGCGCCACCTTCGCCATGAGAGTTGGAGAGGTGCCCCGGCCGGTGGGGTGGTATGCAGGACACGGTGCGCCGTGGCAGCCGAGGTGAATTCCACCAAGAAATCATCCGGTGAGCTACGGTGCACCGTGAATTCATCCGGCATTAATGTGTAGAACTCCTCCAGGAACATGCCGATTTGGGATGGGGATACGGCCGGGCGAGGGCCCCCCACCATAGCGACCAGTGCCGAAGATGAAAGCCGAACCTCCCGCGCATCCATCCCAGCCGTCCTCGGGATGACACATATCTCCTGCCTCGGCCGGCGGGAGGGGGCACCCAGCGGGCGCGGCGAGGGGGGAGGGGAGGGCATGGAGGTGTCATCATCCTCCGGGGATGAAGGTGGGCGGCAGCTCTCCGGTGGGGGGCCGTTGTCACCAGTAGACTGCGAGCGGGCCGACCTTGTATCCTCCGAGGAATGGGGTGAGCGACCGCGGTGTTGATGTCCCCGGTGTCCCGACGGGGCCGCCCTCGCCGGCCGCGGTGGCTGCGCAGGTTGCCGACGAAGCGGAGCGCGGCGTGAGGACTTGCGAACATATCGGCAGTGCCGTGACCTGTGGCCCTCGCGCCCGCACCGTAAGCAGCGGGACGGATTCTTGCAAGCGGCCGCGACGTGGTCGGGTGCCAGACAGTTGAAGCATCGACCAACAAGGTCCGCCGGAACTGGACGCGGTGGGCGCGGCGGCGGCGGGTCCCGACGCGGCCCGCGACGGCGACATACCTCCTCCCATCCCTCGTCCGGGTCAGACTCGCGACCACCAGCGCGTACGGCCACCGAGGCGAGGCGCCGGCCAGTCTGCCCCGCACGGGAGCCAACCGGCCCCCCCCACGCACGGCGGGCATCCGCCATGAAGCCGCCACTGGGAGGGCCAGAAGAACCACCGACCCCGCCGACGGGGATGGGGTCCGTCGCGACCGCCTTTCCCTTGGCCTCCCTGGCTGAGGCCGTCCGGGGCGACGGCGGAAGATCCTCCGACATGGAATCAGAGGAGGCACTGTACCTTAGCCATTCCGGTGTTCCGTCCTGCCCGTCGGAGAAGCGCCGGACGTAGGGTGCTGCCGAGAGGCTGAGCGGGGGGGACGGGGAGCGGGGTGGCGTCCCCGCCGCCTGCGCCGTGAGGCGGACCGCGGCCGCCGCAAGAGGAGGGAGGCGGGAGCTCCCCTCCCCAACCTGGTTCCCCCCAGATCCATCCATGGTGGATGTCCAGGGGAGGCCGGAGATTAGGTGGCCGCCGGGTCCGGAAGGGAACCCGGCGGTGTGTGGGTGGACGCCGGGACCGGGTGGTCACCGGCGGAGAGAGCGCTGGGCTCCCAGTGGCTAGAGAGAGAAACTAGAGAGAGAGCGCCCGCCGCTGTCTGATTCAAGAATCAGGTAAATTATTTTCCAATAATTCATATCAAATTTACTCCCACCCTTCTTATATGCAGCGAGCAAGAGGCAGTGCACGTCAAGGCCGAACGAGCAGACCACCACCATGATCGATTCTTCATCGGCCATCATCGAGTTCAAAGTAAACTTCGAGCAAACCAAGGACGTCGCCGCCGGCAAGGCCATCACCTCCGAAGCCGTCTCCATTGGCGGGCACACGTGGACCATAAACTTCTACCCGCGTGGGGTGTACGAGAGATCAGGTACCAACAGTGAGCACCATCTCTCTATCTCCCTTGAGCGTCGTCGGAGCAAGTTCGAAATCACCAGAAACATCAAGACCATCTTCGAGGCATTGCTGATGGACAAGGATGGGAAACCACTACTGGTTTCTACAAAGTTGCCCCAGTCATTGCAAAGGTTCTGGTGTAACTTTGGGTGGCTCGTCAGCCCAACCAATCTGGCCAAGAACTACGTGAAGGACGGGCAGATCAGGTTTCTATGCACCATCACGGTGCTTCATGACAGTTCCATTGCCGTGCCACCTTCCGACATTGGGAAACATTTGGGCAATCTGCTGGACAGCACGGATGGAATTGATGTGTCGTTCGCCGTCGGCGGCGAGACATTCCATGCGCACCGGGCTGTCCTCGCTGCCCGCTCGCCGGTCTTCAAAGCGCAGCTCCTTGGTTCCATGGCCGAGGCTACGATGCCATGCGTGACCCTTCATGACATTACCCCTGCAGCGTTCAAGGCTATGCTCCGGTTCATGTAGATCTCTTGCCTGGAGAGGAAGAGCTCGGGGACTCTCCAACCGCGATGTTTGAGCATCTGCTTGTTGCGGCCGACCGCTTTGTGTTGGACAGGTTGAAGCTCATGTGTGCCCAGAAGCTGTGGGAAAATGTTTCGGTGGATACAGTTAGTGAGGCTTTAGCTTGTGCCGAGACCTACAATTGTCCTGAACTGAAGGGCAAGTGCATTGATTTTGTTGTGGCCGATAAGAACTTCAAGAGGGTCGCGTTAACGGAAAGCTTCATGCAGCTGGGGCAGAGGTTCCCGTCTATTATTGCTGAGGTGCGAGAGAAGGTTGGGATATGACGCTGTGTGCAAGAACATGCTTCAGGCGGTCAAGCACAGCTCAGTATGGTCTTCAGTTATTTTGGCAAAAAGTGCTCGATCTCTGGTACATTTGCCTCTGAAGAGCTATGATACGCGGATACTTTGCAAAACTCACGTACCGGTGTCGGATACCGTATCGGATACGGATACTCCTCGGATATGGCCAGATACGTATCCGACACGTATCGGATATTTGAGCAATTTTTAAATAATAAAATAAATCGGATACTCCTAGGATACCTGTGGGACACTTCTGGGATACCTTCGAACCCTATCACCACTCGTTCGCTTCGTATAAAAGGCCTCCGTTCAGCTGCGCCCCCCTCTCATCCCCATTCACGCAGCCACAGCCGCCTCGCACACAGCAGCTAGGCTCCGATTCACGTAGCAGCACCGCTGCACCGCTGATGGACCATGGTGGGGAATTCATGGCCATTCTGCTCCAGAACTGAAGAAGTTGGCATTTAGATTACTTGGGCAGCCAACATCATCTTCTTGTGCTGAGAGAAATTGGAGCACTTATGGGCTGATCCATAGTTCCTTGAGAAACAGGTTCTTGTTCTACCTCTTATAGCTATTTTCTTAAATCTTATTTGTTCGCCACCTGTAGTTTGACTCCTAATTGCAAACTTGCAATTGACTTTGTAGGCTGAATCCTGCACGTGCTGAGGATTTAGTTTTCACACACCAGAACTTGCGTCTTCTTTCAAGGAAGAATGAGGAATACAACCATGGTCCATCAGCAGTGTGGGATATTGGAGCCGATAACTTTGAAGCTGATTTTGAGGGCGGTGCTGATTTTCTCGAGCATGCTGATCTGTCACTGGATGAGCCAGAACTTGAAAAAGTTCTTGAAGATCTTGGGGCGCTGGGTCTGACTGATGGTGGATCAGCACCCTCACCAGAGATGGAGTGATGGATGAAAACAGTTAGGCATTGCCATGGCCAACTGTTGTTCATGCATCATTATTTTATCAGTTATCATTTTATCATTTCATCATGTCGTGTCTTTAATCAGTATGTTATGCACTATTTGTGTCTGTTGAACCTAAGTTTGAATGGTGGCTTGATGCCCTGAACGTTATGCCTTGAACAATGTTATGCCATGTAATATTTATGGTCTGTGATTATTTGGTGTTTTTTTTTATTTTTTATATATATTTGCGTATCCTCGTATCTGTATTTTGGAGAAAATGACGTATCGGAGTATCGCCGTATCGCGTACCGGTATCCGTATCGGCGTATCCGTGCATCATAGCTGAAGAGACCATGTTTTTGTGAATTGGAAACTTAATCTTTGCCTTCTTTGTTATGTTATTAGCTCGTTCAGACGGTCAATAATAGCTCAGTGTCGTGCTCAGTTTCTCTGAAGACATGTCCTGCATGCAGTTGGTTTATGCATGGTTGAATTTTATGAGAAAATAATGTTTGCTTTTTTTTATGCTTCTAGAATCGGAAAACGTTCTGTGCCCCCCTTAAACGTCGTGAGTGGATCCGTTATGGAGTGATGCGCTGTAGTGTCAAAAGAGAGAAAAAGATGTCAGGATGCACTGCTGTGTCAGATAAAAAAATATTAGAAAATAAAACAATCTATCACAATCAGTTAGAAAAAATAAAACATGTTTAGAATATCTGTATGCAAGAATTTCAGTTTCAATTATGCAAACTCTGAAAAAGTTTACATTATGCAAATTCTGAAAAAGTCACAAATGTAAACATATGCATCCAAAGTGATTGAAAATGTCATTTTCTGACACACATCACTCATCCAAAGTAATTATCTGACACACATTGAAACTTATTTGAACAACAATGCATCATGTATTCAGAGTGATTGAAATTTTTTGTCAGATTTACACAAATCGGAATAGGATGAAAGCATCACCAGTTTGAACTCAGAAAATCCCATTCAAATACACAGATTATCTTACACAAAATATGTGAGAGAGAAGGGGACTGCACATTGCTCTGTAGGACTGCACACTCCCTGCTGCGCACGATGAACTGCAGGTGCCGCCCATGGAGTGCATGGCCTGGGGCAGATAAGGGCCGGCCGTGGCCGCGCTTCCCGGCGGCGGGGGCGCGCTCCCCAGCGGCAAAGACGTGTGGGGCAGGGGCAGCCTCCCTGCCTCCACCCGGCACTGCTGCTCCTCGTCGGCACTAGCGCGTGCCTGCTCGGGTACCGCGGCGGCTCGGGGCAGAGCGGCCAGCGGGGCCTCGCGCCCACGGCGGCCCAGGATGGCCGGCTGCGGCCTTGCGCCCTTGGCGGCCGGCCCCCATGGTGGCAACGGAGGGATAGAGAGCGAGTCTGGATCTCGTGGGTGGGAGAGAGACGAGAGAGAAGGATGCAAGAGATAAGGTTTGGAGGAGGAAGGAGACACGAAGAAGGGAAAAGTAACGGAAGTGTTGGCACGACGTTAAGTTGGTATAAACTATTTGGAACGTTAGATGTGCATTTGATGGTTGTGCATGGGTGGACACATGTCCTGGTGGGCAGGAAATGCACTCTCTTCTAGAATTGACTAGCAGCAATTTTACATGAGTATTTTCAGATCTCTTCGAGCATTCGTCTTAAATCGGTATCGGTTTTTTATCGTGTTAGTTTTACCTGTAGTGTCGGAACACAATTTTGTACCTTCGCTTGACTTCGGTGTGTGGGCTTCTACTTCTTGATTCATTCGGTTGCTGAAGCCAATGACACCCTGAGTTGTGCGACATGGCTATGTGGCTTTCGCGTGACTATTTCCATTCATTATCGCGTTTTCTCCATCCGCTGATGATGCACAGCCACGATCAGATTGATCTTGCACGCGTTGCGATAGATGTATATATGTTGTTTCTTTCGTGGTGTCCTAAGCCTACGAGCCTGTTCTTCCTTTCCTGCGGCAGGCGCCATCCCCAAGGTGAGCTGCCTGGAAATCGTGGACGCTGGCGCGGATCAGCACCGGCTCTCGAGATGGGCCATGCCGCCATTGTCTCGGGCTCTCGGCGTCCATGGTCATGCTGGCACCGTAGAGCATCGTGGCAGATCCGATCGCAACGCACAGATCTGATCGAATGGCAGAAAAAGAGCCCAAAGGTCTCGGTTTTTCATTATTTATCTCCGATGCTATTCATCATTGCAATTGACCTGCCGCAAAAATTGATTGAAAATGGACCGGGGAGGACAAAAGCCATGGCTCCCATTGCCTTCTTGCTTGGGAATGTGTCTGCCTCCCTAAGGACGAAGGTGGGCTCGGCATTAAGTCCCTTGAAGAGCTTAACCATTGCCTCCTCCTGAAATTCGTCCATCGCCTTCATGAGCAGGACGTTCTCCCCTGGAAAACTTGGTACCACAGCCACGGATCGTTGGTCACCGGCACCACGGACACAGATACGTACCTCGCGCATCTGGTCCGGGAACTGCTCCCACGATACCAGGCAGTGACCACGGTCCAGGTGCGCGATGGACGTCTATGCTCCTTCTGGCATAACTCCTGGCTCTTCTCCATTCCGATCGCCCACGCTTTCCCTGCGCTTTACTCACACTGCACTGACCCTGCAGTGACGGTCCGAACTGTGATGCTCTTCCCCCTAGCTAACCACCTCCAGTCTCGTCTTACAATAGCAGCTGCGGCTGAGGAACATATCCTTGAAGACTGCCTCGATATGGTGTCTCTGACCAGCGACACTGATCTCCTATCCATGGCCTACCCCGTGTCCGGGCCGTTCACTTCGCGCGATGCGTATGAACGCCTTCGGCCGGCAGGCCAACCAGACCCGGACGTCGTTCGGTACTGGAACACTAAACTCCCGCTCAAGGTTAAATTCTTCGGCTGGCTTTTTCATCATGGGCGGCTCAACACCAGAGACAATCTGTTCCGTAAAAACCTCAGTTCAACGCAAGATTCGCTATGCCAACTATGCAGTTGTGAGGTAGAGACGGACACCCACATCTTCGTTCATTGCCCAGCGGCCCAGGCTGTTTGGGTGCGTTTGGTGGTCCAGGTTACAGAACAAAACTATAGAACCCCTTGGACTATAGAGCTCAACTCTCTCCCTGGCGACCTCAAGGTGGACATGCTGCTTCTCATCTCCTGGCACATTTGGAAATCCCGGAACGCTCTCATCTTCGAGGCCAAAAACCCCAACGCTTCCAGAACATTGGGACTCGTCGTGAAGGACATAGACAGCTGGAGCTTCAGATACCGACGGAAAAGAGATCAACTACTAGCTTGGCATTCTTATCTTAACTCCTGTATCTAATCTCCCTTCTTTCCATGTCTCCCCCCCCCCTCTTGTATCTCTTGTTTCACTCAGCCCGATTCACCGGGCGTAGACGCTTGTACTGGTGCTTTCTGCACCTCTTCGATTAATTAAAAAGTAGGAGGGGAATCCGCGCCCCCCCCCTCCCGCCGCGAATTGGTCGAAAAAAAAAATTGATTGAAATGGGAGAGTCTTGGCCTGTTACGACCAGTGTTACCAAAGTCAGCACAATTTTGTTGCTCCCTATATGCTGACAATGCAGCAGCGGTCTTTGCCAATCCAGATCTACTTGGACTCTCGGCATTGAGTAACATCCAAAAGTTCTTTTGAAATGGGTAATCTCTAAGATACTCTTTATATCTTTTCTAATTTATATGAATAGATATTTTGATGAAAAACACTCTCCGACATACTCTTCAATTGGATATCTAAAAATAGATATCCTCTGTTTCAGATTTCTCGCTAGCCAAAGATGGAGAGCGAGAATGACTCTCTAGACTGCGCACAACATATAGAAAAGTTATTAGAGAGTATAAACATATATAAAATAATTTTAACTTAAATGACTCTCCAAATGATGATTTAGAGAGTAGATTTTAGAAAGACTCTTGGAGATGCTCTAGACATGAGTTATTTTACGGTACTCCATACTACTCTATACTAGTATATAAAAAAGATATAAAAAGATCGTACGGATGTACACTACTAGAGATTTTAACTGTAGTATAGTAGTATACAGTGAGTAGTATGGTAGTATATGGTCATTTTGAAAAAAAGGCATAATTGAAACATTATTTTAAAAATTCACTTTGATCCTTGATATATTTTTTTACATCTCCAATCTCTAATTTTATTTCTATCCAAGTGAGAGTAGTAAACTACTCCTTACTAATGAGGGTTTATACTATATACCAAGTGGCACTGAAAATTGGCTTTTCACAGTACTCAATTTTCACAGCCGGTTTTGAAAAACCAGCTATGAATATAATTTTGAAAACCAAAAATCAAATAAAATGTTAAATAGGTCACCATGAACCAGGCACCACCACCACTTTCACAATTGCACAATTTTTTGCACTTGTTGCATTCTCCATGATTTGAACTCGTGACCTCTTGTTTCGCATGTAGATCCACTTACCACTGCACCACACCATTGCTTGTGACTTAATGAGTGATGCACTCCTTTTATATTAACTCTGCCGAACTTTTAGAAAATTCTAGAGGCCACCCCATTGATCCAATTAGGCTGAAAATTTTTGTAGTGGTTCCTTACAAGCACATACCTTAAGGAACAATATCAGAAAAATAATATAAAAACAAAAATAGTTGTATGAAAATTGATTTTTAAGTGCTAAAAATTTATTTAATTCATAAAGTAGAAAATTATTTCAAAAAATTCATAAACTCCTCCATGACAACTTATATGCTGTATAAAACATGTAAAAACTTATTTATACATCATATGAGCAAAAATAAGTTTTATGATGTACAAACATCAAAGTTTGCCTTAAGATGTATGAAAGAGTATGAGAGATGTATAAGTTTATGAACAATGTATAGTCTAATTTTCTTGAAATGCATTGATTTTTTATGAGAACGTTATACACCTATAAAATGACTCCATGACAACTTTTATAATTTTTGGACAAGTTTTTGATATTGTTATTATTTTTACATATGAAGGAATAAATTAAAGTGTGAATTATACATAGCAAATCTATTGATATTTCATATATTTTTTAGGATTTGATCTAAACTAGAGCATATGTCCTTAGATACTAATTTTATAATATTTGGTTAGAGCTATTTAAGAGACATGTAGTTCAAATTAGAATGACTAAGAATAAGTACCTAGAAATTCATTTAATAGTTAGAAAATAGCAAATCATTTCAAAAAATCCAAAACTGCTCCATGGAAACATATATGTAGTGTAAAATATTTAAAAATTGTGTCCTTGTAATATAAGCAAAAATAACATTTTAGGGTGTGCAAACTAATCGATGTTGCACGTCTTTAATATTAAACGTTTCGAATCTTTATGATTTTTTTAAAGACCACACCTTATATCCGATTGAGCTGAATTTTTTTGGTTGTCCCTTCTATGCTCTTAGTCCAATAAAAAAGATCAAAAAATAAATAAAATAAAAAATTTTATGTACTGTAGCTTAAAACCTATTGTGAAAATGGATTTTCACAGCCGGTTCATGGCTAAAACCTGCTGTGACAATGGATTTGATTTTCACACCTGGGTCAAGCCAGACACTACTTGTGAAAATCATTCTTTAGTATTGTTGACAACCAAAATTGGCACGGGTCAGGACAAACCGGTGAAACCGATTTGCCAGACCGGTCTAACCGGTCCTGGACCTAACAGTCCAAAGATGTTAGGATTGCAGCAATTGAAGAGGCATGTCATCTGTTGCGATGCTTGAAAGACTAAGAAGGTTGCAGGAATTAATGTGAGGATCAAGACAGAAGATTGGACGCAAAAGGGAAGACCCAGACCTAAATCGGTTAAACTGGTTTGGGAACCGGTTAAACCGGTTTGCCTACTGTAATTCGACTAGGACTAGGACTCCGAGGTTGTAACGAGTTGTAACTTGGTTTTCTTGCGGGACAAGACCTACCCTCCCTATAAATGTAAGGGGATTCGACTGATTGAGAGATATCCAATCGAATCAATCAAATCTACTATTTTTGCCTTTACTTTTTTGTATCTCCTAAACCCTAGCTTTTCCAACCTTACTTGCTGTTCTTCCTTCGTCTCCACGACGTTTGAAGGCGTCCTAGGTGGCCTGCCGACCCTAGGGCACCCCTGCACACATTCTCCCCGACGGATCCTTCCGGGAGGCGTGTTTAGGGTTCGCTCCCGAGCTCCCAGGAAAAACCGGTCAGACCGGATTCCCAAACCGGTTAAATCGGTTTGCGCAGGGAGGTCGCGAGCAGCTCGTTTGTGTGCTGTGCGAACTAGCGCTCTCGTGTGTTGGCCCGATTTTGCGTCAACATACTTTTGGCGACTCCGCTGGGGATTGAAGATCTGGTTCGTGCAGCTGATCTACTCAACTCCGGCCAGATGGGTTCTAACACCGAGTTTGATCTCGAGAACATCATCATCGTGAAGGACGATGAGTTATCCGCTGAAGATCGTCAAGGGCTCGAAGAGTACATGAAGAAGAAGGCGGAGCAAGATCGTCTCTACTACCTCTCGCACTTCAAGAAGGACCGCAAGGGCGTGGTCTCCAAGTTCAAGGAGGTGGATCCAACTGCTTCAACTTCATCGGCTCTTCCTAAGGAGCAATCTGAGGTAATTTCTCAAGAGGTCCTTTTCAAACTCATGGAGGATAAGATGGCTGAGAACAATGTTAGATTGGTAAACTGGATGATGGATAAGCGAATAGAATCGGAAGGCAAACAGTCCATGGCTACTCAACCTGCCGCTGATCCTAGTGTTTTGATTCCAAAGATACCTATTGCACCTGAAATTAAGACACCGGCGAAACCCGTGGAGCAACCTGTGTATGGCATGCCGGTGGGTTATTTTGAGGGCAATCTGTTACACCATCCAACCCAATAGTTACTTGGCCCACTATGCCTCAACAATCTGCAACTTTCCCTAATTCGGTTAATTATGGCCAAACTAGTAATGAAATTGCAAATTTTACCCTACAAAATTTAAACTACGGATATTCTGTACCCCCACCTGTTAGAAATTTGTTTGCACAAGGCCCAGTACCTTACGAGCTTTTCGAGAGGTTCGGCCAACAAATGCAGGAGCAATTACCAGCAAACCCGCTTGGCCTGCCGAAACCGGTTATACCGGTTTCTGGAACCGGTCAAACCGGTTCTTCGGGGACAGATTCGGGGAATCTATTTTCTATTCCCGCGCAAAATATTCAACAGCCAAATTCACAGGATAATTCTTTAGAATATTTGGATAAGATTTTCTCTCAGTATAAACTTGATTTGGCTTCAGTTCTTAAAGAGAATTTAGGAGTAGATGTTAGGGATAAGGCTAAATTGTACCAAAAGCCTTATGTTCCTAGGTTTGATTTGGTTCCTTTCCCCATTGGTTTTAGATTGCCTGATTTTGTCAAGTTTAATGGGGAAGATAATAAAAGCACTTTTGAACATATAAGTCAATATATGGCACAATTAGGTGATGTTAGTTCTAGTGAAGCTTTAAAAGTGCGTTTATTTTCTTTGTCTTTAACTGGTACTGCTTTCTCATGGTTTGCATCTTTACCTGCTAATTCTATCATGTCATGGGAACAGTTAGAGCAAAAATTTTATGATCACTTCTTTTCGGGTACTAATGAGCTTAAGCTATCACATCTTGCATCGGTTAGACAATCATGGGATGAGACTATTAATGATTACATTAGGCATTTCCGTGATACTAGAAACCATTGTTTTGGTGTTTCTATTTTCAAAAAGGATCTTGCTGATTTGGCTTTCAATGGTTTGCGTTCTCACATTAAAGAAAAATTAGAAAATTCTGAATTTTATAGCGTGAACCAATTGCATCAAAGGGCTTTGGCTATTGAAGGCCAAAGTAAAGATGTGAAGGAAAGTCATAGAGTTCATGGGGCTAATGTGCATAATCTTGAATGTGATTCTAGTAGTTCTGATGATGAGCCTCATGATGTGTTGGCTGCTGAATTTGTATGGCCAGCATCTAATAAAGCCTTTACTTGCACATCTCTTAAGCTGACTCATAAGAATCAGCGTGAGGAGATGAAATTTACTTTTGATGTATCCAAGTATGATAAAATTTTTGATGAATTGCATAAGAATGGATATATCAAATGCTCTTTTACTATTTCGTCATCTGAGGAGTTAAAACGGCGTGCTTATTGCAAGTTTCATAATTCCTTTTCTCATGCGACTAATGATTGTAATTTCTTTCGTCGGCAGATTCAATCAGCTATAAATGAAGAACGATTGAGTTTGAATGAGATGCAAATTGACAAGAGCCCATTTTCAGTCAACAACATGATGGTCAACATTATGGATCTTCAGAATGCCAAGATGTTGGTTCAGCCTGACAATGCCGATACAACAGGAGACAAGAATGTTGTGGTTGGAGAACCAAGGACGATGACGGAACATGACAAAGTGCTTGGGAGTGAAGTGGTGCTTAAACAAACTCCTGATGGAAAGAAAACTTTGTTCATCACAGTAAAGACTTCTAGAGTTGGGGAGCAATCAAGCTCTCAAGCACGGGATCAAAAGCCGGTTGGTCCTGCTGTCCAGGACAAACTGGTCAAACCGGTTCTCCCCAGGGACCGGTCCGGACGTTTGTTCCTAAACGTCCTGAAGTTGGTACTTGAAAGACTAATCAGAACAAAGATCAGGGGAAAGCTTTTAGGCCGAAGGCGACCTTTGATCAAGTTATGGCCAAGCATACCCAAAATATGGCCGTTCAAAAGGATCGGCCGTTAAAAAAGAGACCGAGATCGCCGCCAAGGGATACTGTTGTGATGGGGCCACAAAAAAAATGACAGTGGGGTCAAGGTACAAGCTCATACAATGGTGCAGGTCCATCTAGGCCATGGAGACCGTTTCGATCTTCTCCTCCTCAACCTATTTGGAGAGATGGTGTGATGTATGTGCCTTATTGTCCTGCACCAAATCTACCACGGCCTAGTACTCCTGTGCATGCCAGAATTACTACACCACAACCTGGGCCTGCAAATTTCCAACAAAAGCCAAGGGTCATGCAGCAGCAGTACAGACCGGTTAAACCGGTTCCTCAGACCGGTCAAACCGGTTTCCAGCGCCGGCCAGGGAAGGAGCCCGCTAAGCAAGAATATCGTCCTATTCAGAGGAATGAAGAGCCTGCACCTGCTATTCAAAAGCCAATTGTGAAGAGTGCCATTCAAATTGGCTCTATGGCAGTAAATCCATCGATGGCCGATGGTCCTAGTGTTATTGGTGATTCGGCCGCGAAAATTGCAAGGACAATTCAATGCACGCAACCAAAGTGGTGTCCTCCTGGTCTATCTCACTCTCAGAAGAGGAGATTACAGTGGTTGCGTACTCAGAAGAAAAGAGATGAAGAAATGGCAAAAAAGAGGGAGGAGTGGTGTCGGTTTTTTATACCGGCTAGCCTACTATGGGGGGTCCTTAAGTAGTCGAGTTGTTCGTGAGGGCCTCGCCGGAACCAGAAGCACGATGGTGAACACGAGACGATTTAGACAGGTTCAGGCCGCCTCGAGTAGACAGCGTAATACCTTACGTCCTTTATGGTGGATCTTCTCGTATTGATGGGTATCTTTTACAAGGGGTCCCTGCCTCACCTTATATACTCGGGAGATAGTGTCTACAAGGCAAGAAATACAAACTCCTAGTCGGATACAATACACAGAGTCCTAACATGAGTAGGCCGGGTTGTTTCCTAGTACCCGACTAGTTTCCTTAAGCTGTACGCTCCTTCCTTGTATCAGTCAGAGTTGCCGGCCCAATTTCCTAACGGAATTGTGGCCCATGAGGACTCACATGGATCCTGCACCGTCAAGCCCCCGAGCGTCTTCATGTCTTCACGCCTGCCGGGTTGTTTCTCAACAGTTTCAGCATCAGCCGAGTTGTTTCCTCGTCGTCTTGCTTGTTGAAAACCTTCAGAAGTAAACATGATGTGCTCCTTTGCCGACTTCTTTTGCAGCTAGCCCCCGGGCCTTGGTTCATGAACCAAGATTGATGCAAAAACTTCTCCATTTACTATAATGGTGTCCAGCTTTTGAAAAAAGATGTACCCATTATGGGTCTAGCCCCCGAGCCTAGAAATATTTTCAAGGATTAAAAACAATTCCAGGGTCTTTATTGAAAAAACTTTCCAAAAGAAATATACTATTTCCCTCCAGCCCCAAGCTTAAAGCAGATGACAATAATCTTAAAGACTTCTGTTGAAATATGTATATTCTTTGATGTGGAAATAAATTCTATGAGGCATCAGCCCCCAAGAATGAAAATTCATCGGAAAAATGACCTAGCTCGTTAGGAAATGGCCGCACAAATATGCATCTGATTTGTAACCGCGAACACATAAGTGTTGGCGTATTTTGGAAAACGGGTTACAGAGAATACGCTTAGGGTTACCGCTTCAATCTTATAAGACAGAGGGTGAACCGTTCGTATTCTCCTCCCCGCCACCGTCGTTTTCACCACTGAAATCCTCAAACTCTTTTCGCCTCCGCGCGTAATCTCCAATCCACTCAAGCCCCGTTCGAGAATCAATCCAAAATCTCGTCTGGCAAGATGGGTCGGAAACCTGCTTCCAGCAAGCCTACTGAGAGCAAATCCGCCACAAGCAAAAAGAAATCCAAGATCCCAACCCCAGATATGCCAGTGTTCAAGAACTCCCCTACGCCGGCTCTTGCCTGGAAGCCATCCAAGGCAATAGACGAGATGGTGCAGAATCTTGTGGAGCAAGGCTATCTCCTGGATAAATCAATCTCCTGTTAGCGCACCGATGCTGGTAAGGCCTGGCCTTTCGAAGAAATCCACGAAATCGTGGTTTTTGTTGCTTTTTATGAATGCGGATTCGCCCTCCCCGCTCATGATTTCCTCCAAGGGCTTCTTTCTTACTACAAATTAGAATTGATTCATTTCAACCCCAATTCCATTCTTCAAATTTCCCTTTTCATTCATCTCTGCGAAAACTTCCTGGGGATCGATCCCCACTTCAATCTGTTCCGATGCCTCTTCCGTGTGAAGTCCACCCCGGACAAAGTAGTCGGTGGGGCCGGATTTCAGCTGCGTCAGGGGATGAAGAACGTCTACTTCAACTTCAAGATGAATGACTCCATTAAGGACTGGAATGACAAGTGGTTTTATGTGGAGAATCAGCCTCCAAGGCTGTCCAAACACTCCAGTCATCTGCCTCGGCCGCAAGATTCATGGAATGAATCCCTTGATAGGGATAAGGTTGATGGAATTGCCAGGCTTATAAAGATGATCGCTGCTCTGAAGGATCAAGGCCTAACCGCCATCGGGATCGCCAGTTCTTTCCTGCGCCGGCGCTTACAACCCTGCCAGAAGCGGGTGCACGCTGGCTATGAATATACTGGCCCCGAAGACCCGACCAGGATCTCGACCAGCGATTTATCGTCAGATGAAGTCGCCGTCCGCGTCCAGGCACTTTTCATGGATGCCCAGGATCTGCCACACCGGGTACCCGAGTACTCGGCAAGTCGTCCGTCGTCATTGGTAAGCTCGAAAACAACCCGAATATCAATTATGATATACACCTTCTTGCTTCTTGACAACTGATCAACTGTTGTGTTATCCAATGTCAGGAATTGCGGACCAGACTTGCTTCCTCACCTCCGGAAGTAGCAGAGAACCAATCCGGGTTGCCTGGATCTCCTCCGCCCCAGCAAACTGCTGAAAGTTCAGGAAAAGGGAAGAAAAAGGCAGCACCAGACATGGATGAGGTAATTCTGGAGGAAGGATCCGATTCTGATGATGATACACCCCGACCACCTCCTGGGAAAATACTTGGGCAAGGAGGATCAGGCCTGAAAAGACCTAGTACTGAAGATGCCCCAAGTCCACCAATCCCCAAGAAGAAACGGGCTCTGCAGAAGAAAGTGTCTCCTTCATTGAAGAAATCATCAGATACTGTTCTTGATGAAGCAGAGGCACTTGAAGCAGAGCCTGAAACCAATGTGGAGATTCTGGTTGGAATCCCACTGCAGTCATCTCCACCCAAAGTACCCCAATTGTCTTATTTGCAAAAAATCTTGATTCTTGCCTCTTGCCGAGTTGTTTTCTGAATTGAATGTATGGTTGCAGAATCCTCAACAAGAAGAACCCGCTCAGTCGGAAGAGCCTCAAGGACCTCAAAACAACCCTTCTGGCGGTTTTGACTTTGTTGTGGATGAGCCTGAATTCAATATGGAATTTGCCAGGTAAATCACCCAATCTTAATAGAGCCAAATTTTGAAATTCAAATATTGTAAATCTTCAGTTGTTTATGCAGCCGTCCGCCTACTCCTGCTCCTACAGATGTACCAAAGACTCCAATCATGGAAACAGGAGGAAGAGAAAGGCCGAGCCCCCGAGCATCTTCACCGCCCCAACCCCAAGCAGCAAGCAACAACGTCACACCGCCAGCCCAGGTCCCAGAACAAGCCGCTCTGTGTACTTCGACATCTGGATCATGGCCCAGAGCCACAGAAAGTATCTGGATGGCAAGCCTGCGGATTGCGGAACTGAACGCCGACACAAGCCTGGTGAAGGAGACAGACATTGAAGAAATCATCCGGGAACAGAAGAAACCCCGCGAGCCTTCACCAGAGCCATTCCAGATCTTCACTGGCACACCCGACGTCAACGCTAATGAGGATGAAGACGCCTTCTTATTCAACTCGGAAGTTGACCACGGAGATCTGGAGAAGGCTGCCGAGCTGTACAAACAACTCTCCAAGCTCACAGAGGTTAGTAGAAATAGCGTAGTATTGTAAATACTTATCTCCTTTGTACTTTGATCAACCCTGCCTCCTTTAATCTGGATGTAGAGTATACTTGTATGATCTCAGCAGAAATCTGAGATGCTTCGGAGAGCCAGCACGTCCATTACCCGCGCTGAGAAAGCCACGGCTGACCTGGCCAAGGGACAAGCAGCTTGGGACCAAGAACGCACGCAATTGCGCCGAGAACTGGATGAGGCATACAAAAAGATCAACTTGTACCAGGACCAGCGCGATGACATTGTTGAAAAGAATAAATCTTTACGACAAAAACTCTCAGGTGTGTACACCGAGTTCTTAATCTCTGTCTGCACCGATCATATAATGAATAGAATATGATGTGTTGTCTGCAGAGAGTGAGAAGCGCGTTGAAGCTTTAAAGGGCGAGTTCATCGATATGAAGAACCGCTTTTATCGGGAGCAAGAGCGCGCAATCCAGGCGGAGCGGCAGGAATCAGAGTGTATGGCGGATCTTGCTGAAGAGCAAAAGATGCGCCAACATGCCGATGCCCAACTCCTTGAAGATCTGACCAAGATCCGCAACCAAGAGGCGGAAATCCAGGCTCTTCGCGTAGAAGTCAATCGTCGCAGCGCGGAAATTGAATCTTGGAAAGAAGCCGCCCTGCCTTTGGTGAATGCTTACGCAAAAGTACCCGCAGGAAGTGTTACTCCTCCTCTCCTTGATCGTCTTCGAGCAACTCCTGGGCAGGTGAAGGTGTATTGCCAACGGATCGCCCGTTCGTGTACTAAGCAAGTACTCGGGGGTTGTCCGGTCATGGTTTCCTTCACAGCCTTTAGGAATTACTGAAGGAAGAATCAACCCGGCTTGTACCCGGGCCATGTATGATACCTACATGGAGGAGGAGAAGGACACTATAGAGAAGATTGTATCTCGTCTTAAGTTCTAGAGCTTCTTTTGTAAGAAAACCTTTTGTAAAGAACTTGGTTTCAGATGTAAATACTTAATATTTTTATTAACAAAATGTATCTGTTTATCTGATTGTGTGCGCCCGATCTCTCTGTGTGGAACAAAGAGTAGATGGCATTTGAATGTAGTTTTCCTGGATTGTTTTTTGAACAACCCGACTAGATTCAAAAATAAGTGCGCCCGATCTTTCTGTGTGAAACAGAAAGTAGATGGCTGTTTGAACGCAACCCTTTCTAGATTGTTTCTAAACAACCCAGGATGATTCAAGTTTGTAAGATTGTATCTGAATTCCAGGCTTGAAGACAATGGAATATTGACACTTTATTATTATTAGGCTAAGAAGCCGATATCAGTATATAAAGAAGACTGACTGTTTTATTGACTCTTAAGAAACTCTAATAACTTCTTCAAGGGTAAAAACGCCGCAAGTGCTCAATGTTTCAAGCATTGGGCACCTCTGTTCTGTCTTCCCGTTGTAGCTGATAAGTACCTGGACCGATGACCCTTGATACTATAAATGGACCTTCCCAAGGAGAGGACAGCTTGTGCTGATCTTTTGTACTCTGAATTCTCCGAAGAAACAAATCACCAATGTTAAATGATCTCATTTGGATGTGTTGGTCATGACACCTCCTTAGTCCTTGCTGGTACGTGGTTGTCCTGATCAACGCGGCTAGCCTCGCCTCTTCTAGCATGTCCACATCCTCTGCTCTACTTTGCTCTGCTGCTTCCTCCGTGTAGTTTTGAACTCTTGGAGCATTGTACTCGATGTCTACCGGGAGTACTGCTTCTGAGCCATAGACCAGAAAGAAGGGTGATTGTCCCGTCGCGCGGCTGGGCTGGGTTCTGAGCCCCCATACCACGGCTGGCAATTCTTGCACCCACTTGCCGCCGTACTTTTTGAGTGGTTCATAGAGCCTTGGCTTGAGACCTTGAAGTATGAGGCCGTTAGCTCTCTTGACTTGTCCATTGGTTCGTGAATGCGCCACTGATGCGTAGCGGACTTCAATTCTCAGGTTGTCACAAAAATCAAAGAACTCGCTTCCTGTGAATTCTGAGCCAAGGTCAGTGATAATGCGATTCGGGACGCCGAAACGATGAGCAATGTCTTGGATGAACTCGGCCGCCTTTGCTGCTGTAGCGTTGACCAGCGGCTTGACTTCAATCCACTTGGTAAACTTGTCGATCGCCACGTAGAGATATTTGAAACCTCCTGGCGCAGTCTTGAGTGGTCCAACCATATCAAGCCCCCAGCATGCGAAGGGCCAAGAGGGCATTATGGTGTTGAGGACCGTTGCGGGAACATGAGCTTGCCGGGCAAAGAATTGGCAGCCCTAGCAAGTCTTCACGATTTCTTCTGCATCGGCCACAGCGGATGGCCAATAGTACCCGGACCGGAAAGCTTTGCCGACGATCGTGCGGTGAGCGGCATGGTTGCCACAGATCCCACCATGGATTTCTTCAAGGATTTCCCGTCCGGCTTCTGGAGTGACACACTTCATCAAGACTCCGGATGATGCGCCACGTCGAAAGAGGGTGGACCCGACTACTACATAGTGCTTGCTTCGCCTGATAATTTGCTCAGCCTCCACCTTATCTTTGGGCTCTCTTTGGTGTATTATGTACTCGATGAAGGGCTTTGTCCACTCGGGTGTAATCACCATGACTTGCTGATGGGGTGGTGTTGTAGTCGGCTGTACTTCCTGCTCCTTGATGGATGGTTGTAACAGCTCATGGACGAAAACGCCACCTGGTACTTGCGCTCGGTGGGAACCCAGCTTTGAGAGTGCATCAGCAGCCATGTTGTTGTCTCTGATGACGTGATGAAATTCGAGCCCATGAAAGTGCTTCTCGAGTTTGCGCACCTCCATGCAGTATGCATCCATGTTCTCCTTGGTGCAGTCCCAATCTTTATTGACTTGATTGATCACCACAGAGGAGTCACCGTACACCACCATGTGCTTGATGCCAAGAGAAGCAGCCAGGCGTAGCCCGTGCAGTAGAGCTTCATATTCGGCTTCATTGTTGGTGGCTTTCCAGAGGATTTGGAGCACATATTTGAGCTGATCGCCTTTTGGAGATATGAGTAGTACTCCTGCACCGGCCCCTTCAAGCTTCAGTGATCCGTCGAAGTACATGATCCAATGCTCGAGGAGTTCTTCTGGTACTGCGTGTTGTATTTCTATCCACTCAACAACGAAGTCCACCAGGGTTTGAGATTTGATGGCAGCTCGTGGGACGAAGTCGATGGCGTGAGAGCCCAACTCGACCGCCCATTTGGAGATTCGTCCTGTCGCGTCCCGGTTGTGGAGGATGTCGCCAATTGGAAAAGAGGTGACTACAACAACCCGGTGGGCGTCGAAGTAGTGGCGTAACTTGCGAGATGTGATCAAGACAGCATATAATAGCTTCTCGACCTGGGGGTATCGCACTTTTGATTCTGAAAGCACCTCGCTGATGAAGTAAACTGGCCGCTGTACTTTGTATACATGGCCGGGTTCCTCCCGCTCGACGACAATAGCAGTACTCACTACGTGAGTTGTTGCTGCGATGTAGAGGAGCAGTGGTTCCTGATCAGCTGGTGCAGTCAGTACTGGTGGTGACTGGAGAAATTTCTTGAGGTCTTCAAACGCCGCATCAGCTTCTGGAGTCCATACGAACTTGTCTTGCTTCTTGAGGAGCTTGAAGAAAGGCAATCCTCTGTCACCCAACCTTGAAATGAATCAGTTGAGGGCCGCCATGCATCCAGTCAGCTTCGGAACGTC
Organism: Alloteropsis semialata; assembly: GCA_004135705.1. NCBI lineage: Eukaryota > Viridiplantae > Streptophyta > Magnoliopsida > Poales > Poaceae > Alloteropsis > Alloteropsis semialata. Next base: position 4,171,123 of record CM014275.1, read on the forward strand.
CTTGAGGGATTTTGGAGGCGCCATGGATGTAATAGCGGTAACTTTCTCAGGATTAGCTTCAATTCCCCGGTGGCTGACTATGAAGCCCAGCAGTTTTCCCGCGGGCATGCCAAACACACACTTGGTAGGATTGAGCTTCCATTGGAATTCCCTGAGATGTGCAAAGGTCTCGGACAGGTCATCGATGAGACTATCTGGGTTCTTTGTCTTGACGACGACGTCATCAACGTAGGCTTCCACATTGCGGCCAATCTGAGCCTTGAGAAAACTCTGAATTGCACGCTGATATGTTGCCCTTGCGTTCATGAGTCCAAAGGACATTGTAGTGTAGCAGTAGGCGCCGAACGGAGTGATGAACGCCACCTTGATCTGGTCGTCTTTGTGCAGGCTTATCTGATGATAGCTCGGGTAGCAATCCAGGAAACAGAGTAGAGAGCAGCCAGCTGTAGAATCCACCACCTGATCAATGCGAGGTAGCCTGAAGGGATCCTTTGGGCAGTGTTTGTTCAGGTCGGTGTAATCGACACACATACTCCACTCGTTGTTGTTCTTCTTGCGGACCAGGACAGGATTAGCGAGCCAGTCAGGGTGGAACACCTCTTTAATGAACCCGGCTGCTAAGAGTTTCGCCAGCTCCTAATGGATGGCTTCTTTCTTGTCCTGGGCAAAGCATCGTAGGCGTTGTTTCTTCGGCTTGGCAGCAGGATCAACGTTGAGTTTGTGCTCAGCCAACTCCCTTGGGACTCCCGGCATGTCAGACGGCTTCCATGCTGTAGGATCTAGGATACCGACTAGAGGGGGGTGAATAGGCGGTTTTAAACTTTAATAACAAAACTCAACAAGTTTTATTAGTAACACAAGGTGAAATCTATTTCTACTAAGTCTAGTCCTATGTCAAGGTTTGCAACCTAGGGTGACAAGATACAATTCAATCTCTAGGAGGTAAATTGCTCAAAGTAAATGCGATAATTGAGTAGAGCAAAGAATTAACGGAACAAGAGAGACGAAATTTATCCCATGGTATCGATGACTTGCCGGTCACCCCTAATCCACGTTGAGGTGGATCCAAAGCTTCAACCGCTCCTCTATCAACCTCGCTTGATGTATGAGCCGGCTTGAATCAATGAACCTCTCCAAACCTCGATTCCACTAGTGTTGCTCTTCCCTCTCCGGTGAGGTGAGCACAAACCTCTCACAATCAAGGCGGGAGCAACTTCACAATCTTCTTTGAAGTGCTTCAACCGGCCACAACCACCAAGCCGTCTAGGAGGCGGCAACCTCCAAGAGTAACAAGTCGATGACGCTTGCTTGATGAATTCCTAGTGCCCCAAAGCTCAAACACTTGATGCAATGCACTAGAACTCTCTCACACTCACAAGAATGCAACTCTAAGCAATAGGAGTGAGTGAGAGGTGGAAGAAGGCTCAAGTATGTCAAATATGCTTCAGAAGTGCCAAGAGAGCCTCCTTCATCCCGTGGGTGGAGTATTTATACTCCCCCACCTCGTAACTAGCCGTTACCTTCAAATCCCGTGAAAACAGGGGACTGGCGGACCGTCCGCCTCACACTTGGCAGACCGTCCGCCTCAGCCCCAACGGCTACTTACCAAAAGTCAAACGTGTCAGAGTTTATCGTTACGCAGCTGGCGGACCGTCCGCCCCCTCAGGCCGGACCGTCCGCCTCAGAGTTAGAAGCTCAGCTCTCCACGAGACTAAGGACCCATCGAAAGAAACTGCGGACCGTTCGCAATATAAAAGAGGCCTGGAACCCCAAAACATCGTCTCTGCGTAAATGGTCCGCGGACTAGGTCCGCTTCACAAAAAACAGACAGGCGGACCGTCCGCCACATAAAAGTGGCTTGGAACCTCGAAAACGCGTCTCTGCGTAAACGGTCCGCCACCACGGTCCGCTTCACGGAAAATGACAGGCGGACCGTCCGCCTTCAAAGTCTCGGCAGACCCTTCAACACTTAGTCAAAATTCTCGGAAAACGGGTTAGCATGCGGACCGTCCGCTTGCTACTGGCCGGACCGTCCGCCACACGCGGACTGTCCGCCCGTAGCCCGTGGACCGTCCGCCCGTAGCCCGTGGACCGTCCGCAGTACCACAATCAGCACACGATCTTTTCTCTTTTACTTTCCCACTTTCACAACGGTGTTAGCTCTCATGCAAATGAAATTGACCCCTCTTGATAGTACGGCTATCTAGCCTACCAATCCGGTCAAAAATCTTCTCTAAGCACCTCATGACTGGTAAAAGAAAATATCCTATCTTTTACCTTTGCCTTGAGCTTCCTTGGTTCCAACATACATATCCATCGTTAATTAACCGTTGAAGCTCAATCATCTCACGGGACTAACCTATTCTCATATCCTCAATGAAATAGTTAGTCCAATATGGTTATCATTAATTACCAAAACACAATTAGAGGGCCTAGATGCTTTCAATCTCCCCCTTTTTGGTAATTGATGACAACCATTGAAAGGAGTGATAAGAGAAGGTTTTTGAATTTTGAGAACGCTTACCCATTTCAATGAAACCGATATATATGAATGGATAAAAGAACTCAAAATTCATTTTGTAGAGAAGAACTCCCCCTACATATGTGCATATAATTTTGCATTTGGAATATCTTCATATGCATTAGATAAGAAATTTCCGGAGTTTCCCCTACAAAAAGGCAATCGAGGCTACACAAGATATATATAATATTCAATGAACATAAGCGATAAAGGGTTAGCCTCGAAAAACCACAAGAACTAGAAGAAGCCATATTAAGCTAAAGAAAAGAAATTACATCCAACAAGGTTCAAGCACAAGTTCTAGTTCCACACCACAAGTAACTAGAGAGTATAAGATATTACAAGCCACACAAATAGTTCATGCAATGCAAAAATTTAAACATGCTCATGCAATGTTCCATGATCCCAAGCCAAAGCTCCCCCTAACTCCATGAAATCTTCAAGATCACTCCACTTTCTTCTCCCCCTTTGTCATCAAGGACCAAAAGAGGGTCCTAATCATCCTGAGGCGGCGGTGGAGGAGGATAAAATGGCTGGTGAGGATAGAACTCTGGAGGAGGCACTGGAGCCGGATAGATTGAATAGAAGTGATCAGTGAAGCCTGAGAAGGTAGTGAGAAAGGAGTCAAAACGAGTCTCAAGCTGCTGCTGCCTATCCACAAGCTGCTGATGCTGACTATCAATGCGAGTCTGCATATTCTCAAGGTTTGCATTCATTTGCTGCCCATATGCCTCAAAGTGGGTGTTGAAACCTGTCTGCATTTGCTCAAACTGTGTCATCATGGACTGCTGCAGAGAGGCAAAGTAGGGATCAAAGTAACCAGCTGGAGGAGCCCACTGTGGCTGCTGTGGAGGAGGTGGAGGTGGCATAGCCTGTGCATCGGCATCTTGAGCATCATGTGCTCCCCCTTGCTCATCGGGTACATAGTCCTCCCAAGCCTCGTTGGCATCTGCATCTAGATAAGCAGTCACCTCCCTCTCAAGAAATGCTCTGTCATTCTTGAATGGCCTGAATGGAGATGCTTCACATTGCAAGGTCCTCTGAACCTTGTCTTGGCAAGAATGAGTGCCATAATATAAGGAGCATGGTAAAGGTTGATCTCATAGTTTGTTTTCTTCTCATTGATTTGATACATGATGAGAGTCACCACATCCATCTTCTCATTTGACATGACATGCTTCACAAAGTTTGGTGCCCATCCTATAAAAGCATCCTTATAGCCATCTTCTCATTTGACATGACATGCTTCACAAAGTTTGGTGCCCATCCTATAAAAGCATCCTTATAGCCACTCTTAGGAAGAACAGTGACCCTAGCAATCTTGTTGAGCACAGCTGGATGGTGCCTCAGCCCTGTAGTCTTGCAGTACACTCTAGGAATATGGGTTCTTGCAGGCTCATAGAAAGGAGTGATATTATGAAGGTTCAAGTGCAACTCTTCAGTGATGTCAAAGCTTTCATTCCCAGAGATGAAATCATAGTTAAGCTCATTTGCCACTGCAAATTCAGCAAAGGTAGCAGAGTACCTGTTTGTGCCTGTCATCCATTCAAGCTTCTTCTCTTCCATGTTCACCTCAGCTGTGGCATAGAACTGACGAATGACAGCCTCATTCCATTCACACCTGTGCTCCATAAACTGCCTCAAACCAAGATGCTCAAGTTTTGGAACAAGAGCACTCATCACGGGTTGATTAGCCATGTAGAAGAAGTCAATGGTTTGATGTTTGTATATATTTTTGTGAACCATGTGACCATAAAAAGCATCTTCCTGCACCCGAGCATGAAAGAACAAGTTTGAGGTATCACGGGGCAAACCATATTGATAAGGAGCCCTAGCATCTCTGTATGAATTTTGGCTCCACTGTCTCCCTGCAAGATTCACAGTCTCATCAATCAGCTCATCTTCAGCCTCCTCAGCCTCCAGCTCAATATCAGTCTGCACATGCTCTGAGTCACTAGGCATATAGTCATCCCCTGAACCAGAATCATTTGCCCTAGGCCTTTTAGATGAACTCCCCTTCTTCTTCTTTGTCGCAACCTTCTTGGTACGACCACCAACACTGCCATAGATGCATTTCAATTATAAGTGACAATATTAGAATTGAAAATCCAACAATCCTAAAGGCTACTGTCCTGGTTGCTGTCACAGGCGATAGGCGAACTGTCCGCCAGGAGGCGGCGGACGGTCCGCAGGTCACCTGGAGACCGTGACCAACACAGTAACCATCCACAAATCCATTGCCCGATCTCTAATTATAGCCAACAAAAATGCACCAAATCATAGCCATAGCATCCCCTTGACTTGCTCAACATATTCCACCAACTAATTTCTCAAATCTATGGTTGAAATCAAAATCCCAATATCAAACCCTAACCAAGAATATGAATAAAATCCATGAGAATCACTGAGGGTTTTGACAAAATACCAAGAGGACATGATTCTTGAGGTGCGGAGGGTCCGGGGATGAGCTCCGGTTGGTCCGGGGATGCGCCAAAATCTCTCCTGTCCTTGACTTTGCTTTGGAGGAGAAAGAGAGAGAGAGAGAGAGAGAGAGACGGCGATTGTTCTGAAAGAGATAGGCCCCTCCCGTATACTAAACCTTCGGTCCGGCGCGGGTCCACTTCCGCCCGACCGTCGCGGACGGTCTGCCAAGAGGGCGCGGACGGTCCACCTGTGTCCTCATTTGTCTGATTTTCTGATCTAAAATAATATTCTGAAGAATATACTTTGACTCCTGCGGAAGGTCCGCCCAGTCCTCGCGGACGGTCCGCAATACCAGAAAATTCAGCCCCGAGAACTGCTGTCTTTTGTCACTTGTTGAATTTCTTTCTTGAATTTCTTCTCAAATCTTTTCACACTGATTCCACTGAGATATATGTGATTACCAATAAGATCTTGAGAGAACTTTTGACCAAGAATCATGGAATTTATGCAATGAAATGAATACTAGATAAAAACGCATAAATAAATTGCACAAAATTAGAGTTAGATAAGCAATAAACATGTGAGCCAAGTTTCAAGCCACATTGGAGAAGTCAATGACATTGAGCTCATTTCTCAAGTAACAAAATCTTTGCTCATCTAATGGCTTGGTAAAGATATCCGCCAATTGATCATTTGTGCTAATTCCATCAATTATAATGTCCCCTTTGCTCACATGATCCCTAAGAAAATGATGCCGTATATCAATATGTTTGGTCTAGAATGTTGAACCGGATTGTTAGCTATCTTCACGGCACTTTCATTATCACATAAGAGAGGTATATTTTTGAAATCCACTCCAAAATCAAGAAGAGTTTGCTTCATCCACAATAATTGAGCACAACAACTTCCCGCCGAGATATATTTCGCTTCGGCGGTAGAGAGAGCCACTGAATTTTGTTTCTTTGAAGATCAAGAAACAAGAGATCTTTCAAGAAATTGACAACTACTGGATGTGCTCTTCCTATCAACCTTGCATCCCGCATAATCCGAGTCCGAATATCCAACTAAATCAAAATGAGCACCCTTGGGATACCAAAGACCGATATTAGGAGAATACTTCAAATATCTCAATATACGTTTGACGGCGGTCAAATGACATTCTTTGGGTGCGGCTTGAAACCTTGCACACATGCACACACTAAACATGATATCGTGCCTAGATGCAGTAAGATAAAGCAAACTATCAATCATGGATCTATAGAGTTTAAGATCTACCGGTTTACCTCCCTCATCAAGATCAAGATGTCCATTAGTGGCCATAGGAGTCTTGATAGGTTTAGCATCCTCCATACCAAATCTCTTCAAAAGATCCTTCACATATTTAGATTGGCAAACAAATGTGCCTTCCCTCATTTGCTTGATTTGAAGACCAAGAAATAAGCTCAATTCACCAATCATAGGCATTTCAAATTCACTTGACATCATATCACCGAATTCCTTGCAATAATCTTCATTGGTTGAACCAAATATGATGTCATCAACATAAATTTGACATATGAATATGTCATTGTCAATCCTCTTAGTGAACAAGGTATTATCAACCTTTCCAATTTTGAATCCCTTTGAAATGAGAAAGTCCCTAAGCCTTTCATACCAAGCACGAGGTGCTTGCTTCAACCCATAGAGAGCTTTAGAGAGCTTGTATACATGATTGGGCTTGTCAAGATCTTCAAAACCGGGAGGTTGTTCAACATATAATAGTTCACTAATCTTGCCATTTAGGAAAGCATTTTTGACATCCATTTGATATAGCTTGATATTGTGAGAGCAAGCATAGGCCAATAAGATTCTTATAGCTTCCAATCTAGCCATGGGAGCAAATGTTTCACCAAAATCCAAGCCTTCAACTTGAGTATACCCTTGAGCAACCAATCTTGCCTTGTTTCTCACAACAATGCCATCTTCATTTTGCTTGTTCCGGAATACCTATTTTGTACCAATCACATTATAATTCTTGGGTCTCTCTACTAGCTCCCATACTTTGTTCCGGGTGAAATTATTCAATTCTTCATGCATAGCATTCACCCAATCCGGATCATTTAGTGCTTCATCTACACGGTTAGGTTCAACACAAGATACAAAAGAGAAGTGTTCACAAAATGAAGCAACACGAGATCGAGTTTGAACACCCTTACTAATATCACCCACAATTTGATCAATGGGGTGATCTTTGGCGATGGCATGATGAACTCTTGGTTGGTCAATAGATTCTTGTGTAGAGATTGAAGGTTGTATAGTAGTACCAATTTGCTCACTAGATGAAGTTACATTGACATTACTTGCTTCACCATCATCTTGAGATTGAACATTATCACTTGCGGTTGACGTAGAGGGATTCACTCTAATAGAGATTGATGGACCATTATCATCATCTTCTTCTCTTCTAGGTCTAACATCACCAATAGACATAGTCTTCATAGCTTCCTTCAACTCATCAATTCTTACATCTTCTAGATTTTCTTTCTCTTCTTGTGAGCCATTTGTTTCATCAAATTCAACATCATAGGCTTCTTCCACAAATCCCTTGGACTTGTTATACACTCTATAAGCCTTGCTACAAGATGAAATCCAAGAAGAAATCATTCATCACATTTGCTTTCAAACTTTGATAGTCTAGTGCCTTTCCTCAAGATATAGGATTTGCAACCAAAGACCCTAAAATATGAAATATTTGGCTTTCTTCCAATGAGAAGTTCATATGGTGTCTTGTTGAAGAATCTATGACAATAAAGCCTATTTGATGCATGACAAGCGGTATTGATTGCTTCGGCCCAAAAAGAATCTGAAACATTGTACTCCGATAGCATTGACCTTGCCATATCAATCAAAGTTCTATTTTTCCTTTCAACAAGACCATTTGCTCCGGTGTATACTTGGTTGAGAATTCATGTTTGATTCCCTTCTCATCACAAAATTCCTCAACTCTTGTGTTGTTGAACTCACTACCATTGTCACTTCTTACTTTCTTCAATTTGAGCTCAAACTCATTCTCGGCCCTTGTTACAAATTTCTTGAATATATCACAAGTGTCGGCCTTGTCATGAAGAAAGAATACCCATGTGTATCTTGAATAGTCATCAACAATCACAAGACAATAGCAATTCCCACCAATGCTTCTATAGGTTGTAGGACCAAACAAATCCATATGCAATAATTTCAAAGGTCTTGTGGTTGACATAGCACTTTTGCTAGGATGAGAGTTTGACACTTGTTTGCCGGCTTGACAAGCACTACACAATTTGTCCTTGTCAAACTTTACATTCTTCAAGCCTTCTACTAGATCATGCTTTAATAGTCGGTTGAGTTGCTTCATTCCAACATGAGCTAGTCTTCTATGCCATAAACAACCCATAGAAGATTTGGAGAACAAACAAGTGGTCAACTTGGCATGACTAGATGAGAAATCCACCAAATATAAACTCTCATGCCTAAACCCCTTGAATATGCAAATGCTTTCATCTTTACTAGTCACTTCAAATGTCTCACTAGTAAAAGAGCACTTATAACCAAGATCACAAAGTTGAGATACCGATAATAAATTAAACTTGAGAGAATCAACCAATAACACATTTGAGAGAGAATACTCATTAGAGATAGTGATCTTGCCCAATCCCTTTACTTCACCCTTACCATTATCACCGAAGGTAATATCATCATAGCCGGATTCTTCATCAAGAGTAGTAAAGATCTTTGCTTCGCGGGTCATGTGTTGAGAGCATCCACTATCAACCACCCAATGTTTACCTCCGGCCTTGTAATCCACCTACAAAAGAAATTCACTTGCTTTTAGGTACCCAAATTTGCTTGGGTTCTTGGATGTTAGTCACCAAAACCTTAGGCACCCATATAGCTTTCTTCTTAGTGCCACTAATGGGACGACCAACAAATTTAGCACAAACTACACCCCTTTTATCTTTCTTAAGAACATAGGATGCATCAAAGGATACGGGCTTCTTGCTCTTGCATTGGTGATTGATATCAACTTTCTTCTTGCAAATATGGCAAGACATATGAGTTTCTTCTTCATTACGAAGTACCTTTGACTTGACAAACTCATTTACTACAGGGGTGAAAGCCTTTTCCCCTTTCTTGGGCAAATATCCAAATCCATTCTTGTTCAATGTGAACTTTTGATTTGTCCAACAATGATTGAATCTTGCATAGCTACCAAACCATTTGGTAAGATCCTTGGATAGACAATCAATCTCCTTCTTCAAAGATTCATTCTCCAATATAAAAGAAGCATCACATGAAAGTCCGTCACTTGAGCAAGAGCCATCACTTGTGCTACAAGATGGGTTAGATGAACTAGGAGCACTATATAAACTTTCAAGTTTTTCACATTTAGCACATGAATCATATTTAACTTTTATGGACTCTTGTGCAAGGAGAGTGTGATGAGCTTCCTTAAGCTCCTCATGCTTTTCCTTAAGTATCTCATTCGAGGTTTTAACCTTGTCATGAGAGTCCTTAAGATTTTCATGAGAAGTCTTTAGCTCCTCATGGATTTCTTGAAGAGAGAAGTATTTTCTCTTCAAGTCCGATATCTTTTCACTTTTCTTGCGCAATAGTTCGTTTGAATCATTAAGCATTTGAACTATATCATTATAAGACATTTCATCATCATCATCAATATCATCATCTAGTTCATCATCATTTGATACCTTTGCTTCACATTTTGCGATAAGACAAAAAGGCTTGGAGAAGAGGGATGGAGCTTCCTTGATGGCGATGCCGGCAATTCCCTTGGAGGGCTTCTCATCATCATCATCATCATCATCCGAGTCGGAGCTATCATCGGAATCCCACTCCACATAGTATGCTTGACCATTCTTCTTCTTCTTGAAGAATTTTCTCTTCTTCTTGTCCTTCTTCTTCTTGTCCTTCTTCTTCTTATTTGGACAATTGATAGCTATGTGCCCAATTTCATCACATTCAAAACACTTCTTGTCTTCAAAAGGATTTTTTTTGAGGATTGACCTTTCTTGTCATAATTTTTCCTCATGATTCTATTGAATCTCTTCACAAAGAGAGCCATCTCTTCATCGGATTCAACCTCATTTCCTCCTTCATCATCATTGGCTTCTTTAGTTGACTTGGCCTTGAGAGCAATGTTCTTTTTGTTGTCATCATTTGCTAGTCCATGAGCTTCCTTTTGAGACTTCTTAAAGATATCATGAGTAAGCACTTCACCAAGCACCTCGGTGGGTGTCATTTTCTTCAAGTCGGATCTCACAAGTAGTGTCACAATAGTGTTATACTTTTCGGGGAGACACCTAAGGAACTTGTGAGAGAAGTCTTGATCCGGGACATCAAATCCAAGACCTTTGAGCTCATTCACAATCTCATTCAACCGGTTGAACATGGTGGACACATCTTCATCAATATTCATGACAAACTCATTGAATTTTCCTTTGTATACATATAGCTTTGCTTCTTTCACTGTGGATGTTCCCTCATGAATTTCCATGAGTTTCAACCAAATATCTTGAGCAGTTTCAAGATTCTTCACACGGTTGAACTCACTAATGGATAGAGCCTCATAAAGCACATTCATTGCTTGATCATTGAATGACTCATTTGCTTCATCTTTAGGAGTCTTGTGGGCTTGATCAAGAATGACAAAACCATCATCTACAATTTCCCAAATTCTCTTGTTCATTGCCTTGAGATGAACCCTCATTCTTGTCTTCCAATAATCATAGTTGTTCCCCTCAAAGAATGGTGGTTTCCCCCACATTGTTGAGGTTGATTGGCTTTTCTTCACCCATTTTATACTACTCCGGGATGGTTAAATCCTTCAAATATGGAGTCCTCGGCTTGATACCACTTGTAGGATCTAGGATACCGACTAGAGGGGTGAATAGGCGGTTTTAAACTTCAATCACAAAACTCAACAAGTTTTATTAGTAACACAAGGTGAAACCTATTTCTACTAAGTCTAGTCCTATGTCAAGGTTTGCAACCTAGGGTGACAAGATACAATTCAATCTCTAGGAAGGTAAATTGCTCAAAGTAAATGCGATAATTGAGTAGAGCAAAGAATTAACCGAACAAGAGAGACGAAATGTATCCCGTGGTATCGATGACTTGCCGGTCACCCCTAATCCACGTTGAGGTGGATCCAAAGCTTCAACCGCTCCTCTATCAAGACCTCGTTTGATGTATGAGCCGGCTTGAATCAATGAACCTCTCCAAACCTCGATTCCACTAGTGTTGCTCTTCCTACTCCGGTGAGGTGAGCACAAACCTCTCACAATCAAGGCGGGAGCAACTTCACAATCTTCTTTGAAGTGCTTCAACCGGCCACAACCACCAAGCCGTCTAGGAGGCGGCAACCTCCAAGAGTAACAAGTCGATGACGCTTGCTTGATGAATTCCTAGTGCCCCAAAGCTCAAACACTTGATGCAATGCACTAGAACTCTCTCACTCACAAGAATGCAACTCTAAGCAATAGGAGTGAGTGAGAGGTGGAAGAAGGCTCAAGTATGTCAAATATGCTTCAGAAGTGCCAAGAGAGCCTCCTTCATCCCGTGGGTGGAGTATTTATACTCCCCCACCTCGTAACTAGCCGTTACCTTCAAATCCCGTGAAAACAGGGGACGGGCGGACCGTCCGCCTCACACTTTGCGGACCGTCTGCCTCAGCCCCAATGGCTACTTACCAAAAGTCAAACGTGTCAGAGTTTACCGTTACGCAGCTGGCGGACCGTCCGCCCCCTCAGGCCGGACCGTCCGCCTCAGAGTTAGAAGCTCAGCTCTCTACGAGACTAAGGACCCATCGAAAGAAACTGCGGACCGTCCGCAATATAAAAGAGGTCTGGAACCCCCAAAACATCGTCTCTGCGTAAACGGTCCGCGGACTAGGTCCGCTTCACAAAAAACAGACAGGCGGACCGTCCGCCACATAAAAGTGGCTTGGAACCTCGAAAACGCGTCTCTGTGTAAACGGTCCGCCACCACGGTCCGCTTCACAGAAAATGACAGGCGGACCGTCCGCCATACCCCAGCGGACCGCCCGCCTTCAAAGTCTCGGCAGACCCTTCAACACTTAGTCAAAATTCTCGAAAAACGGGTTGGCATGCGGACCGTCCGCTTGCTACTGGCCGGACCGTCCGCCACACGCGGACTGTCCGCCCGTAGCCCGCGGACCGTCCGCAGTACCACAATCAGCACACGATCTTTTCTCTTTTACTTTCCCACTTTCTCAACGGTGTTAGCTCTCATGCATGCAATGCAACCATTTGATCAAAGTGGCACTAGAAACTCATCATGCAAATGAAATTGACCCCTCTTGATAGTACGGCTATCTAGCCTACCAATCCGGTCAAAAATCTTCTCTAAGCACCTCATGACCGGTAAAAGAAAATATCCTATCTTTTACCTTTGCGTTGAGCTTCCTTGGTTCCAACATACATATACATCGTTAATTAACCGTTGAAGCTCAATCATCTCACGGGACTAACCTATTCTCATATCCTCAATGAAATAGTTAGTCCAATATGGTTATCATTAATTACCAAAACACAATTAGAGGTCCTAGATGCTTTCACATGCGAAGATGTCGCGGTTGTCCCGTAAGAAGCTGGTGAGCGCGCTTTCCTATTTGATAGGCAGGTCAGTGCCGATCAGCGCTGTCTTGGAGGGGTCGCCCGTCCCTAGGTCGATTGCCTTGATTGGAACTTCCTGGGAGGGCTTCATGTTTGACACGGCTGGCTTTTTCGTTGGGATGTCCAACTCAGCCTCGCCGAGTTGTTTCGCCATAGCTGCTATGATTGCTGCCTGGCTCGGTTGCTGCATGCTTGCAGCAATCGTCACTGCCTCGGTGTCACAATGGTAGGAGGTCTTCAGATCGCCCTTTAGGGATAAGATCCCCTTAGGGCCTGGCATCTTCAGGACGAGGTAGATATAATGTGGGATCGCCATGAATTTCGCCAGAGCAGGTCTTCCCAGGATCGCGTGGTACGATGATTCGAAGTCGGCGACCTCGAATGTGATGTACTCGGTCCTGTAGTTGGCCTCGGTACCAAATGTAACTGAAGTGATACCTGGCCAAGGGGCACAGCAGCGTTGCCTGGAACAATGCCGTAGAAGGGTGAATCAGTGGGCTTGAGCAGGTTGGTGATGTCTAAGCCCATCTTCTTCAAGGTCTTGGCGAACAAGATGTTGAGTCCACTTCCACCGTCGATCAATGTCTATGTGAGTCGCGCGCCAGCTACCACGGGGTCGAGCACCAGAGGGTATCGCCTCGGGTTCTTGATGTTGGTCCATTGATCATTGCGAGAGAAGCTGATGGGGACTTCTGACCACTTTAGGAAGGTGGGGATGGCAGGCTCAATGCAGGCAATCTCACGGTGGATAAGGTTTTGCTTGCGCTTTGATTCTGACTGAGTAATTCCCCCAAAGATGACGTTGACAACCTGTCGGTTTTTTATACCGGCTAGCCTACTATGGGGGGTCCCCTAGTAGTCGAGTTGTTCGTGGGGGCCTCGCCGGAACCAGAAGCACGATGGTGAGCACGAGACGATTTAGACAGGTTCAGGCCGCCTCGAGTAGAGAGCGTAATACCTTACGTCCTGTATGGTGGATCTTCTCGTATTGATGAGTATGATTTTACAAGGGTCCCTGCCTCACCTTATATACTCGGGAGACAGGGTCTACAAGGCAAGAAATACAAACTCCTAGTCGGATACAATACACAGAGTCCTAACATGAGTAGGCCGGGTTGTTTCTCAGCACCTGACTAGTTTTCTTAAGCTGCACAGTCCTTCCTTGTATCGGTCAGGGTTGCCGGCCCAATTTCCTAACGGGACTATGGCCCATGAGGACTCCCATGGATCCTGGACCGTCAAGCCCCTGAGCGTCTTCATGTCTTCACGCCTGCCGGGTTGTTTCTCAACGATTTTAGCATCAGCCGAGTTGTTTCCTCATCGTCTTGCCTGTTGAAAAACCTTCAGAAGTGAACATGATGTGCTCCTTTGCCGACTTCTTTTGCAGCCAGCCCCCGGGCCTTGGTTCATGAACCAAGATTGTTGCAAAAACTTCCCCATTTACTATAATGGTGTCCAGCTTTTGAAAAAAGATGGACCCATTATGGGTCTAGCCCCCGAGCCTAGAAATGTTTTCAAGGATTAAAAATAATTCTAGGGTCTTTATTGAAAAAACTTTTCAAAAGAAATATACTATTTCCCCCCCCAGCCCCCAAGCTTAAAGCAGATGACAATAAGCTTAAAGACTTCTGTTGAAATATGTATATTCTTTGATGTGGAAATAAATCCTATTAAGCATCAGCCCCCGAGAATGAAAATTCATCAGAAAATGACCTAGCTTGTTAGGAAATGGCCGCACAAATATGCATCTGGTTTGTAACCGCGAATACATAAGTGTTGGCGTATTTTTGGAAAACGGGTTACGGAGAATACACTTAGGGTTACCGCTTCAATCTTATAAGACAGAGGGTGAACCATTCGTATTCTCCTCCCCACCGCCGTCGCTTTCACTACTGAAATCCTCAAACTCTTTTCGCCTCCGCGCGCAATCTGCAATCCACTCAAGCACCGTTCGAGAATCAATCGAGAATCTCATCTGGCAAGATGGGTCGGAAACCTGCTTCCAGCAAGCCTACTGAGAGCAAATCCGCCACAAGCAAAAAGAAATCCAAGATCCCAACCACCGATATGCCAGTGTTCAAAAGCTCCCCTGCGCCGGCTCTTACCTGGAAACCATCCAAGGCTACAGATGAGATGGTGCAGGGTCTTGTGGAACAAGGCTATCTGTTGGATAAATCAATCTCTTGTTGGCGCACTGATGCAGGTAAGGCCTGGCCTTTTGAAGAAATCCACGAAATCGTGGTTTTTGTAGCCTTTTATGAACGCGGATTCGCCCTCCCTGCTCTTGATTTTCTCCGAGGGCTTCTTTCTTACTATAAATTGGAATTGGTCCATCTCAATCCCAATTCTATTCTTTAAATTTCCCTCTTCATTCATCTCTGCGAAACCTTCTTGGGGATCGATCCCCACTTCAATCTGTTCCGCAGCCTCTTCCGTGTGAAGTCCTCCCCGGACAAAGTAGTCAGCGGGGCCGGATTTCAGTTGCGTCAGGGGATGAAGAACGTCTACTTCGACATCAAGATGAATGACTCCATTAAAGACTGGAATGACAAGTGGTTTTATGTGGAGAATCAGCCCCCGAGGCTATCCAAGCACTCCGGTCATCGCCCTCGGCCGCAAGATTCATGGAATGAATCTCTCGATAGAGATAAGGTCGACGGAATCTCCAGGCTCATCAAAATGATCGCTGCTCTGAAAGATCAAGGCTTAACCGCCATCGGGATCGCCAGCTCGTTCTTGCGCCGGCGCGTACAACCCTTCCAGAAGCGGGTGCACGTTGGCTATGAGTATACTGGCCCCGAAGACCCGACCAGGATCTCGACCAGCGATTTATCGTCAGATGAAGTCGCTGTCCGCGTCTAGGCACTCTTCATGGATGCCCAGGATCTGCCACGCCGGGTACCCGAGTACTCGGCAAGTCGTCCATCATCATTGGTAAGTTTGAAAACAACCCGAATATCAATTATGATATATACCTTCTTGCTTCTTGACAACTAATCAATTGCTGCACTATCCAATGCCAGGAATTGCTGCACTCGCCTCCAGACGTAGCAGAGAACCAATCCGGGTTGCCTGGATCTCCCCCGCCCCAGCAAACTGCTGAAAGTTTGGGGAAAGGGAAGAAAAAGGCGTCGCCAGATATGGACCAGGTAATTCTGGAAGAAGTATTTGACTCTGATGATGATACACCCCAACCTCCTCTTGGGAAGATACTCGGGCAAGGAGGATCAGCTTGAAGAGGCCTTGTGCTGACGATGCCCCAAGTCCAACCGTCCCCAAGAAAAAACGGGGTATGCGGAAGAAAGTGTCTCCTTCGGTGAAGAAATCATCAGATGCCATTCTTGATGAAGAAGAGGCACTTGAAGCAGAGCCTGAAACCAATGTGGAGATCCCAGTGGGAATCCCACTACAGTCTCCTCCGCCCAAGGTACCCCTATTATCTTGTTTGCCAAAAAATCTTGGTTTTATCCTCTTGCCGAGTTGTTTTCTGAATTGAATGTATAATTGCAGAATCCTCAACAAGAAGAACCCGCTCAGTCGGAAGAGCCTCAAGGACCTCAAAACAACCCTTCTGGCGGTTTTGACTTTGTTGTGGAAGAGTCTGAATTCAACTTGGAATTTGCCAGGTAAATGATCCAACTTCATGGAGCAAAATTCTGAAACAAGAATATTGCTAATCTTCAATTGTTTATGCAGCCGTCCGCCTACTCCTGCTCCTACAGACATACCAAAGACTCCAATCACGGAGACAGGAGGAGGAGAAGGGCCAAGCCCCCAAGCATCTTCACCGCCCCAACCTCAAGCAGCAAGCAGCAACGTCGCGCCACCACCCCTGTAAGAGAGCAAGCCGCTCCGGGTACTTCTGCTCCTGGGTCTTGGCCCAAAGCAACAGAAAGTATCCGGATGGCTGGCCTCCGTTCTGAAGGATTGGACACCACCACTGGCCTGATGAAGGAAGCTGTTGTTGAAGAAATCATCCGGGAGCAAAAGAAACCCCGCGAGCCTTCACCAGAGCCATTCCAGATCTTCACCGGCACACCAGGCGTCAACGCAAATGAGGATGAAGACGCCTTCTTATTCAACTCTGAAGTTGACCACGAAGATCTGGAGAAGGCCGCCGAGCTGTACAAACAACTCTCCAAGCTCACAGAGGTTAGTAGAAATAGCGTACTATTGTAAATACTTATCTCCTTCGTACTGTAATCAACCCTGCTTCCTTTAATCTGGATGTAGAGTATACTTGTACGATCTCAGCAAAAATCTGAGATGCTTCGGAGAGCAAGCACGTCCATTGCCCGTGCTGAGAAAGCCACAGCCGATCTGGCCAAGGGACAAGTAGCTTGGGACCAAGAACGCGCCCAATTGCGCCGAGAGCTGGATGAGGCGTACAAGAAGATCAACTTGTACCAGGACCAGCGCGATGACATGGTTGAGAAGAATAAGTCTTTGCGACAAAAACTCTCAGGTGTGTACGCCGAGTACTTTTTCTCTGCCTGCAGTGATCATATAATGAATAGGATCTGATGTGCTGTCTACAGAGAGTGAAAGGCGCGTTGAAGCTCTAAAAGGCGAGTTCATCGATATGAAGAACCGCTTTTATCGGGAGCAGGAGCGCGCAAACCAAGCGGAGCGGAGGGAGACGGAATGCATGGCAGATCTTGCTGATGAGCAGAAAATGCGCCAGCATCCGATGCCCAACTCATCGAAGACCTGACCAAGATCCGCAATCAAGAGGCTGAAATCCAGGCGCTTCGCGTGGAGGTCAATCGCCGTGGTGCGAAAATTGAGTCTTGGAAGGAAGCCGCCTTGCCCTTGGTTGATGTATATGCGAAAGTAACCGCCGGAAGTGTTGCTCCTCCTCTCCTTGATCGCCTTCGAGCAACTCCTGGGCAAGTGAAGCTGTATTGCCAACGGATCGCCCATTCGTGTACTAAACAAGTACTCGGGGTTGTCCGGTCATGGTTTCCTTCACAGCCACTAGGTGTTACTGAAGGAAGAATCAACCCGGCTTGTACCCGGGCCATGTATGATACTTACATGGAGGAGGAGAAGGCCACTGTAAAGAAGATTGTATCTCGTCTTAAGTTCTAGAGCCTCTTTTGTAAGAAAAACCCTTTGTAAAGAACTTGGTTTCAGATGTAAATACTTAATGTTTTTATTAACAAAAAGTATATGTTTATCTGATTGAGTGCGCCCGATCTCTTTGCTTTGAGCGCGACCCTTATCTAGATTGTTTTTAAACAACCCGGGGTGAGTCAAAAAAGGTGCGCCCGATCCTTCTGTGTGAAACAGAAAGTAGATGGCATTTGAAACAACCCTTTCTAGATTGTTTTTAAACAACCCAGGATGATTCAAATTTGTAAGACTGTATCTGATTTCCAAGCTTGAAGACAATGGAATATTGATACTTTTATTATTATTAGGCTAAGAAGCTGATATCAGTACATAAAGAAGGCTGACTATTTATTGACTCTTAAAAAACTCTAATAACTTCTTCAAGGGTAAAAACGCCGCAAGTGCTCAATGTTCCATGCATTGGGCACCTCTGTTCCTTCTTCCCATTGTAGCTGATAAGTACCCGGACCGATGACTCTTGATACTATAAACGGATCTTCCCAAGGAGAAGATAGCTTGTGCTGATCTTTTGTACTCTGAATTCTTCGAAGGACCAAATCACCAATGTTAAATGATCGCATTTGGATGTTTCGGTCATGATACCTCCTGAGTCCTTGCTGGTACGTGGTTGTCCTGGTCAACGCAGCTAGCCTCGCCTCTTCTAGCATGTCCACATCTTCTGCTCTACTTTGCTCTGCTGCCTCCTCCGAGTAGTTTTGAATTCTTGGAGCATTGTACTCGATGTCCACTAGGAGTACTGCTTCTGAGCCGTAGACCAGAAAGAAGGGTGATTGCCCCGTCGCGCGGCTGGGCTGGGTTCTGAGCCCCCATACCACGGCTAGCAATTCTTGCACCCACTTGCCGCCGTACTTTTTGAGTGGTTCATAGAGCCTTGGCTTGAGACCTTGAAGTATGAGGCCGTTAGCTCTCTCAACTTGTCCATTGGTTCGTGGATACGCCACTGATGCGTAGCGGACTTCAATTCCCAGGTTATCGCAGAAATCAAAGAACTCGCTCCCTGTGAATTCTGAACCAAGGTCAGTGATAATTCGATTTGGGATGCCGAAACAATGAGCAATGTCTTGGATGAACTCGGCCGCCCTCGCTGCTGTAGCGTTGACTAGCAGCTTGACTTCAATCCACTTGGTAAACTTGTCGATCGCCACGTAGAGATATTTGAAACCTCCTGGCGCAGTCTTGAGTGGTCCAACCATATCGAGCCCCTAGCATGCGAAGGGCCAGGAGGGCGGTATGGTGTTGAGGACCGTTGCAGGGACATGAGCTTGCCGGGCAAAGTATTGGCAGCACTGACAGGTCTTCACGATTTCTTCAGCATCAGCCACAGCGGATGGCCAATAGTACCCGGACCGGAAAGCCTTGCCTACGATCGTGCGGTGAGCAGCATGGTTCCCGCAGATTCCACCATGGATTTCTTCAAGGATTTTCCGTCCGACTTCTGGAGTGACACACTTCATCAAGACTCCAGATAAGGCGCCGCGTCGAAAAAAGGTGGAGCCAACTACTATGTAGTGCTTGCTTTGTCTGATAACTTGCTCAGCCTCCACCTTATCTTCGGGCTCCCTTTGGTGCAGTATGTACTCGATGAAGGGCTTTGTCCACTCGGGTGTAATCACCATGACTTGCTGATGGGGTGGTGTTGTAGTCGGCTGTACTTCCTGCTCCTTGATGGATGGTTATAACAGCTCATGGACGAAAACGCCGCCTGGTACTTGCGCTCGGTGGGAACCCAGCTTTGAAAGTGCATCAGCAGCCATGTTGTTGTCTCTGATGACGTGATGAAATTCGAGCCCATGAAAGTGCTTCTCGAGTTTGCGTACCTCCATGCAGTATGCATCCATGTTCTCCTTGGTGCAGTCCCAATCTTTATTGACTTGATTGATCACCACAGAGGAGTCGCCGTACACCACCATGTGTGCTTGATGCCAAGGGAAGCAGCCAAGCGTAACCCGTGCAGTAGAGCTTCGTACTCGGCTTCATTGTTGGTGGCTTTCCAGAGGATTTGGAGCACATATTTAAGCTGATCGCATTTTGGGGATATGAGTAGTACTCCTGCACCTGCCCCTTCAAGCTTCAGTGATCCATCGAAGTACATGATCCAATGCTCGAGGGGTTCTTCTGGTACTGCGTGTTGTATTTCTGTCCACTCAGCGACGAAGTCCACCAGGGCTTGAGATTTGATGGCAGCTCGTGGGATGAAATCGATGGCGTGAGAGCCCCAACTCGACCGCCCATTTGGAGATTCGCCCTGTCGCGTCCCGGTTATGGAGTATGTCGCCAATTGGAAAAGAGGTGACTACAACAATCCGGTGGGCGTCGAAGTAGTGGCGCAACTTGCGAGATGTGATCAAGACAGCATATAATAGCTTCTCGACCTGCGGGTATCGCACTTTTGATTCTGAAAGCACCTCGCTGATGAAGTAAACGGGCCGCTGTACTTTGTATACATGGCCGGGTTCCTCCCGCTCGACTACAATGGCAGTACTCACGACGTGAGTTGTTGCTGCTATGTAGAGAAGCAGTGGTTCCTGATCAGCTGGTGCAGTCAGTACTGGTGGTGACAGGAGAAATTTCTTGAGGTCTTCAAACGCCGCATCAGCTTCTGGAGTCCATACGAACTTGTCTTGCTTCTTGAGGAGCTTGAAGAAAGGTAATCCTCTGTCACCCAACCTTGAAATGAATCGGTTGAGGGCCGCCATGCATCCAGTCAGCTTCTGAACGTCCTTGAGGGATTTTGGAGGCGCCATGGATGTAATAGCGGTAACTTTCTCAGGATTAGCTTCAATTCCCCGGTGGCCGACTATGAAGCCCAGCAGTTTTCCCATGGGCACGCCAAACACACATTTGGTAGGATTGAGCTTCCATTGGAATTCCCTGAGATGTGCAAAGGTCTCAGATAGGTCATCGATGAGACTATCCGGGTTCTTTGTCTTGACGACGACGTCATCAACATAGGCTTCCACATTGCAGCCAATCTGAGCCTTGAGACAACTCTGAATTGCACGCTGGTATGTGGCTCCTGCGTTCTTGAGTCCAAAGGACATTGTAGTGTAGCAGTAGGTGCCGAACGGAGTGATGAACGCCATCTTGATCTGGTCGTCTTTGTGCAGGCTTATCTGATGATAGCCCGAGTAGCAATCCAAAAAACAGAGTAGAGAGCAGCCAGCTGTAGAATCAACCACCTGATCAATGCGAGGTAACCCGAAGGGATCCTTTGGGCAATGCTTGTTCAGGTCAGTGTAATCGACACACATTCTCCACTCGTTGTTGTTCTTCTTGCGGACCAGGACAGGATTAGCGAGCCAGTCTGGGTGGAACACCTCTTTAATGAACCCGGCTGCTAAGAGTTTCGCCAGCTCCGAACGGATGGCTTCTTTCTTGTCCTGGGCAAAGCGTCGTAGACGTTGTTTCTTCGGCTTGGCGACAGGATCAACGTTGAGTTTGTGCTCCGCCAACTCCCTTGGGACTCCCGGCATGTCAGACGGCTTCCATGCGAAGATGTCGCGGTTGTCCCGTAAGAAACTGGTGAGCGCGCTTTCCTATTTGATAGGCAGGACAGCGCTGATCAGCGCCTTCTTGGAGGGGTCGCCCATCCCCAAGTCAATTGCCTTGATTGGAACTTCCTGGGAGGGCTTCATGTTTGGCACGGCTGGCTTTTTCGTTGGGATTTCCAACTCAGCCTCGCCGAGTTGTTTTGCCATAGCTGCTACGATTGCTGCCTGGCTCGGTTGCTGCATGCTTGCAGCAATCATCACTGCCTCGGTGTCACAATCGTAGGAGGTCTTTAGCTTATTCTCGCGGTGAATAAGCTTTTGCTTGCGCTTTGATTCTGACTGAGTGATTCCCCCAAAGATGACGTTGACAACCTTGTCGGCTTGTTGATAGCCGGTGTCTTTGTCACCCTTGTCTCCTTTGTTGTCAGGGTTGTTTGGTTTGGGAGCGCCCTCTGCTGAGAACGCTTTCTTAAGCGACCAGCAGTCCCTACTTGAGTGCTTATCCTTTGGGTGGAAAGGGCACTGCTTGTTGAGTAGTTTTTCGAACTTCCTATGGGAAGAGTTCTTCTCAGCAACATTGACCGTGTCTTCAGGTTTGCGCTTCTTATCGCTGAAGTCGCGTTTGTTGTTGTTCTCAACTTGCTTGCCCTTGTTACGGTCGTTGTTATTGTTGCGATCTCCTCCCGACTTGTTACGGCTGAATCTCTCACGCTGCAGGTCTTCAGCATCTGACCAGCGGCTGATGAGGTCTCGCATCAGCTCTAGTGTCTTTGGCCTGTTCCTTCCGAAGTCGAGGTGCAGCACGGGGTCTGTAAGGCCACCGTGGAAGCAATCAATGACATCTTGGTCGGTTAGGCCAGCACAGGTTGAGCGTTTCTCCCAAAATCGCCTGTTGTAACTGCGCAAGTACTCGTTCTGGCCCTGTTTGCACTGGGCTAGGTCAAAGCGAGTACCCGGCTTTTGCCATGATCCTTGGAAGTTGTTGATGAAAGCCTTGCAGAGTTCATCCCAGGAGTCGATGGAGCCTGGCTTGAGCCCTTCTAACCAGGTCAGTGAGGCCTGATCGAGGACTACTGGGAGATAGGTGCACATGGTGTCGGTGTTGCCCCTTGCCGCCTTGATTGCCGAGTAGTAGATGCGAATCCACTGCTCGGGATCGCGTTTCCCGTCATATCTATCGATATGAGCTGGTTTGAACTTGTCGGGCCAGGAAGTAGCGCGGATGCGGTCTGAGAAGACCGGGAACCCTTCGTACTTGTGGAGGTTATGGTGATCCTGACCCGGCGCCCCGTAGACTTGGTCGTACTCCTGGCGTCTGCGGCGTTCTTGTTCTTCGCGATCGCGCGCCCGTGACGAGATGATGGTGCGCGCGTCTCTGGGTGGCAATTGTTGTCACAGATCCCTGTTGTTATCGTGATTCCCGGGGCGTCTGTCCCTGTTTCGGTTGCCATCACGACCGCCGACGTGGCTCTGCTGAACTTCGCGGTTGCTTGGTCCGGCGCCGTGGTCACGACCTCCGCCGCCGAGTACTATGCCTCCCTCATTTTGGCGTTGGCGTTGTTCTCTGCTCGGGTGGTGGGACTGGTTGCCTCGGTTTCCAACTTCAGGGTGTGCGCTACTTGCCTGGCGGCTTGGTGCTCGAGTGATAGTCTTCGCCGGGTTGACTGCGTTATGCTGGATGGCCGCTGTCTCGAGCATTGTCTTCATCCTGAGGATCTCAGGAGTTTCAGGCATCTGTCCCAGCTCTGTGACGACAGCCATGATGTTGGCTGCAGCGCTGGAGTAGACGTCTTGGCCGGCAACTTGCCAGAACTTGGCGTTGAGGTCCTGTGGAGGTAGCCTTCGGTCGAGGCAGCGACGTCGTTCTGCGCGAGCGACATTTCGCTCCCTGCGTCGGTTACGGTCAGCTTCAGCTTCGTTCTCCACAGTTGGCTCGTCATTGGAGACTTCTTGTTCCTGGGCAATGATCACCATGGCTTGGCGCCCTGGTGAGTAGCTCCCTGTGCTTGAAGTTACTGGGACAGTTGAGCCGCGGCTGCTTGAAGAGTTCAGGGGTTGCCCGTGTTGAAACGGGAGTGGATCAATGCATGCGATGATGCGAGACATGTCCAGGTCCTCCTGTGGTGTTGCTCCAAGTGCTGGCTTGCGTCCTGGCCAGTGAACAAATCGTCCTTCGGGGGTTGAAGTAATGACGAGTCCGACTTGTTTCCCGTTTAGGGGAAGTTCGTCGAATTCGACCAGAGATCGGAGTTGTTTTGAGGATGCCGCCTGGAAAGCAGAGGTGGGGCCCATGATTCCAAAAGGATATCGGCTCGGGGTGTCGGCCTCACGCTTAGCAGTGGCTGGGCTCCTTTTCTTCTGGATTTTTGAATTGGCGGATTTTGGCGTAACCGATGGTTCAGAAACCGACTCGGATTGCCTGGCCCGCTTCAGAATCTTCCCAGCCCGAGTTGGAATCGAGCTAGGGGTAATGGTTCCTTGAGTCCGAGTTGAGTTCGAACCCATGGTTCCCCGAGCCCGAGTTGAATTCGGACCCGAGGGCGCGATCTCGTCGAGCTTGTCGGCGAGTTGCTCCAAAGTCAGCGACTTGAGGACGCGGTCGAAGTTGCCTGCGCCGTCCGCCGTGCAGACCCAGGAGCCGAAGACGAAGGTGGCGCCTTTCTTGAACGCCATGTCGCCGTCGCAGTTGATGATGACTGGTGCCATCGAGCTTGCTGAACGATTCTCGACGAGAGCCCCTACCTGGCGCGCCAGCTGTCGGATTTTTATACCGGCTAGCCTACTATGGGTGGTCCCTAAGTAGTCGAGTTGTTCGTGAGGGCCTCGCCGGAACCAGAAGCACGATGGTGAACACGAGACGATTTAGACATGTTCAGGCCGCCTCAAGTAGAGAGCGTAATACCTTACGTCCTGTATGGTGGATCTTCTCGTATTGATGGGTATCTTTTACAAGGGGTCCCTGCCTCACCTTATATACTCGGGAGACAGGGTCTACAAGGCAAGAAATACAAACTCCTAGTTGGATACAATACACAGAGTCCTAACATGAGTAGGCCGGGTTGTTTCCTAGTACCCGACTAGTTTCCTTAAGCTGTACGCTTCTTCCTTGTATCAGTCAGAGTTGCCGGCCCAATCTCCTAACGGGATTGTGGCCCATGAGGACTCCCATAGATCCTGGACCGTCAAGTGGTTCAATGAGGTCAAGCCGATGATTCCATAATCTGGACAGAGTTCCAAAGATGATTCTGGTGCACAAGACGATCAGGCTAAAACATCTGAGAAAAATGAGCCGATCGTGAAGGGTTCGGCTGAGCTGGCCGAAACTGGTCAAACCGGCTTCTCAGACTGGTTAGACCGGTCTGCCTCTGTTCCAGATCTGGAAGTTGGAACCAGTGAAACCGGTTTGGGACCGGTTAAACCGGTTTTGCCTGAAGATTCTATTGCCGATGTGTTTTCTTCTTCGGCCAAGGTTTCAATTCCACCCACTGCTATTTCAGATGTTCAGATGGGTGATGATGAAGAAGCTGTTGATTTTGAGCCTTCACTCAGTAGGACAGACATTGACGTCAATGTTATCTATTTGAACGCCGACTATTGTTTTGTCGGAGATGATGAGAGAGTGGCTCAAGTTGATTTTGCTCCTAGGAATGCTGTATTTCAGAAGCCTTTGGAATCGGATAATCATCTGAAAGCTCTCTATGTGAAGGGCCACATTAAAGGGAAGTCGATTTCTAGGATGCTAGTTGATGGTGGTGCTATTGTGAACCTCATGCCATATTCATTGTACAAGAAATTGGAAGGATTGGACAGCGAGCTTATCAAGACTAGCATGACGATCAGCGGCGTTGGAGGAGGAGAGCCAATGAGTGCCAAGGGAGTTGCATCATTGGAGCTTACTATTGGGAGCAAGACGTTGGCAACTGCTTTCTTCGTCACGGAGGTGTAAGGTAACTTTAGCGTGATCTTGGGGCACGATTGGATTCACGCAAATCAATGTGTGCCTTCTATCTGGCATCAATGCTTAATTCAATGGGTTGGTGACGAAGTTGAGGTTGTTCATGCGGATTCTTCGGCATGTGTTGCTATGGCCGATGCATCTATATTGGAGACTCATGATAATGTCAAATGCTTGACCAGAATTGATATTTCGGACTTTGAGTTCCTTGCTTGTACTAAGGATGGCTTTGTATCTGCTGCTCTAAGGCCGGTTCAAAAATCGGACGATTCAGATAATGAAGAGTAGATGGATACAAGTGAGAAGTGGCTAAAAGAAATGGTGGAGCATTATCGGTCAAATAAGAACGATGCATGTGAAGCCATTAATGATTTTGAGGAAGTAGAGAAATTAGGACAAAGATTTACATCGGCTGATCCTTTAAAGAAGATAGATATAGGTGATGGTTCTATACCAAGGCCGACTTTTGTAAATAGAAATTTGAAAGCCGATTATAAAGTTGAATTAATCGAGTTGTTGAAAGAATACTCTGATTGTTTTGCTTGGGAGTATCATGAGATGCCTGGTTTAAGCCGTGAGTCAGTTGAACATCGGTTGCCAATTAAACCTGGTTTTAGGCCATATAAACAAGGCAATAGACGATTTAATCCTTTATTTTATGATCGAATAAAAGAAGAGGTTAATCGTTTGCTTGAAGCTAAGTTTATTCGGCCATATCGATATGCTGAATGGATCTCTAATATTGTGCCTGTTGAGAAGAAGGGTACTAATAAAATTAGAGTTTGCATTGATTTTAGAGATCTTAATAGAGCAACTCCCAAAGATGAATATCCTATGTCTATAGCCGATATGCTTATTAATGATGCTTCTAGACATAAGGTTATTAGTTTTCTTGACGGCAATGCAGGATATAATCAAATCTTTATGGCCGAGAAAGACGTATACAAAACGGCCTTTAAATGTCCTGGCTTTGTTGGTTTATTTGAATGGGTTGTGATGACTTTTGGTTTAAAGAATGCCGACGCTACTTATCAAAGGGCAATGAATTTAATTTTTCATGACTTGCTTGGTATTATCCTAGAAGTCTATATTGATGATATTGTTGTTAAATCGGCTGGATTAAACTCTCACTTGGCTGATTTGCGTCTTGCTTTTGAAAGAATGAGTCGGTATGGTTTAAAGATGAACCCATTGAAGTGTGCTTTTGGTGTATCGGCTGAAAAATTCTTAGGTTTCATGGTTCATGAAAGGGGCATAGAGATAGATCCTAAGAAAATAGATCTTATCAATAAGCTTGTAGCGTCTACTTGTAAGCATGATTTGCAGAAATTCTTGGGCAAAATTAATTACTTAAGGCGGTTTATTTCTAACTTGTCCGGAAAAGTTAGTGCTTTTACTCCTATACTTCGGTTAAAGAATGAAGCCGATTTTACTTGGGCGGCAAAGCAACAAAAGGCCTTTGAGGAAATAAAGAGATATTTGTCTTCACCACCTGTGCTTAAAGCACCTAAGAATGGGGTGTCATTTAGACTTTATATTGCAGCCGAAGACAATGTTATTGGGGCAGTTTTGACTCAAGAGACAAATGGCAAGGAGTATATTGTTACTTACCTGAGTCGACGCCTTTTGGATGTTGAAACAAGGTATAAACCTATTGAAAATTATGCTTGTCCTTATATTATGCTTGTACCAAGTTGAGACATTATTTGTTATCTAGTACTTGCATTGTAACATGTCAAGCCGATGTTATTAAATATATGTTGCATAGACCGATTTTAAGTGGGAGAATCGGTAAGTGGGCGTATGCTCTTATTGAATATGATTTGGCTTGTGAATCTTTGAAAGCTATGAAAGGCCAAATTGTACCTGATTTTATTATTGAACATTGGATTAAAGATGAGCATGATTTAGAAATTAATTATATGACTTTTACTCTATGGAAATTGCACTTTGATGGATCGGTTTGCAAGAACGGATGTGGAATTGGAATAGTTCTTGTTTCTCCTAATGGGGCTGTTTTTGAAGCTCTTAGCCAATTAGAAGATGAATGTACAAATAATCAAGCCGAATATGAAGCTTTATTATTCGGACTAGAGATTTTGCAAGATATGGGAGTAAAGCATGTTGAAACTTTTGGTGACTCATTATTGGTTATGCAGCAAGTATCTAAGGTGTGTCAATGTTTAGAAGGTTCATTAAACATTTATCTTGACAAGTGCCTTGATATCATACCATATTATGATGAGTTCACCATATATCATGTTCCAAGGTGTCAAAATCCTAGAGCTAATACTTTGACACAACAAGCATCTGGTTATAATGTTCAGAAGAAATATTTTCATAGAAAAAGGCCGATGCTTGCTGTCGTTGAAGGAAAAGTTCTAGCGCTCGCAGCAGGTTCAGACCAAACCGGTCAAACCGCTGCGCAGACCGGTTTAACCGGTTTAGAAACCGGTCAGACCGGTCCTAAAACCGGTAAAACCGGTTCGTCATCTTCTGGCTCTGATTCGGCCGTTAAAAATTCTCAGAATAAAAAGGCCGAAGTGGATGATTGGAGAGCACCCATTATAAAATATTTGAAGAATCCTAGTTCTGGGACAGACAGGAAAACTCGGCGTTTGGCTTTCAAATATACTTTAATCGACGATGAGTTGCATCGTCGCACCGCCGATGATTTATTGCTAAAATGTTTGGGTGCTGATCAAGCTAGATTGGCCATAGGTGAAGTTCATGAAGGAATTTGTGGAACGCATCAATCGGCTCCTAAGTTGAAATGGTTGCTAAGAAGAGTTGCATTTTATTGGCCTACTATGATAGCCGATTGTTTTCGTTATTACAAAGGGTGTGAGGAATGCCAAAATTTTGGTAATATTCATATAGTACCTACTGCATTGCTTCATCCTATTATTAAGCCATGGCCTTTCCGTGGATGGGGATTAGATTTTGTTGGAGAGATACATCCTTCTTCTTCAAAGGGTCATCGCTTCGTGTTAGTTGGTACAAATTACTTCACTAAGTGGACCGAAGCTGTTTCTCTCAAGAATATGACTCACACGGAGGTAATTGAATTTATTACTGAGCATATTATTCATAGATTCGGCATTCCACAAATTTAACTACAGATCAAGGCACATCTTTCATGTCTAAAGAAGTGCGAGCTTTTGCCGATATGTATAGAATAAAATTGCTCAATTCATCTCCATACTATACTCAGGCCAATGGTCAGGCCGAGTCTAGTAACAAGACTTTGATAAAGTTGATCAAGAAGAAGATAGAGGAAAATCCCCGAAGGTGGCATGAAGTGTTGTCTGAAGCTTTGTGGGCTCATCGTATATCTAGACATGGTGCTACCAAGGTTACTCCTTTTGAGCTAGTTTATGGTCAAGAGGCCGTTTTGCCCGTTGAGGTGAATCTAGACGCTTATAGACATGCTAAGCAAAATAAGCTTTCGGTTGGTGAATATTATGATTTGATGATGGATAACATTGATGAAGTGACCGATAAGCGTTTACAAGCTCTTAAGGAAATTGAAAAGGATAAGATCAGAGTTGCTAGAGCATACAACAAGAAGGTTAAAGAGAAGACTTTTCAAGTTGGTGATCTAGTATGGAAGACAATATTGCCACTTGGTGCTAAAGATAATAAGTTCGGCAAGTGGTCTCCAAGTTGGGAAGGTCCATATCGAGTGTTCAAGATCAATGGCTGGAATTCTTATATGGTGGAGACGCTGCAAGGAGGACGTTTACCTAAGGCGCTGAATGAAAGGTACTTGAAGAGGTACTATCCAAGTGTTTGGCAAGAAGCATGAAGTGGCACATGGCCGATATTTGAATATCGCCCTTAGAAAAATATAATGACCGATGGGTTCTGTTAAAACATCATCCTTAGATGACAATTTTGGTGCTGATGTGTTTTATGGTACGCAAGCTTTACCAAAAACAGGGGGGGCATATTTTGACAACCAAAATTGGTACGGGTCAGGACAAACCGGTGAAACCGGTTTGCCAGACCGGTCTAACCGGTCCTGGTCCTAACAGTCCAAAGATGTTAGGATTGCAGCAATTGAAGAGGCATGTCATCTGTTGTGATGCTTGAAAGACTAAGAAGGTTGCAGGAATTAATGCGAGGATCAAGACAGAAGATTGGACGCAAAAGGGAAGACCCAGACCTAAAGCGGTTTGGAAACCGGTTAAACCGGTTTGCCTGCTATAATTTGACTAGGACTAGAACTCTGAGGTTGTAACGAGTTGTAACTTAGTTTCCTTACGGAACAAGACCTACCCTCCCTGTAAATATAAGGGGATTCGGCCGATTGAGAGATATCCAATCGAATCAATCAAATCTACTATTTTTGCTTTTACTTTTTTGTATCTCCTAAACCCTAGCTTTTTCAACCCTACTTGCTGTTCTTCCTTCGTCTCCGCGACGTTTGAAGGCGTCCTAGGTGGCCTACCGACCCTAAGGCACCCCTGCACACGTTCTCCCCGACGGATCCTTCCGGGAGGCGTGTTTAGGGTTCGCTCCCGAGCTCCCAGGGAAAACCGGTCAGACCGGATTCCCAAATCGGTTAAACCGGTTTGCGCAGGGAGGTCGCGAGCAGCTCATTTGCGTGCTGCGCGAACTAGCGCTCTCGTGTGTTGGCCCGATTTTGCATCAACAACTGTGAAAATGTATTAGTGCCACTTTTTAAAAATTAACTGTGAAAGAAAAATCAATTCTGTAGCAGTGTGTTCACACACTTAGGGGTGGGAATTTTTAAGAAGATGAAAGCTTTTCTGAACCTTACCCAACGTCAGCAATTCTTCTTTGTAACAATTTGGCGTGCAAATCCCAACGCCAAGCACGTTCCAGTAGTCCACATTTCCTTTTCCTTTTTACATTTTTTTAGAATGGATGCTGATATGAACCTTCTTCTTTGTTTGGATTGGGAATTGTTTCATCTCAGTAGTACAGCGACAATGGATTTTCTTCTAGATCATGGGCTATCTCTCCCACTTGAGCCCAGCCCATCACTCTGCACCGTGCACGACGCGTGTGTAGTGTCCGTGCTGATGGGCCGCGAACGCAACCTGCACCGCACATGTATGCCGCGCCCAAGCAGATCGCCAGATCGGGGGATTCGCTTCGCTCCGGCCGCCACCGCTGGAGTGGAGACGAAACCCTACCGGAGTCCGGAGAACCGGCGGCGCCACGAGATGACGGAACCCGGCGACGAGGACGGGCATGGTAACATCCGCCAAACCCATGTCGTCTGAATGGTAAATTTCCCGATAATTTGTTGTCAGATTTACTCCCTTCCTCCCTAATTTATGCAGCGAGCAAGCGACAGCGCATGTCGGGGCCGGACCTGCCGGCGCAGACCACCGTCATGGATTCCGCCTCGGCCCTCGTCGAATTCAATGTACCCTACGAGAAGAAGAAGAGAGGTTTGAGGAGGCTCGTCCACTCCGACGCCATCTCTGCCGGCGGGCACATGTGGAGGATAAAATACGGCACGAGTGCGGAGGCGACGGACCGTTCTGGCATCTGCCTCGAGCTTCTGAGCAAATCCAGCAGCGTCGACGCCATCTTCGAGGTGATGCTGAGAGACAAGGATGGGAAACCAGTTGTGATTGCTGCAGAAAGGACCTCAAACCAGTATACATTATTCTGGGGTGTTATTCTTTTCATTGAGCACGTGAACGGAACAGATGCACTTGAGAAATACGTGAAGGATGGGCAGGTCAAGTTTCTATGCACCATCAGGGTGTTACAAGACAGTTCTATTATTCCTGCGCCGCCTATGGACATCGCGAAACATCTCGACACGCTCCTGGATACCGCAGATGGGAAGGATGTGTCATTCACCATTGATGGCGAGACGTTCCACGCGCATCGAGCTATACTTGCTGCCCGTTCGCCGGTCTTCAAAGCCGAGCTCCTCGGTTCCATGGCAGAGGCTACAATGCCATGCATCTCTCTACATGACATTGCTCCTGCGACGTTCAAAGCTATGCTTCGGTTCATCTACACCGATGCCTTGCCTGGAGACGACGAGCTTGGGGACTCTCCAGTGGAGATGTTTGAGCATTTGCTCGCTGCAGCTGACCGGTATGCATTGGACCGGCTGAAGCTTTTGTGTGCCCAGAAGCTGTGGGACAATGTATCGGTGGATACAGTAGCAACTATGTTAGCCTGCGCTGAAATGTACAGCTGTCCGGAGTTGAAGCACAAGTGCATTGGCTTCTTTGCGGTGGATAAAAATTTCAAGAAGGCTGTTTTAACTGAGGGTTTTGTGAAGTTGGTGCAGCAGTACCCATCCATATCGTTGAGCTGAGAGACAGTCCTGGGACATGAAGCCGTGAGGAGCTGAGAAGCTTGAAGCAGCAATAGTATGGCTTTCAGATATTTTTAATGACTGCAATCTCATAACTTTCCATGTATGATATGGGAACAAAAATAAAATCGACTTCTTGTTTATGTTTTAAGTGAGACTGACACTTAGCTGACGTGCAAATGTGTGGAGATTACTCATAATTACTAGTATCCTATCTTTGTTTATGTTTCTTTAGTTTGTTCTCTTGGCACTG
>CM014275.1:4203888-4221016 GCA_004135705.1 Alloteropsis semialata
CCGGAGATTAGGTGGCCGCCGGGTCCGGAAGGGAACCCGGCGGTGTGTGGGTGGACGCCGGGACCGGGTGGTCACCGGCGGAGAGAGCGCTGGGCTCCCAGTGGCTAGAGAGAGAAACTAGAGAGAGGTCTGTGACACTAACCAACTGGGCTTGAATATGGAACTTTAGACATGTACTCAACATCTTCATCTGACTGTGGACATAAAGCTCACAACACCACGAACTCACATTTGGCAACGCATATCTTGCAACGAAATGCATATGCGTTCCTGTGTTAGGCATCATGTAACCAACCCGCGCCGTGATGGTCGCCCCACCTCCCCCACCTCTTCGCAGGATAAACCTCCGCAGCTGCGCCTCCCTATCCTGCATCACACCACCGCAAACTCAAGCCGCGATCTCCTCGCGATTCCTTTCTCCTCCCTCACTGCTCCCTGCTTCCCCACCTCAATTTTCTTTGCTCCACCCTCATCGGTGCTCCTTGTTTGCCCGCTGCAATTTTCCCTATCGCTCACCTCAACAGTGAGATTGATAAGATTAGACAGCGGTTAAAATTGGGATGTTGCGGAGAGTTCTGGATCGGCGGATCGAGTTAGCAATGTCTCCATCCTATCAGCTAGCTAAGCCTTCTCCCTCGAATCCCATCTATGGCTCCCTCACCATGGCAGATTCCCATCGGCAATGTCTTCTCCAAATCAGGGAACAGGGCAGAGGAGGCGGCGCCCAGATCTGAGCAAAGTCCCCCGTCAGTACTCCAGTCACGGTGAGTTTCTCATCTGGATTACCCCCTAATATATAAGTATCCTTAGATTCCCTTATTGATTTTTATTAATTGCATTCATATTTATTTCCCCTTGATCCCTATTTTCTGGTTCTGTTCAACAAAGCAGAGGGAGTCACGGTAGCCTTGGAGGGTAACGTTCTATTGGTTTCTGTGATTGTTGTCTTCCATTTTGTTTCTTTAGTTTTTCCTAGATTTAATAATAACTATGACATGTTCATATTTGAGTGCTCCTGCAGTTTCTTTAGCCAAACAAGTGCAAATTTTCTGAATTTTTGCATCATGTGCAGAATAGCCAAAGCCACTGACTCTCAGAACAAGAGTTAAGAGAGTAATCACAGAGTACTGCAATCTTAGCAAGGTATGGATGGCCCATTGATCGAATGATGTAGTAGCATATCTGATTTTTTTAGCTTCTGAGATATTTACACACTGATGCATGTACCATTGTCTGACGTACCATGCTTTTCCCCTTTGTTACTTAGTAGTGCTTGATTTCTATTCCTTATTAGCTAGATAGCTATTTAGGAGTGATGCTAATCAAGTACTGAAGCTTGTAGCTATTCAACTACAAAGTGATAAGGAAGTTCCAAAATCCCCAGGCTGCAGGACAAGGTTTCAGAAAGTAATGACAATACAAGTTCAATTCTTAGCAAAAAGTCAGGATACATTACTTTGCAAGCTTATATGATTTTTTATTCTGCGTTCCACCTGAATTTGAAACTTATAATTTATCAACGATCTTTTATCTGGATTGTATTAATCAAACTGATCATCTTCTGTTCTTATATAGTGGATTAGTGACTGGCATATGCAACCTATAACTAATTATTTGTGCGATTAGGTGATTATGATTTCCATTATGTCTAATTATGTACTACTATACTAGTATGCCACTTATCTGGCAATTTAGTTGCTGGTCCAGATAATAAGTTGTACTTAAATGTAGATTGTCCACTTTCAGTCTAAACATGTCATACTTAATTGAATATTATGATTAAATTATATTAGTTAGTGTACTATATAAATTGATCCTGCTTTGTGTTTGTGTAATTCTCTTATTTGCAAATAGCCAACTGATTTCCCTCCATGTTATTCAGAATTGTTTCCTTTTCAATATAACACAATACTATTATCATGGACAATATATGGCATGGACTACAATAATCTGTTCTGTGTTGTTAGATTAGCATCCCTGCAAAGTATAACTCTACTTCCACTCTATGTACCCAATTTAGTTCTGTTTTTAGTATATCTGAAATATACCATATATAATTTATTAATCACTGTATCTTACTGCACACTGCTTTCGTTCTACTATCATCACTTTGTAGTTGAATAGCTACAAGCCGAAATTATCATCATCCTAGTAGTACTTACTCAGGATATTGCCATTGCAGGTCCTAAAGATTAGTTGAATATTCCAAAGTTTGGATATCATCTGAAGCAAGAAGACAAATTTGGCAGATATGTAGGAGCTGGAATTTATGTTTTGTAGTTGGCTCAATGTTCTATTTTTTTTTCTTTCAGAACAAACTTGAGCATTACAGATAGTGTCTGTGTGGCTGGCATATGTATGTGGCATGCATTCTGTAACAATACTGAAATTGAAATATATACATGTCTTTTTGTTGTCTAATTATTGTTCTATACTCTGGGTAATATAAATTATGGTCAATAGATTTGAAAAATAATTTGACCAAGCCAAAAACCGCCTACCAACAAGGCTGAATTGGGCTAAAAAAACATTTCCTGTATAGGGCATGCAACACATAAGCGTTGTAATATCCAATTATATCCGTTGCAAAGTAGCAACGCTTATATGAGGTACTTACCAACGCATATATATGTGTAGCAGTAGACCCTTGCAACGCCCCCAATTGCAACGCATAGATCATGCGTTGGTACAGGTCATAGCAACACTTATATGGGCTTCTTGCAACGCATATATGCGTTGCAAAAGGGGTGTTCTTCTTGTAAGATAATCTAAAATGTGCAGTCAAAGGTGTACTCACTGGCTTAGCATCATGCATGTTAAAGCGGCAAAGAACCTTCTTAATATACCCTTTTTGACTAAGGTATAATTTACCAGCATGCCTTTCTCTAATAATTTCTATGCCTAGAATCTTCTTTGCTACACCCAAGTCCTTCATCTCAAACTCAATGTTCAACTGTGCTTTTAGTTTTGCTATTTCATTTTTATCCTATGAAGCAATCAACATGTCATCGACATATAGGAGCAAATAGATGGCTGAGCCTTTGATAGTTTTTAAATAGACACAACTATCATAATTAGATGACTTGAAATCTTGAGAGATCATAAAGGAATCAAATCTTTTGTACCACTGTCTAGGAGACTGTTTTAAACCATAAAGAGATTTCTTTAACCTACAAACCATGTCCTCCTTTCTAGGAACAACAAAACCTTCTGGTTGATCCATATAGATGTCTTCTTCTAGTTCCCCATGTAAGAATGCAGTTTTAACATCCAACTGCTCAAGCTCATAGTCTTGCATGGCAACAATACTGAGCAAAGTTCGAATAGAGCTATGCTTAACAACAGGGGAAAATACATCATTGTAATCAATTCCTGAAATTTGGCTATAACCTTTTGCAAGCAACCTTGCCTTGTATCTAACTTCGTCACTTGGGGAAATGCTTTCTTTTCTTGTGAAAATCCACTTGCAGTGGATAGGCTTCTTTTCTTTTGGTAATTGTACCAAATCCCATGTGCCATTCTTTTCAAGTGACTCCATTTCATCATGCATGGCAGTCACCCAGTTGTTGCAATCGGAATTAATAGCCTTAGAGTAAGTATAAGGTCCACTATCCTTCAAATTCTTCTGCCACACTTAAAGCATAAGTGGCAATATTGATTTCACTAATCAATCTCTTTGGTTCTATAATTTGCCTCCTACGCCTATCAACGGCAATAGAACGTTGTCTCGGAGGTGGCAACCACGAGACAATGGGAACATCCTCAGTAGTAGAGGAATCCTCAGCAATAGGTTCAACTGAAGCACTGTCAATTATTTTTCGTGGTGCATCAACAACATGCTCCACCTGCACACTTGACTTCTGTTGATTCTCAACAGAAACATCAGTAGAGTGTCATGTAGCATAGCAGCTTCATTAAAGACAACATTCCAACTTATCATAACCTTTCTAGTTTCTGGATTCCACAATTTATATCCTTTCACTCCAGATTTATATCCTAGAAAGATACACTTAACAGCTCTTGGCTCCAATTTTCCATTATCAATGTGAGCATAGGAAGTACAACCAAAAACTCTCAATTCTGAATAGTTTGCTGGGGATCCAGACCAAACCTCAATTGGAGTTTTCTTGTTAATCGGAATAGAGGGTGACCGATTAATAAGATAGCAAGCAGTGTGTTGACGGTCGTTATTGGTACACTTTTAGGTCTGATTTGGTACTGGTTTTGGACTAATTCTTATACTAACCCGCTGCTTGGCACCTGAAATAACCCCGTTTTCGAGTATGTCTTGTATTTTGAACTATGTTGTGAATTTGCAGGAAATATGACATATTTGGCGGAGTTTGACGTGGACCAAAGTATCTACATGGATAAGGATTGACGAGGAGAGCCAGCACGTGAAAGATGGAGAGCAGAGGAGCTAGAAGGACCCTAGGCCGGCCAGCCTGGAGGCGCTAGGCCGGCCGGCCTAGCCCGTTCCGAAGCCCGTTCGTGCTCCCCTTTCTTCAGCGCGAAGTAAATGCAAACCCTAAGGGTTCCAGCTGCCGACATCCATCAAAGACCTATATAAACACCCCCAAGGGCGCCGTCAAGTCATTAATCGCATAAGCCATCGAGGAGATTACATCTAAAGCCATCATTGGAGAGAAACACAAGGAGGAGACGCCGTCGGAGGTCCTACCCGTCGTCCGGGCGCCGTCTCAAGTTGGAGGACAGCGAGGAGCTCATCTTTGATGGAGGCTTGCACACCATGAATCGCGACGTCATGCTTAGCTTCATGGGGTAAAGTCCTCGTTTGTCCATGGGGTTGTAAGGAGATCTTGATTTGTAATTGCCGAATCCTTTTGTGAGATCAATCTATCATGTTCTTAGTTGATGGTGCTTTTCATCCTAATAGCCAGCCGGCAGCTCTGTGGGTATGTATCGCTCATTGCTTCGCATACTTAGATTGCATCAACAATTCGTGTTCCTATAGCTCGATAGGTGAGTACTCTCATGTAGTGACAGTATGCGGGAGGGAAAGTGTTGAGTTTGGTTCGCATCTTATTGACAGATTAGATTGGTTTTATCTTGCCTGGCGATTACATCTCATAGTAATCCTAGACCCTATGGGCAAATGCTTCCATACCTTGTGTACTCCTCTCTACCGCTCGTAACATTGATTAGGTTAGATTGTTCTTAGATTCATACATCACTATTCAATCAAAAGAATTCTCTTGCCAACATCATTAATGTTAGGTTAAGCGTAGAAATCCCTTGTTCCGTGGATTGATAAACCTTGGGGGAATACTCTAATGGAAAAGCTACAACCGATCCGGATGCTTGCGGTTCGTAGTTGGCGTGCCTAAGGGCCGTCAATAAGCTTTTCTAGCGCCGTTGCCGGGGAACAGGTTAGATTGCTACGTTTAACTTTGTATTAATTTTGTTGGTTAACTAACACCTAACCTTTTTTCTAGAGAAATCTTTGTTTTTTTTTGTTTTTGTTGTCTAGATGGCCCTTGTCGTCCAACCCATGGAGGCAGGAGAAACATCACTAAGGGATTATGCAAGCCCGCAATCGGAGGACTTCGACATGCAAAAATCAGATTCGACACTTGTAGCCACCGAGTACGAGATCAAGCCTCAAATCATCAAGATGGCGGCTGCAAATTCATTTAGAGGGGTGGAGACGGACAACCCATATAGACACATCAAGTGGTTCACGATGCTATGCAATACGGTACAACAAGATGGAGTTCCTTTAGCTTGGTTTAGATGGAATCTTTTCCTATACTCACTTGCAGACGAAGCAAAAAGATGGTACGCCCTTGCATCCTTCGAGGTGAAAGGAAATTGGAATGAGTTAATGAAGAAATTTTGTGGATGGTTCTTTCCGATATCCAAAATCCAACACATTAGAAGGCAAGTGATCAACTTTACGCAAGGAGAAGACGAAGGAATTGATCAAGCATGGGATAGATTCAATGGATTGATTGAACAAGGACCGAAGCTAGGATTCTCCGGTGATGTACTCTTGCATACTTTCTATTTTTTCCTAACCCCCAAATGCATGGAATTCATACAAATGTGCGCAGGAGGGGATCTCATGGAGAAAACACTCACGGAAACTGCCCAAAATTTACAAAAAATTAGCAAGGGGGTAGCCATGCGAAGAGATTGGGAAAATTGCCTTTCGGGAGACGTCGAGCAAGAATCCCATGTTGGGGTGCTTGCTGGAATTTTCAGAAAAAAGACCCTAGAAGCAAAGGAAGAACAACCGAATCATGAAAAAGCTACAAGAGCAACCCACGATAAAGAAGCACCGGTCCAAGACATCAAGAAGAATAAGCCAGAGGCAGAAATTGGGAGAAGTTTAGCGAATGCAAAGTCGCTAAAAGGATTTGAGCAAATGGATTGGATCCCGATCAACTTCGGTAAACTCTTCGACAAAGGAAGATCGCACCCAAATCAAAAGAAGTCCATGAAAGCCATAGAGTCGGATTTTCCATCGGATAAACATACGGGCTACATATTGGACAAAGGATCGGCTGGAGAAATTATTCGGAAGCTTTTTGATGAAGATGGATAAATAAACCCCGACCATGTCGCCGAAGTGAAGAAAATCATGGGAGTAAAACTGGAAGCATCTCCATTCGTGCACCTAGCCGAGGTGTATGCCATAGAAGCCAATCATGTTGAAGGTACGCCACTACCTACACCTCACATAGGTTGCACGATAATGGAGAATTATTTTTGCAAAGCTTTATGCGACATTGGAGCCCGAGTAAGTGTTATGTCTTCAAAGGTTTATGATGAGCTTTTTGGTTAAACTTTGAATCTTACTCCTACTTCTACTAAATTAATCATGGGAGATGGTAGAACAACTAAACCTTTGGGCGTTCTTAATGATCTAAATGTTGCTATGTCGGGTAAAATTATTCCAACCGACTTTTTCGTGCTTAATGCTTGCCATGATGAACATGAAGATATAATTCTTGGTAGGCCTTTTCTTAAGTTGGTTAATGCGGTTCTTGATGCCGAAAGGGGTAAAGTCACGATTGAATTAGATGAGACCAAATACACTTATGACTTTTTGCCCGCTTCACGTATTGTCATACCTCTACTTCTCGTTAACGGAGAAGTAGAGAGCCTTCGCTTTGTTGAAACTTTCAGGGACCCTCTCCAACGAGCAATGAAGAATGGAAGCATTCATGATGATCTAGATAGAGAACTAAAGGAAGCAACCAAAGGGCTTGAGGCACAACACGGAATCTTGGAAGAGGAAAAATATGAAGATATTGGAGATTTGCATCAAGAGGAACCGGAAGCACCCGATGTTGAATTGAAACCATTACCCAAGGGGCTGAAATATGAATTTTTGGGGAACAACAAGACATTCTCGGTGAGTCGTTAGTGATGAACTAAACCCGGAGGAGATGGACAAGTTGCTGAAATTATTGAGGAAGCACAAGAAGGTGATCGGATACACTATTGGTGACTTGAAAGGTATAAGTCCCGCCTTTTGTACTCATCGCATACAACTTGAAGACCAATGCAAACCCATTGTGGAGCATCAAAGGAGGTTGAGCCATGCTATGCGTGATGTGGTTAAGAAGGAAGTAATCAAATTGTTGAATGCCAGAATTATATATCCCGTACCTCATAGCGAATGGGTGAGCCCTATGCATTGCGTGCCAAAGAAAGGAGGACTCACCGTGGTGAAGAATGACAAGGATCAATTGATACCACAAAGGACCGTTACGGGTTGGAGGATGTGCATAGATTATCAGAAATTGAATAAGGCTGCACTTTCCTCTACCATTCATTGACGAGATGCTAGAGAGGTTAGCAAAGCATTCACATTTTTGTTACCATGATGGATTCTCGGGATTCTTCCAAATACCCATTCATCCGGATGATCAACACAAGACCACGTTCACTTGTACATATGGTAGTTTTGCATATAGAAGGATGCCTTTCGGATTATGCAATGCACCCGCTTCTTTTCAAAGATGCATGATGGCTATATTCTCAGATTTTATTGAAGAAATTATGGAGGTATTCATGGATGACTTCTCGGTGCATGGTACTAGCTTCGAAAATTGCTTATCAAATCTTGATAAAGTTCTCAAGAGATGCGGGGAAGTCGACCTTGTGCTTAATTGGGAGA
The DNA here is from genome assembly GCA_004135705.1 of Alloteropsis semialata. NCBI lineage: Eukaryota > Viridiplantae > Streptophyta > Magnoliopsida > Poales > Poaceae > Alloteropsis > Alloteropsis semialata. The sequence goes on from CM014275.1 coordinate 4,212,038, forward strand.
AGTGTCACTTTATGGTGAGGCAAGGAATAGTTCTTGGGCATGTCATCTCGAAAGGGGATCGAAGTGGATAAAGCAAGTTGACACCAGATTTTGACTCGGCCGAGTTTGTGCGCAACGGAGCCAGAATGGAGGCCGAAACCGATTCAGAGTTAGCTTCGATTTCGATTGGGGTTCGTCCGATTGGAGTCCTGATCGGACACGAGACGAAGGAGGCCGGAGCATGTACGACTTCTGAGGAGAGGCGCGTCTGGAAGCTTCTTCAAGGCCTGATTGTGCGTCAAGATTTGTAATAGTTTTGGTAGTTTAAGATTAGATTGCTTTAGATAAATTAGAGATATTGTCGTAGCCGGCAAGTTTTAAGCTAGATTTCCAGGGTATAAATATAAACCCTATGCCATTGTAAAAGATGTTCACACAACCAATCAATCAAACACAACTTTCGGCCTCACGTGCCACCAAACCTTTTTCGTCGAGTTCTTCAGCAAGCAGGGCTGCATCATCTTGACCTTCAGTTTGTCTGTGAGTCTGACACACTATCGAATTAATCTAGGCTTTTGATTGAGGCGTATCGCCCTTCTTCGTTTAGATCGCTCACCCTTTTACCGTATCTTGTTGATTTCATCCTATCGGCTTACATCTATCAGAGAGGATCTGTTCTGCTTTATTATTATTTAAATTTCATAATAGATCTGTTCATATTGATTATATAGCTGATTTAGATTAAATAAGCAAGTTACAAATAGATTTGGTTTAAATGAGTTCTTTGATATATATTGATCTATCGGAGTAAGCAAGTAAATCGGTGCCCTGCTAGCAACGCTGTCTCAAAATCGATCCGATTGTTAGTGACATGAGATTTGGTTTGTTTATCGCCTTTGGAAAGATGTATATTAAAGAATGAGTTTAAATTAGATCTATCTCCGATTCAGTTTTCACAGCCGATGGTTTATTTCAATACACGTTATATTCTCACGAATTGGACTTAAGGCCGATGGTTCATGTCATCGAAATCGGACTTCTCCTTATTGCTGATCCAATTTCTGGAACAAATCGGGGCCTTGGCAGATGAGTTCCTTGTTGTTTACTGATTAAACTCTACCTTGTCAATTTCAGGTCAAATTGACTGGCACGCCGCGAACCTCAAGATTTTGGACCTGCACTGAAGTGAAGCAAATCTTCCAGGCCATAGTGTTAATTTTCGAGAGTCAACGCCTGACTTTTTGGACGTCAACACATTTTGGCATGCCTGGTGGGACAAGAAAGCTTTTGCGATGGCACCTGGAGGCGGTGAAGTCCCTGCTGTCACGATGGAGGACCTCAGTGACGAGCAGAAGAAACTCGTGGAAGCACAACTTGAAGAATTCAAGAACCTGTGCCTCGACTCATTCAGCAAAACTCGCAATGCGGTGATCAAGAAAAATCTGTTTTCTGTTCCTTAGGAAGCGTTCGATCGGATCACTGCCGAGGAAAGAAAATTTTTCCAAGAATACATAGATGCTGGAGTGAGTCATGCTTTGATTAACCAATCTGGAATATTGGTTAACACGGTGGTGGGATTGATCGCCAAGTTGCTGGATGGAGCTATACTGAAGGATGTCCAGAAGGGACCTGCTTATTTTGATACTGGTGCTTCTTCAGCAATTAAAGATCTCAAGAAGAAAATGGTGCAGATCAGTTCGTCTACATCACCAGAAACACATCCTGAGTGCTATGAAACTCCCAAGGCCAAGAAGACAAAAGCCAAGACGGGGGATGGGGGTGAAGAAGGAGAACAGGAGGGTGAGTCAGAGGACAAGGAATACGGCGGTACTCAGCATATTGATCAGTTTGGCAGCCGAATTCCTGTAGTCGACGGCAAGATGGTGTATCCTGCTTTCTTCAACACTGAGAATCCACCAAAGAACAAGGGAGCTGATAATCGGGAGCCGTCGATCGGACCTACTGAGACACCAGTCATAATGACTCGTGCTCCGATTAGTCAGGGAAATTATACTCAGGAAGATTGGGCAGATAAGATTGCTGATGTTATGAAAAATCAATTTGGTCTAAAGCCCAAAGGTCAGTCTTATCTGTATCGGAAGCCGTATCCGGACTGGTTTGATACATTGCCTATGCCAGCCCGATTCAGGATTCCAGATTTCTACAAATTTTCGGGACAAGGAGATGTTACCACCATTGAGCATATCAGCCGATACACAATCCAGTGTGGTGAAGTAGCATCAATTGATCCGTTGAAAGTTAAGCTGTTTCCCATGTCGCTTTCTGGATCGGCCTTTTCGTGGTTTTCATCATTGCCACCGAATTCCATTAGTAATTGGGCCGATTTGGAAAAACAGTTTCATGCCTATTTCTTCATGGGAGTACAAGAGACCAGGCTGTCCGACCTGACAGCACTCTGACAGAGAAACGGTGAATCGGTTAGCGAATTTGTTCAGAGGTTCAGAGCTGTACGTAGCCGATGTTACTCGTTGAATTTATCGGAGGGACAGTTGGTCGATTTGGCATTCCAAGGTTTGTTGCCTCAGGTCAGGGACCGATATACAAGTCAAGATTTTGAAGGCTTGGGGCACATGATTCAAAAGCTCTCTCAGCATGAAGGACGTGGCAATGATTATCGGAGAGAAAAGTTCCAGAGGAAAATTGCCAATATTGAATATGAATCCGATGGGGAAGAAGCTGAAATCGATTTGGCTGAATGGACCAAGAACAAGAATTCAGTTGCCTGTCCATGGGTGAAGGTCGAGCCAGAAAGGTACAGCTTTGATATTACTAAAGCCGATAAAATATTTGATTTATTGTTAGCAGAGAAACAAATCAGGCTTTCCCCAAATCATACAATTCCTTTTGCCGAAGAGTTAAAGTTGAAACTGGCAAGAAACCGATGAAGCTTGATGGGCATCCATTTCCTCAAAATATGTTGAGATCGGAGCACCCGACAGGAAGTTGAAAGCCAAAGTCCTCACGTCGAAGAATACGAAGAAATCGGGAGCTGTTGATCCAGATTGCCAAGTGACGGCCGATGACGTGCAAAATCGGAATCATCAGCACTATCGGGATGATCACCGACGCGGGGAGAAGCCTAGGGTTACATCGGGACAGCTCATTGACAAATATATGCGCTAGCAGGAAAGGGATCGGAGTCCTCCGGCAAGGAGATTTGATAATGAAGATCATTGGGGATGTCCGTTTTTTAGGTTTTGCTGGAATGAAAAGTTAAGGCTTCCATCAATTTACGATTGTCCAGAATGCAGTGATCAGTATGAAAGCTACAGAGATTCAAAGAGACAGCGTCAGTCTGTTCATGACCGATTGGATTTTGGACGCCGATGCAGCTGGCATGATGAGGTAGCTTATCAACAAGAGCGCGAAGATTGGCGCGAATACCATGATCGGCGTGAGTATGAAAATCGGTGCTATGACCGATGGGACGATGATCGCCGAAGGTATAATGATCGCCAAAAATATAAAGGAGACCGTCTTTCTATGTATGATCGTCTGGTATACAGAAAAAGGAAATTATTCAAGAGCCAGAAGACGCACAGGAATCGGAGGAGGAGGTCAAATCGGACCTACGTCCAGGAGTCAATCCGCAATGGTGTCCTGAAGGTTTGACCAAGACTCAAAAGAGGAGGGTTCAGCGTCTCCGATTCAAGGAACTGCTCAAGGAAAAGCGTCAAGATGACAATCCCAAGATTTGGAGAGCTAAGCCTAAACGTGGTGATGATGGACCGTCGGCATCGGTGAACATGGTTTTTGTACTGCCTGCTGAATACAATGCAAGTTCAACCGATGATGAGACCAATGAAGTTGAAGAAGCTATGGCACAGTTGATTTTGCAACCTCAACAAGCTGCGTTTGACAAGCCAGTTGATGACAAGTATCGGCATTTGAGGCCTTTATATGTTAAAGGGTATGTTGATGGCAAGCCAATGACTAAGATGCTTGTTGATGGGGGAGCTGCTGTAAATCTGATGCCGTATACCACGTATCGGAAGCTTGGCAAAGGACCTGATGATTTGATCAAGACCGATATGATGCTTAAAGACTTTGGCGGGAATCCATCGCCGGCTCGGGGGCATTGAATGTTGAATTGACGATCGGGAACAAGACTTTGCCTACTACATTCTTCATCATCGACAGTAAAGGGTCTTACAGTTTGCTCCTAGGTCATGACTGGATTCATGCTAATTTCTGTGTGCCATCTACCATGCATCAATGTCTCATCCAATGGCATGGAGATCACATTGAGACTGTTCAAGCCGATGAATCGGTCAGCGTCGCCACCGCCGATTTGACGGTTTGGGAGTTTGAAGGGATTGAATGCTTATCGGGCAAGGTTTGGGAAGGAGATTTTATCCAAGTGTCCGATGATGGATTAAAACCGATCCAAGCAATCGGTTCCGAGAGTTTGTATTAATGGATGATTTTATTGAAGATGAGGGTAAACTTGGTCAAGGGTTTATGTCGGCCGATGAGTTAGAGGAAATAGATATAGGTTTAGGAGATAGACCTCGGCCGACATATGTAAGTGCAAAGTTAGATCCTGAGTTTAAACAAGAATTAATAAAGTTATTAAAAGAGTATCGTGATTGTTTTGCTTGGGAATACTATGAGATGTCAGGTTTAAGCCGATCTATTGTTGAACATCGGCTCCCGATTAAACCATGGTATCGGCCTTTTAAACAAGCGCCGAGACGATTTAAATCCGAGTTAGACCAAGAGATAAAAGCCAAAATAACTCGGTTATATGAAGCTAAGTTTATTCAACCTTGCCGATATGCTGAATGGATATCTAATATCGTTCCTGTTTTCAAGAAAAATGGGAAATTGCGAGTTTGTGTCGATTTTAGGAATCTTAACAAGGCGGCTCTGATGGATGGATATCCGATGCCGATTGCCGATATGTTGGTTGATGCAACTTCAGGACATAAGGTGATTAGTTTTATGGATGGTAATGCAGGATATAATCAAATTTTTATGGCAGAAGAAGATATTCCTAAGACTGCATTCTGATGTCCTGGTGCACTTGGATTATATGAGTGGGTCGTAATGACTTTTGGTTTAAAAAATGCTGGCGCCACATATCAAAGGGCAATGAATTATATATTTCACAAGTTGATCGGCAGGATTGTTGAAATTTATATTGATGATGTAGTGGTGAAGTCCGATGGATACAAACAACATCTGGCCGATTTACGGGAAACTCTTGAATGCACAAGGAAGCATGGTGAAAATGAATCCTAACAAGTGTGCGTTTGGAGTATCGGCCGGACAGTTTTTGGGTTTCATGGTTCATGAAAAAGGAATTGAAGTTGGACAGAAAAGCATGAAGGCTATAAGAGATGCTAAGCCACCTACCGATAAGATGAGTCTCCAGTCGTTAATCGGTAACATTAATTTTGTCAGAAGATTTATTTCAAATTTATCTGGTAGAATTTGTCCTTTTTCCCCACTGCTGAAATTAAAAGCCGATGAGGAATTCGTCTGGGGAGAGGATCAACAAAAGGCATTTGATGAAATAAAGCAGTATATGATGACACCGCCAATTTTGATTCCACCTCAGAGAGATAAGCCATTCCGATTATATTTGTCCACCGATGAGTTGTCAATCAGGTCTATTCTTATACAGGAGTTTGAGGGAAAAGAAAGAGTGGTTTATTATTTGAGTCAGAAATTGATTGATGCGAAAACATGGTATTTGCCGGTTGAAAATTTATGTTTATGCTTATATTTTTCATGCACTAAGTTGAGACATTATTTATTATCTTCTGAGTGCACGATCGTTTGCAAAACCAATGTGGTCAAATATATGTTGTCCATGCCGATGTTGAAAGGAAGAATCGGGAAGTGGATACTAGCGTTATCAGAGTTTGATTTAAAATACGAATCGGCTAAAGCGGTTAAAGCACAAGTAATGGCCGATTTCGTAACACAACACATCGGAGATGAAGTTAAGCTGGTTGAGCCAATGCCTTGGACATTATTCTTTGATGGATCTTCATGTGGGCAAGGATGTGGCATCGGAATCGTAATTGTTTCGCCTCGGGGGGCAAATTTTGAATTCAGTTATCCGATGGATCCAAGCTTTACCAACAATCGGGTTGAGTATGAAGCACTGCTTAAAGGATTGAAATTGTTATTGGAAATCGGAGCTGAAGCTGTTGAGATTTTTGGAGACTCCCAGTTGGTGATTTATCAATTAATCGGTAAATATGAATGTAAGGATGATGTTCTGATTCAATATTTTGATGAATGCCGATTATTGATGAAAGAATTTGTGATGGTTAACATTGAACATATCCCCAAAGCTCAAAATCAGGAAGCTAACAATTTGGCGCAAGCTGCTTCTGGCTATCAGCGTTTTCATGAGATCATGATGGTTGAGCCAGAAATCGGAGATTGGAGATATGAGATTGTAAGTTATCTTAAGGATCCATCACAAAAGGTTTCCAGAAAATTAAGATTCATGGCTATTAAATATGTGTTGCTTGATGATCAATTATATTATAAAATGATTGATGGTGTGTTGCTCCGATGTTTGAGTAAATCGGAATCCAAAGACATGATGGATGAAGTGCATGAGGGAGTTTGTGGTGCGCATCAATCGGCTTATAAGATGAAGTGGGTTATTCGTAAAACAGGTTGTTTTTGGCCAACGATTTTGGAAGATTGTTTTGAATATTATAAAGGTTGCCAAGAATGCCAGAAATTTGGAAATGTGCAAAAAGCGCCTGCGTCAGCCATGAATCCGATTATCAAGCCGTGGCCTTTTCGAGGATGGGGAATTGATTTGATCGGACAAATTTATCCATCGTCAAGCAAGGGTCATAAATTTATATTGGTGGCAACAGATTATTTCACTAAGTGGGTTGAAGCGATTCCTTTGAAGATTGCCGATTCAAAAAATATGGTGGAATTCATTAAGGAGCATATTGTATATCGGTTTGGTATTCCTCAAACTATTACGACCGATCAGGGAACTATGTTTATGTCTAACGAATTTCAAGATTTTGCTGCCAGTATGGGTATTAAATTATTAAATTCTTCTCCTTATTATGCGCAAGCCAATGGTCAAGCAGAGGCATCAAATAAGAGTATTATCAAATTCATCAAACGGAAGATTGATGAACAACCAAAGCAATGGCATCTAATGTTGACCGAATCATTATGGGCATATCGGATGGCGTGTCATGGATCTATTAAATTGTCCCCGTATCATTTGGTTTATGGACATGAAGCTGTTTTGCCTTGGGAGATTAAATCGGATCGAGGCGAATATCGGAACAGGGAAACTTGACTGCCGATGAATATAAAAGTTTGATGAATTTTGAGTTGGACGATTTGGCTGAGACCCGATTGAGGGCATTGGAAAATATTGAGAATAATAAAGCACGTGTTGCTAAGTATTATGATAAAAAGGTTAAGCCAAAGGAGTTCATCGAGGGTGAATTGGTTTGGAAGCTGATTTTGCCGATAGGGACTAAGAGTTCTAAGTTTGGAAAATGGTCGCCTAATTGGGAAGGTCCCTATCATGTAAATTGGTGCGTTCCAGGAAATGCGTATATTTTGAAAACATTGGAAGGAGAAGAGTTTTCAAAAGCGCTTAATGGAAAATATTTGAAGAAATATTATCCAAGTATTTGGGTAGATTCCTAAAGCCGATATTTTATATCGTCTAAGATAGCCGATACGATACGTATCGCCTTAAGGGCTGTCGGGGTTCTCTACCGCCGACAAGTAAATTTCCTACGATCGCGTGTCAGGATCCGGATGGTGACTCGAGAGACAGGGGGTTTTAGACTGGTTCGGGCCTCCGGAGAGTAATACCCTACGTCCAGTGAGTGCCGGTGTTCTCAAGTCCAAGTCTGTAGTAGGGGTGTACAAACTAGTCGGGAGAGGGAGAGGGTCCCAAGTCCCTGAGTGGTGCGAGTGAGCGTGTTGCGTGTGCTGTGACCGAGTGTTCGACTGGTGTTCGAATTCCCTCTACTGATGTCCCCTTGTCCCCTTTTATAGCCTCAAGGGGAGAAGGGAGTGGGTAAGAAAGGAGAAAATTACAAGGGGAGTTACTGCCCCCGAGAGCTTCATCCAGCGCCGTCCGCCGAGCCGTACCGGGAGCAGGTGTTGACGGAGTGGGCGCTCCGCCGGACCCGGGATCGTACATCCCGGGTGGTTGGAGTCGATGCCTTCCCGGGTAAGCTCCCGGGTAGTTTCCGGGTCGTGGTTGACTCGCTCGAGGTCCTCGGGCGCTCCAGGTGTCCTGCTCGGGTTCCAGGTGTCGTCGGTGGATGCCTGGAGTTGTACGTGGGTGCCCGGTGTAGCGCATGCATTCCTCTCAGGGCTGTAGCGCTCCTGTTCGGACGTGACGGGCGTCACTGTGGCTGTCGTGGCGAAGGACGGACGCCCATCATGCCCTGACGCGGCAAGTACCAAGTGGGTACGGCGCCGGATGGGCCGGGGCGTGGCCGGGTAGTTTTACCCGAGGGGCTGGAGACCACTCGGGAGCGGAGAACACCTCGGGCGAACCGGGAGGCCACTCGGAGGCGGAGAACTCCTCGGGCGAACCGGAAAGCCACTCGGAGGCGGAGAACTCCTCGGGCGAATCGCGGGGACTTCTCGGAGGCGGAGAACCCCTCGGGCGAATCGGAGACTCGTCGGGCGGCCTCCGAGGTGTCCTGGCATGATGAACCCGCTTTGGTTTGGGTCTTTAATTTTTGCTTTTTGAGGGGTGGATTATCGTAAGCTCCCGGATTAAGGGTTTAGTTGGGCACCCCTAATTCGGACCTTCGTCAGTAGCCCCCGAGCCTGGGGGGGAGATGAAAGCTCGCGCCCAGGCTGAGTGGCAGCTTGGAAATGGCGAGCTGCAGCTTTTCCGGTGGGGGCGCGCGAGCGCACCCGCCGGGTGTAGCCCCCGAGCCTTGAGAAGAGCTGGTGCTCTTGTTGAGGCTTTGCGCCCGGGTGGTTCGCCTTGAATGTGGTCGG
>CM014275.1:4222016-4261117 GCA_004135705.1 Alloteropsis semialata
AGGAGCGGCAGTGGCGGGAGCAAGAGCAAAGGCGGCGGGACGAGGAGCAAAGGCAGCGGGACGAGGCCGAGCGGCTCCGCATGCAGCAGATGACCGAGTGGTACAACTGGTTCAACGGCATGGCGAGGGACATGGGCCGATCTCCGCCTCCGCCTCCGATGACTTTCGCCCCGCCAGTGATGCCACCTCCGTCATATTCTCCTGTGAGTCACCGCTGAAACTTTATGATTTCATTTCGATCAATGACAGCCTTAGAAAACTTAGATTCACAACCGTAGCTTAGAAAACTTAGCTCTACTTTGTTTCTGTCCTAAAACTTGTGCAGAACTTTGCTGGATCGGCGGCGGCGTCGAACGAGGCTCCTGCGGCGGAAGAAGACATGCCGACACGCCTCAGCCGCAGTCTGTTCGGCCCACCGCCTGGGCCTACTCAGTGATGCTGTGCTTATGAACTTTGTGATTATGAACTTAGTGTGTTTGTGAACGACTTGTTAGTTGTGAACTTATTGTGGATTTATGGTTGTGGATGAGATACTATTTGCTATGGTTATTGTGGATTTATGGTTGTGGATTTTATCTATATGAACTGCCTGAAATGTGTATATATATCTATATGAACTGCCTGTGATGTATTTTCAGTGGGGGCACGTTATACCTGAGCAAACAAATGAAACAGGGGCAGTTTGGCACCTTTGCCGAGTGTACACTCGGCAAAGAGGGCCTTTGCCGAGTGTTTCTGACCATACACTCGGCAAAGGTGCCATTTCTGTTACATTCTGATGCACCTTTGCCGAGTGCCGAGCCTTTGCCGAGTGTTTTATTTCGGGCACTCGGCAAAGGTGCATCAAAATGCCACCCTACTGTCAACCTTTGCCGAGTGTGTCAACCTGGACACTCGGCAAAGGTTGGGGCTTTGCCGAGTGCCACGTGGCAACACTCGGCAAACCCTGGCTCTTTGCCGAGTGTTGCCAGGTGGCACTCGGCGAAGGCCCGCCGTCAGCCGTCCGGCGCCGTCCCCGCCACGTCGGCGTGACGTCAGCAAACGGCTGCGCGCCGTCCGCCGGGCCGTTACGTGCATTTTTGCCGAGTGTGGGCCCAGGCACTCGGCAAAGCCTTTGCCGAGTGCCCGAGATAATACACTCGGCAAAGAGCCCCTTTGCCGACTGGAGCTGTGCCGAGTGCTCTTTGCCGAGTGTAACACTCGGCAAAAGCTTCGCCGAGTGTATTTTGCCCTTTGCCGAGTGTTTCAGACACTCGGCAAATGTGGGGTTTCCCGTAGTGGATGGTGCAACGTCTACTCCCTTTGAGATGGGCAATTTTCTCTTGTCATTCGAGGCGCCCTCGGCCGCCGGCCAGGGTGGCCACGCAGTCATTTTCTTTACTTCGTCGGATCACTAATCAACGACAGTAACTATTTTGGTTGAAAACTCCTACAGCATATCAGTCTATATGTCAAATGATGATTTAGTCAAAAATAAAATCCTATACCGAAGACTCTGGAGTTGCTTACATCGCCTCATCTCGTGGGCCCTATTTGGAACAGTTTAAATTCAGCTTATGGCCAAAATAAACTGAAACTAGAAGCCAAACGATCTATTTTTTTTTTGGCCGCGCTTCTCCCCACCACCCCCAATTGTACTAGAACACAGAAACTAATTTAAACCCGCTTCTCAAATAAGCGTTATTTGAATGTTTGTGGACCTTATATAAGAAGCGCTTTTTCTCACAGCAGTTTCAAATAGGGCCTTAATATGATCTGTCAAATTTCTGATGCTATGTGAGGTTTTCCGTAAAATCATCACATGCTCAAACTCATGACACAACCGTTTTCTAAAAAAAAATATGGCCGCGCTTCTCCCCCCCCCACATTTGTACTAGAACACAGAAACTAATTTAAGCCCGCTTCTCAAATAAGCGTTATTTCAATGTTTGTGGACCTTATCTAAGAAGCGTTTTTTCTCACAGCAGTTCCAAACAGGGTCTTAATATGATCTATCAAATTTCTGATGCTATGTGAGATTTTTCGTAAAATCATCACGTGCTCAAGCTCATGACACAACCATTTTCTAAAAAAATTCTCGATTTTTTTGATATCAACTCGGTCCACAATAACTATTATCTTTTCCAAAAAAATCATCATTTACCTAACAAATCAGCACATACTCAAATGAGGTTGAAAAAAATTCTATTCATCATTATCTATTGTTACATATGTACAGTCACAAAACTAATTCATGATTTCTCTATGTAATATATTAATAGCCTCGCAGTCCATGGACTACTTCTACTAATATATAGAAAACAATATTATGTAAACTTTCGTAGTAATATTTATTTTTTCAAACTAAAAGTCATATATATTTCGACTCAACAAAACTTAGTACATGCAAATTTTTTATAGTACCAAATAGAATCACTAAAAATAATATGCGTGCAAGGGCGCCACTACAACACATATAGCCTTTTGTGACGAATAGCTCGTGACAATTGATCAAAACGTCATAAGACCATTCCCTTTTGTGACGTTTTATAGGTGTAGGTACAATTTGGTGACGAAAGTGAGACACTCGTCACTAAGACTAATCAGAAATCATCATAAACTATCTTAGTGCCATATTGTGACGAATATTCCTCCTTTCCATGACAACTAGCAAGCGTCACAAATTTATAAAATATTGAACCGTTGTTTTCCCTTAAGTTTATTTTAAAAAAAACTACATAGTGAATTCAAGTACCATCTTGCTACAATATTTATTTGGCATTATTTTTCTTAACGAAGTGCTCCAATGAATATCTTAGATAGGTTGGCCGCTGCTGCGTTACCGGCCCAATAGCGCACGTGGACGTGCGAGGCGAGAAAAGATTGTTATTTGTTGGTATTAGAAAAGAGCTAAAATATATATAGAAAAGAAGAGGGAACAAAAGCACACATCAAAGTGACTCGAACAAAGGACGTCGCTCAAAGCTGGGCAACCCTTACCACAGGCTCGTTTTTGCTAACTTTGGCTTTATTTTTATTAAGTCCAAATTAGATTTTTAGCCTTTATACTATGGTAATTATTTTTTGAGATTTCTCATTGTTTTTTCTAAGATTTTGTTTTGCCAACGCTGCCATGAAGGCCCGGCAAAAAAATAAAATACAAAACATTCAGCACAGCATAGCTGGTATTCGTTTTGAGATTTCTCATTGTTTTATGTAAGATTTTGTTTTGCCAACGCTGCCACGGAGGCCCGGCAAAAAAAATAAAATACAAGACATTCAGCACAGCATAGCTGGTATTCGAATTGCGGCCTCCACGTATCCAAGCAAATGGCTAAACATAAAATTGAAAAAAAAGCAATAGGTGCCTGCAACAGCGTTCGAACCGGTGACCTTCAGTAGGTCAAGCACAAGGGCCGTGTTCAGATCATTGGGGACAATAAATTGTCCCTAAGGAATCTTGCATGCATAGAGTACTAAATAAAGTCTATTTACAAAACCTTTTTACAGATGAGTGCAACTTTGCGCGACGAATCTAACGAGCCTAATTAATCCATGGTTTGCTACAATAATGCTACAGTAATCATTCTCTAATCATGCGGTCAAAGACCTCATTAGATTTGTCTCGCGAATTTGCCAGGAGGTTGTGGAGGTAATTTTGTAAACTGACTTTATTTAATACCTCTAATTAGTGGTCAAAGAAGGGTGAAAAAAAATTTTGCCCCACCATCTGATCTGAACACGGCCAAGACAAACCACTAGACTAGAGCCGCGTTTTGAATTTCTTATAAGACAAATAAATTTATTAATTCAATTCCAGCTGAACTGAGATGAAAAACACGGTATCTCCCCGGCCCCCTCGAACTCCCCTCCTCAGATCAGCGCTACTATCTCCCCACCGACGCCTCCTGCAGTTCGGCGTGGCCGCCCCTCTATCCCCATCGACAACTTCGGCAACGGCGGACGGATCCCCCGCTGGCGGCCACCCGGATCCAATCCTGCGATGGCGCGTGCGAATCTAGGCGGGGATCGTGCGGGACATGGACGAGCGGCTCCCAGCTTCCTCCCCAGATCCAGGACACAGCCTCCCTCCCTCCCTCCCCATCCCTCTCGCTGCCGGCGTCGGCGACCAGAAGTCCCGAAGGCGTATGGGACTGGCTCTCCGCGCGCGTGAGGCCCCCTTCTCCCGCGCCATCGCCGCCGTCAAAGTCGCCTGCACCGCGGGCATGGCCGCCAGCCGCTGGCGGCGCCTTCCAATGATAGTAAGACAACTCCCTTTTCCACCTAGTTTCTCTACCCTAGTCTTTAGCTTTGCTCTCTGTGTTGCTGTATCGCGCAAGGACCTCCGATTTTGCCTGTATTCCCGCTCCAGTGGTGCCTTCATTCCTTGGGTTAGTTACTATTGACAGTATGATGTGGTTGTGGACTAAATCTACTTAACGAATTGAGGACGGGAATGTGGGGTCCTATGGCAATTTTGGTTCCTTATTAGGATTTAGAAGCTAGCTCTTGGTTCTTGACCCTTCTGAGTTGCTAGAGCTAGGAGCCAAAGAAGAAATATATAATGATGTTTTGCTGTTGTTTTGAATCGGTGTCCTTTGCTGGTTCCATTCATTTCGCTTAGATGCGGTGGCTGGTTACATTCATTTCGCTTCTTTAAACAAAAAGGTGTTAATAGCTTTGTTTTAGTGATTGTAAAACTAATTTTCATCTACTGCATTGATGCTTTTGTCTATTTTTTCAGAAACTACTGCGCTACATGCTTTCCTGTGATTTCAGGAACTAAACAAGATATATTTGAGTTGGGAGGGTCAGAATCTACACAGAAAATTTAAAGTAATTGGAGAATATTTAGTTTACCAGATATTACTCTTTCATTTTTTTGTTTCGAAAGTCTATATAAAGTCTATCGTTTAGCGGTTGGACATTGGAAAATATAATTTTGATGTGGTGAACAGTTGACTGAAATTAATGCATTTCGTTCTCTTTTGTAGGAGGATTAACTATGTAAAGAATCTGACACTTCACACAACATCAGTTCTGTCCACTAGTGCTAATGGTCACTGGCTCGGAATTGGCACTGCCGATAATTTTATGTCTCTTTTACATCGCAAGAAAGATTTGATGGCTTCTCAAATAGAGGTTCAAAAGCTGCAGGATGGCAGCGTTACAGAATTACCCTGAAAACTGCTATTGTGGTATGCATCTCATCTTGACTTTCCAATTAGAATTATTGCTTGCTCGTAGCCTAGTTGTATGGATCATTACTGAATCAGAAATCACATTATTTTGCACACAATATCTCTGAAATTATGTGTACCAGTACCTCTGATATCTGAACTCTCTGCAGCACGATTTGCTACGAATTGCAACAAAATTGACATACAAGAAATAGATTGCCTTGTTTTTAAAATAGTTAAAGAATTCAAAAGGTGAACTGAGATAAAGCCATCTGATACCGATAAGTTGTAAACTTCTTGGTGTCAATTGTTCAAGAGTATTTGTTAATGTTAATCGTTCTCGGATTTGCACTTGTGATAAAATCATAAAAATATGATTTGCACTTGTGATAGAAATATGATTTGCACTTGTCTGTACTGTCTAGTGTATCCAGTAAATGCTAATGAGTTTGGCTCCATTCTGATGTTCTTGCTAGCCTGTCCAGGGAATGGAGTGGTGCCCAGTTGATAGAAACAATGTCATTTCCTGGGCATTTGAAATTCTTGTGCTCCTGTCTGGTCTCCTGACAAATCCTTAGCTAGAGACTTCAGTGCTCACAATTTGGTAATACAAATCTAACACTGATGATATTCAGAAATGACGCTCTTTTCTCTAGCTAATTACCTATTATTGTTCATCTTGGCAGCCTCCTGGAGATCTGGTCTTCAAGAACCATTGGGGCTAAGTAATTCAGTGAGGTGACTTACTGAATGTCCTCATTGCAATATGTATATACTTTATACAGTTCTGTTTATCTGCATTGAACAATATTTAGAAGGCATGTTGATCCTGATCTCATTTAGGAAAATGCTACTTTATACAGTTCTGTTTATCTGTCTTCCATTAGCATTTGTGCATGCTCTCCTTAAATGCCTATAGTATTGCTAGCCAATTGTAACCTGCTGAAATGTCTTGAAACTCTGATTTGTGTGTGATGACGACTTGTGTCGGGCTTGGCTCTTTCAATAGATGCTAGTAGACTCCTGATTATCTTGCCATGATAAACTCATCTTATGCTATATTTCTGTACTAAAATCGAAGTACTCCAGAGCCATGAGTTGTAGTTAGCTTTTAGCTCTTAGTACTAATATCCACCATGCCATTAGTATATCTACCTTAATCTTAATGAGATATGCGTTTGAAAGAAATGGTGGTCTGTAGATGCGAAATGAGCTGCTAGAATGATAACTATCCTCACCACTGATTTAAAGCAGTTAACCATGATTATTTTAAAGGATATGTAGCCTTAACAATTATGGACAATTAAAAAAAAATATATAATAGCTTTTTCTGTTTCAAAAGCATAAGGCCAACTTTATTTGATAATTAAAGTTCAGATTACTACCTGTAATGCATGGCACTATTTGTGTTAACAAAAGGTTTTGAGTCATTATCTAAACAAGCACTAGTGTCTTATGCTCATCAATCCAAATAAACTTAACTTACTATTGTTTTATTTGTGCAGGAAGCCCAGTGCTACTAGCCTAGTATGGACATATTTTTTAGATGCTACTATTTTCCTGAGAATTTGACTTTGTATTCAATAGTTTTTCTGTACAACTATTTTTTGTATGGATGTCGGAAATTTGTTTTGCTATAGATTGTGTATATCTATTTGTATGGATGGACCATGAAAGTGTGTATTGAATTGTTTTGTAACAGCAATATGAGGTATTACATGGAAATGATGTTTTGTAAATGCAAATGTGTTGTTTATGTAGAAATAAATGGACCAAAAGACGACGTTTCATTTGTCACAAAAATTTTATGACGAATCAATCGTCACAATTGATGTGCCATGTAAGATCCTAATCATCGCCATGTCATATGAACAAAACATTTTGTGACATTTTCTGTCCTACGTGGCATTTGCACAGGTATTCTGGGTAAAGGATTTGTGACATTTTTTGGGCTTAATAGTGACGGAAACTAAGCGTCACAAATTAGTGACGGCATAAAGATGGTCACAAATTTTACGACGAAAAAACATGTTTTCGTCACAGTATATCTTTTATGACACACTATAGGCGACGAACTAGTTTTCGTCACGTGAATGTCATAAAATGCAAAATACGACGAAATTTACTGTTTTTGTGACATAAATGGAACGTCGCCTATCCTAACATCTCTTGTAGCGCGCAAGGTACTAGTAGATGGAAAGGCAAACAATTAGGGAGGAACAAGCTTGGGAATGGAGCTCAACCTTTGTTTGGGAACACGCACGACACAGGAATGGCGATGGGGTTGGGCGGGCCAGGAATAGTAGACGGGAAACATGACAGTGTTGACCAGCACAAACAGGGGCGGAGCTAGGGGGGGGGGGGGGTGTGCTGAGGGGACTCCAGCCCCCCTCCCCCCTACATGTCTGCAGCCCATGGATCCCCCTAACCCCCCCTGTAATTTTTGGACATAGATCAAGGAGAGGAGGAAGAAAAGAGAGAGGAGGAGGAAGAGAAGGAAGGAGAGGAAGAAAAGGAGGAAAGAAAGCCCCCCCCCCCGAAATTACTATCCTGCCTCCGCCACTGAGCACAAAGATTAAAAGAGCGATGTGCGATAACACGTGTGTAGCCGCAAACGGTTGTGGTCGTGCTTTTGTTCCATGAATGCTATCCGATTCCAATATATTGGAGCATGAAGCACGACTAAAGTACTTCTTTTATCGCACCGCAATTATGTGCCATTTGCATACTCTCCTTGATCTTCTATTTGAATCCTTTGGTGACTGAAATCGTTCATGATACCCTTAGACTTTAATCCCCGATCTGCTAATTTGCAAGCCAACTTCATGCCCTTTGTTGTATTTTTTCGTAATTACAACTGGGATTTGGGGGTGATTAAATCCGATGAATTGGTGAAATGTTTATGTATTGGGCCGCGTGCATAGAGAGAAGAAATGAACTGACACGGTTCTTAAGATGAAAACTTTATGCAAAATTTGCGAATTTAAACATGCCCTTTGTTCACGTCTTTGCTTATTGGCAAAAACTTCTTGATAGTGACCGGAGGAAGTGAAATCTTATCTGAAATACAAATACTGAATTTTGAGACGTTAGGTTGTTTTTTTCTGACATCTTGACAAATCTTTTTGCACAACGAATACATTCTTTGGGCATACCCTGATTCTATTCATTTTATCACATTATTGTTACTTTGGAGAGGAAGCAAAACCTGATGCGTAGAATTTTTCAGTAGCCAGTGCCGGCGCGCTCCCAGACCACGGAGGCACGGACGGAGAAGGGAAGAGTATTTTTGGGCTCTAATGCGGATTCAGGCTGTAAAAGTAGCGGGCTAGCTCATGGGCCCCCTTTTGCTGGACGCCCATTCTCCTCTAATTGATGGGCCGCACATCGTGAGCCACGCCCACTGGTCTGGACTCTGGTGGCTCCGGGCTCCGGCTGTCGTCACTCCGCTCGGTGCCTGCGCGACCGCGAGACGAAACCTAGGCGAAGCCTGCCGCCACGCACGGGAACTGGCGACAGCAGGCGGCGGCGGGTGCGAGGCTGCGGGCGGAGGAGGCGGCTGCTGGTACAGGCTGAGGCTTGTCCCGGCGTGCCGTGGAGCCATCGTCCTATCGCCATACTCGGCGCGTCCATCCAGCTCCAACCGAGTAGGGTTTCCGCTCCGGCAAAGGTGAAGGGAGGTGCCGAGGGAGCGCGCGCGTGACCGGAGAACCTGGGCAAGAGAGAGCACAGGAGCCCGCCGTACGCGAGTTGGCCGGGGGCTTGGCTTTACCACCACCAATCCCACCGCCACCGCCAGCACCTCCATCTGCAGACAGTGAGTGCGCCCCCTCCTCTCGTGCTCTTGTTCAGTTCCTGCAACTAGTGATCTTTTTAAAAAAAATTGTTTTAGTTTGTGATTTGTGAATTGGTGCCGAATTTGTGAATTGTATGTGAGCAGGTAGTATGAACATTTATTAATGGTGTGTAACTTTTATCTCCATTTATTCAGTGAGCAAGGGAAGCCCCTCGTCAGGGCCGGAGACGCGGACCACCGTATTTGATTCAGTCGCCGTCGAGTTCAAAGTGGACTACGAACAAACCAAGCACCTTGTTGCAGGCGAGGCCGTCCGCTCGGACGTCATCACCGCCGGCGGGCACATGTGGAGGATAAGCTGGTTCCCTCGTGGGATTACGTCCGGCAGGATGGGGGCTGTTGAAATCATGGTTGAGCTCATGAACAAATCCCGAAGTGTTAAGGCCATTGTTGAGACCTCCTTGCTGAAGGCCGATAAACTATCTTCAATTGCTTCAAAGGGATCATTCCTTCGTGTCTTTGATACACAATTCGACAGAATTGGGTGGCTTTGTTTCTTGGAACAAAAAGATGTGCTTAATTATGTAATTGATGGACAGATCACAGTCTTTTGTTCTATCATGGTGTTACAAGACAGCTCTATTCCGGTGCCACCTTCAGACATCGGGAAACATCTCGGCATGTTATTTGACAGCACAGATGGGGTAGATGTGTCATTCATCATTGATGGCGAGACATTCCATGCACATAAAGCGGTACTTGCTGCCCGCTCACCGGTCTTCAGTGCGGAACTGCTTGGTTCGATGGCTGAGGCTACAATGTCATCCATCACCTTACATGACATCGCCCCTGCAACATTCAGAGTCATGCTTCGGTTCATGTACACTGATGCCTTGCCCGAAGATAATGAGCTTGCGGACTCTCCAACCGAAATGTTTAAGCATCTTCTTGCTGCTGCCGACAGGTATGCATTGGACCGGTTGAAGATTATATGTGCCCAAAAGCTGTGGGATAATGTCTCAGTGGATACAGTTGGCGATACTTTAGCTTGTGCCGAGGTCTATAATTGTCCGGAACTGAAGAGCAAGTGCATTGAATTTATTGTGGCTGATAAAAATTTCAAGAAGGCTGTGTTAACAGATAGTTTCATGCAGTTGGGTCAGAAGTTCCCATCTATTATTGCTGAGGTGCGAGAGCGGGTTGGGAAATGACATGGTGCGAGGCATATGTTGTGTATAGTTCAGGCATTCAAGCGATAAGAAGTTGACTCAGTTCTGCAAAGTCATGCAAGGTAGAGGATATTGTTCCACCATTCAGATGCAATTCTATGGAGCTATGCTAGACTAGTTGTAGCGTAGTAATGCCGTTTTACCTTTCTTATCGTGGCCCTATCCCAAAGTTGTTTAATTCCGTTTTCTTTTCTCAGTTCTCTGGACCATGCCCTGTTGCTGGGTAATATTTAAAACTTATGAGGAAGTTTTAACTTTTGCTATGCTACTCTAATAAAGTTCCTAGACTGTTATCTGACATTTTATCATCGGGCCACAATTCTGTGTCATCTGTTGACTTCCACAGTTCCATTTGAACTTCTAATGCTTGGTTCATTTGCCATCTGTAGACTTCCATAGTTCCATTTGAATTTCTACTGCTTGCTTCATTTGATTACTGAACAGAACGATACCCCTTAGCTCCTAATATGCACCGATCCATTGTAGGTATGGTGTTACTCTTTCTCATATATAGGTAGATCAATAGGTGCCTAGCCCAACTTACTGCTGCTGCTGCTGCTACTGCATAGCTGGCACATTTCTGTTTTTACAAGGTGAATGCCTGTGCGAATCCTTGCACATTATGTTGTTTCACTTCGTTCATCAGTGTTTGCAACATTCTCTGCCCTTTTCTTGGGCAGCTCTTCTGGACATTGGTCTTACGCGGTGCGTACACGAAGTTAGCCGGCGTAAAACCTTTTGTTTTCCAAATCTCCTCAACTGAAATCTAGGATTCCTTCTTCGAGATTCATGTGTTGCGTAGGATGAGGTGTGAACTAGTTCTCGAGCGGTAGGACTGATGGATGGGAAAGAAGAGAACTGGACGAGCGTGGTGGCGGGTTTAAGCTGTTGCTTGGATCATTTGTATTGCACAGACTAACTGAAACTTGCCTTACATTCAGTAATCAGTAGTCTGATATAGCATCACCATTTATTTCTCCTTTACTCTTTCTTTGAGTGGAAACAGATTCGACTAAGCAACTGTGAATCTGTGATGATTCTCTTTTTTTTTTCTTCAGTTTGTTTCGAGAACGGCTACTCCCTGAGCCGAAAGCGAACGCCGGGTCTGAATGTGTCATCATTTCTAGGAATTTTTTTAACTTTTTTTACAATTTTTCAAAAACAACTCCTAGGTGGCAGATTTTGCAAATCTGTCACCCAACCGCCGTATCATACGGCTACCGCCAAATGATACGGCGGTAAGCAGCTGTAACCGCCGTATCAAACGGCGGTTAGCTGAACCGCCGTTTGAACCGGCGGTTTGATTTAAAACTATTTTTTCTCAACCTAACCGCCAGTTCAAACGGCAGTAGGGGACGGGCACTGGGCCCAGAGGTTAGGTCCTCACGTCCTATCTTTCCCTCAATTCAGTAGAAAATGTCATTATAAATCAGAAAAAAGAAAAATTAATGGAAGATCTGACTTCAATTCTGAGCATAACAAAGGTGGAGGACTGGATGATGCCAAGTACCCAAGTGACCTGAGCTCCGGTGATGAGGAAAACAGAGATTATACAGACCAGGATGGTGGCTCTGCTGATAGTGACCAAACACTCATGCCATCATAATATTTTCGCACATCGTTTTATCTTGCACCATGCCATATTTCTTTCAAATGTTTGCTCACCTTGGATAGCAAATATGCCAGGGAATACCTCCAGTTAACAAAAACCTTAAGGATGACGATGGATGGATTATAGTAACTTCCAAGAAGCTAGCAGATTGATGGATAACAAATGGGTCTCTTGTACTCATGTTTTTCTTAATTAAGTACCCGGCATTCATTTGCAATGTATAAAAAATTACATCACAGAAACGATATGGTGAACATACACCTCACATCTTTAGCCTACACAATCTAATAGAAGTTGCAATGGCATGTGCAGCACACCGAAAACATAATCAGTTGCTGTTACTAGAACAAACATGCCTTAGGGGAAAGTAGGTTGCCGGGTGTGAACTAACGCTCTACTAAGTACAACGGGGATATTTCCCCTTCCTGCTGGATTCTGGTGCAGCTTCCTTTGCACGGCGTGCGGCCTCTCTGTTGCGCTCATGATCGGCTTCACGTGCTTCGGCCTCCTGACGCTCCACCTCCTTCATCCTGTTACTTCGTTGTCAGAACTCTCTTGCCGAAGCTAAATGTTGCGCTTCTTGATGATGCAGGCGAGACTCCCGAGCTTGGAATTCTCCCTCCCTAAGCTTAAGTGCCGCCTCACGCTTAACAAGGTCTTTCTCAAGGAGAGAAAGACGTTCGGCCTCACGTGCTTGTTGTAGTCTAGCAGAGTACTGCTCTTTGCTCTCAATTGGAGATGGTACTCCTTGACTGGGTAGAGCATTCTTGTCGATCCACCGGAAGAAACTACAAGCCTGCATGTGAACGGCTTGGTCATTTAGATACACTAACAGCAAAAACATGTATTAGCATTGCAGCGAACCTTGAAATCATCATCAATGTCAGGACATCTGAAGAACCTAGTTGTGGCAGACCGCCCCAATTAATCCGGTTTAAAAGCATGGGCCCACTATCATAGCAGTGCTCCACGCCCTTAAACCGAGCTAATCGTGCAATCCGTCGGATACCTTCCTGATTAAACCACCTTTTCTCTCGACCGAAACGAAATAGCAGCAGTCCCACTCGAAGATGGGTTCAGGCAGTACAATTCATCACAAATTTTACAACACGGGGTTCACATAGATAATTATACAAATACAGTGCATATGTTTTAGTTATTACAAACCAGAGTTATAATACAGCGGAAGTCTAAACGTCGATACACATAACATCACATGGAGCCCACATATGACATTCAATTTCCGCGGCCTGAGTCGGACTCAGACGGCACCAACTCCACGGATCAACCATCAGGAAGCATACATGGCCAAGTCAGGGCAGCAACAGGGTCATAACCATCACCATTATCTGAAAAATTAGTCACAAGCAAGGCTGAGTATACTAATACTCAGCAAGACTTACCCGACAAGGTTAAACTCTAGACATGCAAGGTTTTATGGCTGAGGGGTTTGTTTTGCCAAAAAGCATCTACAAGTTGATCCCTATTTTTAATATTTTAGCAAAGTTTTAAAATGAGACTAACCATTACTAGATTTGCCAAACTACCCAATAACAATCAGTGTCAAAAAATAATTGATTAACCAATTATCAATATTTCTCATCTATCAACACTTCCACCCATTTGGCCCAAGGACATTGATGTATGAAAAGAGATCAAGCAGCTTCATGTAACCGCGAAGGACGGGCAACTCGAGTTGATTTTCACCATGCATGGGACAACCTAATCGTACGACCCGTGAGAGACACCCAGGACCTCACGAGGCAACCGTTCCCATCTCTCCCTGCCATCTGCCATCAGGGCCCACTCCACCCGAGTGCACGCCCCAACGGACCCCAGGTGCCCGAGGCAAACCTGTGCCGCGGCCACTGCTACACTCGCCATCATCCCCCTCGCCCAAAGGAGTAGGAAAGACCCGTCAGACGTCAGTTTGAATCAAGTACTAGGTTTACCAGCTTACCACATTTCCCGGCATACGATTAGTACCTTCAAAAGCTTGACCAACATCGCCACACAATCAATGCCTTAGCCACAATTCTCTGTGCAAGCGGGGTGTTCAACCAAACATAAATACCGCACAAGCCCCGCTTGCCGAATCTCATCAACGGATAATAAAGTAAAAACCTATATCTCGCGAGTGACAAGGCAATCACTCGACTTCTACCGATCCTAATTAAGCATGGCAGTCTAAACGACCTACACATACTAGTATTAGGATATGGGTACCTAGGGATCATGCAACTAGGGTTTCAAACAACTCCTTAAACGTAAATGCACAATGTAAGGCACAAAGTAAAAGAGTTAATTTGAACAGTAGGTTATGCTCCGGGGCTTGCCTTTTTGATCACCGCTGGCCTTGGGCCCTTCCGAACTTTGGTTCGGATCTTGTGCAGCAGCAAGGTTCAACTCGGCAGCAGCTTGGTCGTCCTCGTGCTTAACCTCGATCTCGTACACTCCGTCAACAAGGGTTTACTCTACATGAAATGCGGATGCATGAGATGCAGTAATGCACGAGAAAACGATCACAGACTAACTGCAACAACTCACTAATACCTCACTGGACAATCATTTATGGAATATAAACAATTAAGAAGCTCACAAATAAAGTGGGGTGGGTTGCTTTTAGTTGTTAATTAAACTTAGCTCAAAGCTGAAGTAACATATAAAGAAATCTTATTAACTCTTTTTAAATGTGTTATAACCACTTAACTTACTACATAAGTTAAACAAAACATCTATAAATAACCACTAGTAATACAATGGAGTTTCAATTGCTAAATATAACATTCAACATTCCTGGTTGCTGTACATGTTTGCAAAATTATTTTTACCACAAGAAAACTATTTATTAAATAAGCATTTCCTAACTAGTTCTTACCAAATAAAGCCTAGAAAATATATTTTCATAAACACAAGTTAAGGTAAACATGTTTCTATGTTCTTGACAACTAAACCTATTTTCAGGAATTTTCCAGTATTTTACCTATTTATTTCCTATTTTTCTTAACAGCCCACATTTACCACTAATTAGAAAATCATAATAAATTCTACAAAAATGTTCTGTAGCTGAAATTTTTACTGAAACTACTATTCTACAAGAGGCATTTTATATGAATTTTTCTAATTTTTCTGAGTTGTATAGAATATTTGGTGATTTATCCATTCTCAACTAGTTATAACCAACTTAATTCCAAATCTACCAAAATCATGCATAAACTGTGGCCAACAGATACTCAACTCAACTCTACTGAGCCAAATAGATCCATCAAAAGTGGTTTTGCATTTTTAGCACATTCCTATGATTTATAAAGCAATAAACATCCTCTCAAGCACATCTTCATACATACAAAAATACATTGGGAATCACACAGAGTACACATGCATATGATACACCATTGGAAAGATAATTTCTCAATGATTCCAGAAAGTCCAAGTTTGTGATTTTACTATTTTTGTGTGATTTTTGGCGATTTATGAAAGTTCAGCCGATTTAAAAGGAAAAGAAAACGTGAATAGTGAAAACGGTCTTTACATCCAGGCCCTCGAGAAACTGAAAGTAATTGCAGATTGGTCCTTTTATCGCGAATAGGTCCTCGAGAACTTACAACCAGGTCCCTGCAAGTTTTCCACCTCACACATAAGTCCAAATTTTTCGTGGATAACCCCTTGAAAGATCTATTCTTTTACCTTTAGATCCAATCGTCTTCAACCTTCGAACAGAAACTCGGCTCGGCTCTGCAGGCCTTCTGGCCGGCGATGGCAAGCGGCCTTGGCGGCTCCCCAGGCCTAGGCGAGCTGACGGCCGGCCGGGGGCTCAGCCTTGGGCCGTGCTCAGCCCTAGCTGGCGGCCGGCCCCGGCTCCAGCAGCCCTGGCCGCGGGCGCCTGCCGCGCCTGAAGCAGGTGAGGGCCGGCCGGAGCTCTGGTGGCCGGAAAACAACGGGAAAGGGGTCGGCAAGTATCAAGGTACTACGGGGAACTCGTCTTGAGGCTTGGTTCGGGTGGAGAAGCAACGAGGAGCTACGATTTTGGAAGGAGTTGAGTTCGGCCGTCACGGCAATGGTGGTCTGTAAATCACGAAATCCTCCGCGGCTATGCTATGGCGGAGTGAGCTAGGCTCTAGAGGGCGGAGAGGGCGATGTGGTGAAGCGCTAGGGGCGAGGAATCGAGGAATGATGGGGCGGAGGAGGGGTGAATTTGGTCGAGAAGGACTGAGGTCTTTTACTGCCTTTTGGAACTCGAGCTTCCTTATCCCGGCCAGCGCATCCGGTGCACCTGGCTCGGCCAAGCGGCGCAATGGCGCGAGGACACGCACCTGGCCAGCTGGAGGGCTGTGAATGGCGTCGACAACGCCGAGGCCGAGCCTCGGAACGTCGCCGAACTGAAGATTTCCGGTTCAGTTTCGTGGCCGAGCGACGCAGTTGCTTCTTTTCGATTTGTCTCACGATTCCATGTAGAAACTCAAGGAGCAACGAATACCAACTTTGTAGAGGATTTATAGGGCTACAATTCCTACAAAGGAACTTATACCATTTGCTCAACGGTTTGGAAGTTGCAAGGCCCTAAATCTCAGCCAAAAATTCGAATTTCTGAAATTTCAGAGTTTAGGGACAGCTCACGGGTCCAACTTCATCAGCCTTAAACTCCACTTTTTGTACATAAAAAGTTGATTCGACCAATACAAAAGTTAAAGATGGTACATCAGGCTACAACTTCTACAAAGGGAGTTATAGTGTTTGATCAATATTTTGAGAGATAAATTGGGAAGAAGTTCGGCCAAAAATGTTGTCAACTGACGACTGAATTTTCTGTCTGAATCGAATGGTTTTGACCCGACTTCGATGACCTTTTTCTCTAAGATTTACATACAAACATTGAGATCGTCCAATACAAAAGTTGTAGCTGGTACATTAGGCTACAATTCTTACAAAGAGTGTCACTCCTTTTGGGCAGCGGTTTGAAAGTTACGGGATGAAGAATATAGGCAAAAACCACGTTTTCAGACAGCCGAAATCACGTGTGCTGAAAATTCAGAGTTTTTACCCGATTTTGGTCAAGATTTTGAATGACCAAACCAAGTTCTTCTTGATCCACATCACCACCATTGTAAAGAGGGCACTTTGTACTCCAACTTTTATATTGGTGGAATTTCAAGTGTTTAGGAAGAATATAAAGATATTAGCCGCTCGAGAAGGGTAAAAAGCAATACCTGCGACACATGAAATGACGATCGAATGAGTTTAAAATCGAATTTCAAATTTTGTTTGAACTTTCCATACTCCTGTGAGTTCATATACATGTAGTGGACATTATTTGTGACATTTTGGTATAATTCTTGTATTTTGACTATTTTGATTATTCCGGTTGACTAAGTCAACACATACACACAATTATGCACAAACACCATAATTATGAAATGATGCATGCCATAATGAGTTTAATTAAGTTAATTAAGGGTCTTAATTACATTAGTGACACCGGGGTGTCACAGCCTTCCCCCCTTAAAAGAATCTCGCCCCGAGATTCCGGTGCAGAGAATTTAGTGCGGGAAACGAAATTACCTGGAATGGAGCTCGTAAAATCCGGATATTTAGATCTCAGATATGATTCTTCCTCCCAAGTAGCTTCGTCTTCAATATGATTACTCCACTGAACTTTATAGAATTTTATAACCTTTCTCCTGGTGGTTTTATTCTTTTGATCAATAATTGATAGGACGAACCTCGTAAGTGAGATCGGGTTCAAGGGGAATTTCTTCGTAAGAGATGGACTCTCCTGGAACTCGAAGACATTTCTTGAGTTGAGAGACATGAAATATATTATGTACGGCGGAGAGATTAATTGGGAGCTGCACCTTATATGCCACGGGTCCACAAACTTCCAAGATTGGGAAAGGTCCAATGTAGCGAGGAGCTAATTTTCCCTTTACACCAAATCTTTGAACTCCTTTTGTCGGTGAAACCCGAATATAAACATGATCACCCACTTCAAAAGCTAACGGCTTTCTTCTTTTGTCATAATAGCTCTTTTGGCGAGATTGAGCTGCCTGAAGATTTTTCTGGATGACTTTCACCTTATCTTCAGCCTCTTGTACTAAATCTGGTCCAAAGAAATTCCGTTCACCGGGTTCGACCAATTCAAAGGGGTACGACACCGTCGCCCATACAAGGCTTCAAATGGTGCCATTTTCAAACTTGCTTGATAGCTATTATTGTATGAAAATTCAGCCAAAGACAAGCATTGATCCCAAGTTTTGTCATAATGTATGACACAAGCTCTAAGCATATCCTCCACTATTTGATTCACCCTTTCGGTTTGCCCATCAGTTTGAGGATGGTAAGTGGAGCTACGGATCAATTTGGTGCCTAGGGAAGCATGTAATTGTTCTCAAAAGCGAGCAACAAATTGGGTGCCTCGATCAGAAATAATTGTCCTTGGAATCCCATGAAGGCAGAAAATCCGATCGATATAAATTTCAGCATACCTTTTGGTAGTATAAGTGGTGTTGACTGGAATAAAATGAGCGGTCTTTGTGAGCCTGTCAATAATCACCCAAATAGAATCATGTTTATCAGAGGTGTTGGGCAAGCCCACAATAAAATCCATAGCTATGTCATCCCACTTCCAAGATGGAATAGGCAGAGGTTGCAATGTTCCAGCTACCTTGAGATGGCTTGCTTTCACCCTTTGACATGTATCGCATTCGGACACATATTTAGCAATTTCTCTTTTCATTCTTGTCCACCAAAAATTCTCTTTCAAATCTTGGTACATTTTGTTGCTACCTGGATGAATAGAGAATTTGGATAGATGAGCCTCATCAAGAATTTGTTTCCGTAGCTCATGGTCTTTAGGTACCATAAGCCGTTGTTCGAACCAAAGGATTCCTTTCCAGTCTTGCTGAAAGCATTTATACTTGGGCAATTCTTGAGCTAGCCCTTGCTTAATATGAGCAATGCCTTTATCCTTTGATTGTGCCATAATGATTCTTTCCCTCAATGTGGATTCTACCACCATATGGTTTAAGGAGCCTTGAGGAACAATTTCCAAATTCAATTTGGACATTTCATGGCAAAGAGTTTCATTGAAAGATGTTGTGGTAAGACAATTACATTGAGCCTTGCGGCTTAATGCGTCCGCCACCACATTGGCTTTTCCTGGATGGTAATGCACCTCAAGATCATAATCCTTGATTAGCTCTAACCATCTTCTTTGACGCATATTTAGATCAGCTTGAGTGAGATATATTTGAGGCTCTTATGGTCAGTGTAAATATGGCAATGCTTGCCCATAAGATAATGCCTCCAAATTTTTAAGGCATGAACCACAGCAGCTAATTCCAAATCATGAGTGGGATAATTTACTTCATGCGGCCTAAGAGCTCGAGAAGCATAAGCAATGACTCGATCTTCTTGCATAAGCACACAACCAAGACCAGTGCCAGATGCATCACAATAAACATCGAAGGGCTTGGATGTGTCCGGTTGAGCTAGAACCGGTGCTGAGGTTAAAAGTTTTCTCAAGGTGTAGAAGGCTTGCTCACATTTCTCACTCCACACAAATTTCTCTCCTTTCTTGAGAAGTTCTGTCATAGGCTTGGCAATTTTGGAGAATTCCAGAATAAAGCAGCGATAATATCCGGCTAAACCCAGAAAACTCCAAATTTGGTGGACTGATTTAGGGGCTTCCAATCCAGTACTTCTTGTACTTTTCCTGGATCGACAGCAATTCACTCGGCTGAAACAGTGTGCCCCAAAAATTTTACACTGGACAGCCAGAATTCACATTTACTGAATTTTGCATAAAGCTGATGATCTCTGAGGCGTTGGAGCACAATGCGGAGGTGCTGAGCATGTTCCGCCTCATTTTTGGAGTATATCAAGATGTCATCAATGAATACGACCACAAACTTATCTAGCTCGGGCATAAAGACCGAGTTCATGAGATACATGAAATATGCCGGAGCATTTGTGAGACCGAAAGACATCACTAAGTACTCATGGAGCCCATAGCGAGTTGAGAAAGCCGTCTTCGGTATATCATTTGGCTTAATCTTGATTTGATGATACCCAGAGCGAAGATCAATCTTCAAGAATACCTTTGCCCCAGACAATTGATCAAAGAGGGCATCAATGCGGGGAAGAGGATACTTATTTTTGATAGTCACCGCATTGAGAGGTCGGTAATCAACACATAACCTCAGAGTTTTATCCTTTTTCTTCACAAACAGAGCGGGGCAGCCCCAGGGTTGTCGGGGGTAGACCCCCAGGGGTACCCAAAAGGCGGATTGGCCCAACCAGCAAGGGACGGCCCAATCCGAGTGCAACTGGATCGGTTTGTCAGACTGGGTGGCCCACCAGTCGGGAGGCCCACCAGTCGGGCGAACCGGATGGGCGCGACGGTGCGCGCGGCAAGGTAGAAGACGGCGTATCCCGCAAGAAGCTCGGAGATCAAGATAAACTAGCCGGAATTATAGGAAAGATATCTGTAATCGTTATAGGATCGAATCCTTGTATTTCGGGTAGGTTACGATCTCTAGCCGACTTGTAACTCAAGGCAGCCGGACTATATAAGGCGCCTTGAGACCCCCTCCAGAACACGATACAACCCACGATCATACAACCCTAGGACAGAACCCAACTACGGAGATCCTTCCAGGAACTTCATACACAGCAATACAATCGCCGCCAACACAGGACGTAGGGTGTTACGTCATCTCGACGGCCCAAACCTGTTCAATCCTTGCGTCTTGTGTTACCATCGACTTCTGATCCTCGATCTGTCCCTCAACAAATCAACCACGTAGGCTACCCTGTGTGGACTGCCGGGTCCAAACATCCGACAGTTGGCGCGCCAGGTAGGGGCTGGTCGACGAGATCAATCTGCAAGCTCGATGGCATCTACTTCCGCCGTCATCACGCCGGCTTCCATGAAGATTTCCATCGCTGAGGGGGCAATGTTCTTCTTCGGATCCATGGTCTTCACCGCCGGGCCCGAGGGAGAGCTCTCCTTCACCCGTGACGCCACCCCGGAGGAGACAGCGCCGCGACTTGACGCTACGCCAGACGGGATCGTCACCATCACCGCTCCGTCGCTAGTCATCGCCAACAACTCGGCGACCGCGACGGCCGGCGTCGTTCTCCCGCCATCCGAGGGGAACACGCCTTCTCCTGTACCGCCGACTGCTTCGTCCACTCCGCCTCGGCCACGCAGGGCGCAGGAGATGCCCGAGGAGCGAAGGCTCCGATGGGCTGCACGCCAACGCCAGTTCGAGGCGGACATGGATCACGCCATCGCCTCCATCGGTGAATGCATTGAACTCACCGAGTCAGCTCGCCAGAGCATCGCCTCGCCGACACGATTCCCGCTGGGGCTCAGGAACAGCGGGACCACCTACCAGCGAGCACTCGGCGGACGCGCGAACGCCGACTACTCTCCAGATGCGATCAGGGGAGTCGGTCCCATCGCGGCCGCCCAGATCGGATCTACTCCGGACATTGCAGCAGCCCAGCACCCTCATCCTCAGGATACACCGACTCCGCCTGAACCAACTCCGACTTTCTCGCGGGTGACACGTGTCCTCCCTCCGAATAAGAGGATCACGCCTGCCAAGCGGGAGATGTTTGTCTCCGACATATCCGCCGACGAACCAACGATCCAAGGCGAGGATCAAGCACACCGTGACGCCAGGATCAGGCGTAACGGTGAGAAGCAACGACGCCGCGACGCGCGGCGAGAACGCTGAAACCCCAGGGTCACGCGTAACCTCCAAGACGACTTCATCCAAGAAGTTGGCGGCGTGGGTGTTTACGCCACCCCGTCGGCCAACCTTGCCGCCGCACACCAAGAGCTAGAGGGGATCCCGGAAACCCCTGAGCTCAACCGTATCAAGGTTAGGTTGACTGCAGCCGCGGGTATGATCAACGCCCAGAGGGCTCCTGCTTCCTCGTCTCGCCACTCCAGGTCAGCCAGCCGCCGAGAAGCCGATCGCGACGTGGTCGAGCAGCCGGATCTCCGCGAGCAACTCCGCAACCGCGATCTTCGAAGGAACCTCGACGACCGTCATCGGCGAAGGGATGAGGAAGAGCTCCGACGGCGCGCCGAGTACAATCGTGAACATGGCCCCCTAGGGCTGGATCGCGAAGCACGCCAACGCCGAGAGCTTGAGGTCGCTGAGGCCGCACGCCGCCGAGAGTTTGACCGCAAGTACGGGCCTCCACTCGGACAAGACAGGCCGCCCCGGGCTAACACCCCGGACGACTACTCCGCCGACTCAGGACACGCAGACGCCGGGAACCTCAACGACTGCGACGGCTTCCCGGCATTCACTGCCCGAGTAAGATCAATTAGAATGCCTGCTATCTTCAAACCTACAGGCATAGAGAAATATGACGGGAAGGCGGACCCGACGCTGTGGCTCCGGACGTACAGCATCGCCATCCGCGCAGTGAACGGCGACCACGACTCCATGTGCGCCTACTTCCCCGTCGCCATGACCAAGGTGGGGCTAACCTGGCTCCACAGCCTTGAGCCCGACTCCATCGACAGCTGGGGGACTCTCTGCGACAAGTTCAAAAGCTACTTCCAGGGGAGCTCCATCCGACCAGGCACCGCCTGGGACCTGGGCAATGTGAAGCAGAACCGCGGGGAAAGCCTCCGCGACTACACCGACCGGTACATGGAGAACCGGAACTTAGTTCCCGGTTGCTCCGAGTCCGAGATCATCAGCTACTTCCTCGATGGCCTCGCCGACTCCGCCGTCTTCGAGTGCCTCTGCGAGGACATGCCAAAGACCTCCGGCGTGTTCTTTGGCCGGGTGAACAAGATGGCCAACGCCAAGGAGGCCGTTCGCCTCCACTACGGCAAGAAAAGCACTCGGGACGATGATCGTCCCCCTCGCCGAGAAGATCGCCCGAAGAAGGAAGACACACGCCGCCCCCGACCTGAACCAAGCAGGAGGGATGATCGAAAGCGCTCGAGAGACTTCACCGTCGCCGCCATGGACCGTAGCGGCTCTCGCCCGCGGTCCAACTTCAGCGCTGACTTCGAGAAGATGCTCCAGGGACCCTGCCCCATCCACAAGCAGTCCAAGCATCGCATGATCGACTGCATGGGGCTCGCCGAAGCCTACAAGAAGAAGGAGGGGAAGCTGCCGCCGCAAGACGACGACAAAGGCGACAAGGGAAAAGGGGCTCCCGCGAACCCTGCTTTCCCAAATGTCGACAGGCAGGTGAACTTCATCCTCGAAGGACCGCCGCCCGTAGACGACAAGCGCCGGGAGAAAGTACGCGATCGGGAGATATTCTCCTGCTATACATCGCCGATCCAACCACTCCGCTGGTCCGAGCAGCCGATCACCTTCTCCAGGGAGGACCAGTGGTTCCAGGTCTCCGACGTGGGCGAGTACCCGCTGGTACTCAGCCAGATCGTGCACAACGCCCGCCTCACCAAAGTACTCATCGACGGTGGGAGCGGGCTCAACATCATCTTCGCCCAGACGCTGAAGGACATGGGCATCGGCCTCGACGCCTTGACCCCTTCTCTCCACCCGTTCTACGGGCTGATCCCGGGCAAAGGCTCCAAACCACTCGGGCAGATTGCTCTGCCCGTCACCTTCGGCGATCAAGACAACTTCAGGACCGAGTACCTCAACTTTCAGGTCGCCGACTTCACCACCGCCTACCACGCCATATTGGGGAGACCAGCGCTCGCCAAGTTCATGGCAATCCCCAACTACACGTACCTGCTGATGAAGATGCCAGCACCAAACGGCGTCCTTTCCATTCGCAGCGACGTACACCTCTCCAAGGGCTGCGACAAAGAAGGGCTCCACCTCTGCACCGGCATCGAACGCAGCGTGCTGCAGATGGAGGTGGTCCACGAAGCAAGAACCTTCCAAGGGGACCCGGGCTCCGTCCCCGAGTCCTCCAAGCGAAGGGCCGCGCCGACCACAATGCAGCCGGCCGAAGAAGTGCGCGCCATCTCGCTCGGGCTCTCCGACTCCTCCAAGACCGCCCTGATCGGATCAGGGCTCGACCCCAAATAGGAAAGCGCGCTCGTCACCTTCCTCCGGGACAACGCCAACATATTCGCATGGACTCCATCAGATATGCCAGGTGTTCCGAGGGAGGTGGTCGAGCACTCTTTGATGGTTGACACGAACGCCAAGCCAGTTCGCCAAAAGCTCCGACGCTTCGCGCAGGACCGCAAGGAGGCCATTAGGGCAGAGATTACAAGGCTGCTAGCTGCCGGGTTCATTAGAGAAGTCTTTTACCCAGACTGGCTCGCTAACCCAGTCCTTGTAAGAAAAAAGAATAATGAATGGAGAATGTGTGTTGACTACACGGATCTCAACAGGCACTGCCCTAAGGACCCCTTCGTCCTACCCCGCATCGACCAAGTCGTTGACTCCACCGCCGGATGCGTACTCCTATGCTTCCTCGATTGTTACTCCGGCTACCACCAGATCGCCCTGAAAGAAGAGGACCAGGAGAAGACGTCCTTCATAACTCCGATCGGCGCCTACTGCTACACCAAGATGACGTTCGGCCTCCGCAACGCCGGAGCTACCTACCAGAGGGCCATCAACTTGACCCTGGGCACTCAGATTGGCCGCAACGCCGAGGCCTACGTCGACGACATAGTCATCAAAACAAAGATCGAAGCCGAGTTCATCGCCGACCTCTCCGAAACGTTTAACAATCTCCGCAGGCACAACTGGAGGCTGAACCCGATTAAGTGCGTCTTCGGCGTACCCAAAGGGAAACTACTCGGCTTCATCGTCAGCAACAGAGGCATCCAAGCCAACCCAGAGAAGATAGACACCATCCGGAGGATGAAACCGCCGACTGGGAAGAAAGAGATCCAAAAATTGACTGGTTGCTTGGCGGCCTTGAGCAGATTCATCTCCCGGCTCGGGGATAAGGGCTTGCCATTTTTCAAGATCCTCAAGAAGACCGACAGGTTTGAGTGGAACCAAGAAGCGCAGCAAGCTTTCACCGACCTCAAGAACTACCTCTCCAATCCACCAGTACTCGCCGCTCCGCATAACGACGAAACGCTACTCCTATACATCGCTGCCACGACCAACGTGGTGAGCACCGTCATCGTCGTGGAAAGGGAGGAAGAAGGAAAGGTGCAACGAGTACAGCGACCAGTCTACTACGTAAGCGAAGTGCTCAGCGAGTCCAAGTCTCGCTATCCCCAGGTGCAGAAGCTACTCTACGCACTGCTGATCACGTCAAGAAAACTCCGACATTACTTCCAAGCGCATCGCATCAAGGTGGTCACGCAATTTCCACTCGGGGAAATCCTCCACAATAGAGACGTCACGGGGCGAATCATCAAGTGGTCCGTCGAGCTCGGCTCCTTCAACATAGATTTCGTCCCGCGCACCGCCATCAGGTCACAGATCCTCGCCGACTTCGTCGCCGAATGGACCGAGAGCCAGGACGCGAAAGAAGACACCAGCGGCGAACACTGGAAGATGTACTTTGACGGCTCCCTGATGATCGATGGAGGAGGGGCCGGGGTGCTCTTCATCTCGCCGAAAGGGGAACAGCTCCGATACGTCCTCCAAATTCGTTTCCCTGTCACCAACAACGCCGCCGAGTACGAAGCGATTCTCCACGGGCTCCGCATCGCCACTTCACTAGGCATAAAGAGGCTCCTGGTCTATGGCGACTCTGCTGTCGTCATAAACCAAGTGAACAAAGAGTGGGATCGCCACAGCGAGCGGATGAACGCCTATTGCGAGGCAGTGCATAAGCAGGAGGGAAAATTCTACGGAGTTGAGTGCCACCACGTCCCACGGGAAAACAACCTCGCCGCTGATGCACTCGCCAAGCTGGGATCCACCCGCGCAGAAGTTCCAGGGGGAGTGTTCGTGCAAGGCCTCCTCAAACCCTCGGTCAAAGAGTTGGGCGACGAGCCAGAGCCTGCCCCAGAACTCTACGAGGTGCTGGCCATTAACGCCGAAGAAGAAGACTGGATGGCCGAGTTCATAGATTTCCTCGCCCACAACAAGGTACCAAAGGACCCAACGGAGCGAAAGATTCTGGAGCGCCGGAGCAAAAACTACGTGGTGGTCGGTGGCGCCTTGTACAGACGAGCCGCCACAAACCAAGTATTCATCAAATGCGTCACGAAAGAAGTCGGCCTCCAGATCCTTGACGACATCCACTCGGGAGTTTGTGGAAGCCACGCCGCCGCAGGGACACTAGTCGGGAAAGCATATCGAGCAGGGTTCTTCTGGCCCACCGCTGTCTCCGACGCCAAAGCACTCGTCCGCCGATGCCAGGGGTGCCAATTCTTCGCCAAGCAGAAACACCTCCCGGCCCAAGCTCTGCGCACTATTCCCCCCTCGTGGCCATTCGCCTGTTGGGGGTTGGACATGGTGGGACCATTCAGAGCAGCCCCGGGAGGTTACACACACATCCTCGTCGCCATCGATAAATTCTCCAAATGGATAGAGTACAAGGCCATCGTCGGAACTCCAACATCAAAGCAGGCCGCCGCCTTCGTCGAAGAAATCACACACCGGTTCGGAGTCCCTAACAAGATCATCACCGACTTGGGGACACAGTTCACCGGATCCGCCTTCTGGGACTTTTGCGAGAACAGCTGTATCGGTGTATACTACGCCTCCGTCGCCCATCCCAGATGCAACGGGCAGGTGGAACGAGCCAACGCCATGATACTCCAAGGACTAAAAGCAAGGGTCTTCGACCCATTGAAGAAATTAGCCGGACGGTGGCACCAGGAGCTACCACAAGTCATTTGGGGACTCAGAACTCAGCCGAGTCGTGCAACGGGTCATACTCCATTCTTCCTCGTCTACGGCTCCGAGGCGATCCTCCCCACCGACATTGCTTTCGGATCTCCGCGCATTGATAACTACGACGAAGGTGAAGCAGAGGCAGCTCGCGAGGTGGACCTAGTCTCCATCGAAGAACACCGAGTTAACGCGCTCATACAGCACGCGCGCTATCAGCAACAACTCCGACGCTACCACGACAAGAACGTCCAGGAAAGGGACTTCAACATTGGTGACCTCGTCCTACGCCGAGTGCAATCCACTGCAGGGGTTCACAAACTCTCCGCCCCATGGGAAGGCCCGTTCATCGTGACTCAGGTCATATGTCCGGGTACTTTTCGTCTCCAATACGAGGATGGCACCGAGGTCCCACACCTGTGGAACATAGAACACTTACGCCGATTCTACCCATGAAAAGCTATGTATCACAAATTTCAATAATACTATATGCTTTTTTCGTATATTTGTTCTCCTTGCAAAACTTCTCGGAATCACTCCGTTCCCGAGTAGCTCTTAACTAAATGCTGTGTAACCGGGCCCGGAACGACGCCTAAGCCTTCTACACGTGCACGGGATCTGCTCTCGACGTTATGAACTTAGGATAAGTGAGGCAAAGGGAAAAGCACATTTCAGCCAAAAGCTACTCGGGCAACAATAAAATACGAAACAAAGTCTCCAACACTCTTGTTGTACTTGTTTCTAATTACTTGTATATACAAAGGTTTACACTACTCTGCTACAGAATACAGGACTCTACTCAAACTTGAGAGCCTCGCCGACTTTCTCGGCGATCAAGCGAGTTTCCGCCATCGCCGCATCAACCTGCTCCGCCGTGGCGTCCGCCGCCACCCCATCTCCGACCGGCGCAAGGTCAATCCGTGGGTACAGTGTCCGAACACGCGCCAAGGCGTCGTTCGCGCACACAACGGCCGATTCCTTGATCAACTCGGCGATGCGGGTTGGCGCGGCTTGAAGACGCGGGACCAAGGCAGTCGGCTCACCCTCCTCCGGGGCCACGGAGTCCAGCAGGTCCCTCGCCGCCTCGTTGACCTCCGTCAGGGCCAGATGCGCCGATGAGAGATCTTGCTCCAAGCCTGTTATGATTTGAGAGTTATTCTGGATTGTATACATGGCTTGGAGCATCGTCATGTCCGCACCTTTCCGGAAGTCCTGCTCCTGCTTCAACTTGCCCGCCATCACCTCCTCCGACTGCTGCAGAGTTGCGTTCGCAAATCGCAGCTCCTTCAGCTCGGTGACGTGACGCTCCCTCTCCATCTCCTTCTCTGGAAAGGCAAGAAAGCACTCGGTCAGGATGAAGACAACACGGCACAGTCCTGCAGTTCAGCAACTACTCGGAAATCACAAGCAGAAGGCCTTACGATGAAGAATATGCCGATGCTCCACGATGGCGTCATTCAAGCTCTTCTTGGCAGCGTCGCGTTGACGCTTGACCCGTTTGAGCTCTGCTTCCGCCTTCGCTGCACGACGGAGCGCCGACTCCGCGTCCTGAGACTGCGCAAGGCGCGACTGCCGAAGCGTAGCCAACTTCTACAGCCATCCAAAAAGGCGAAGAACTTAGAAAACCAATAAAGAAAAAGAAAAGGTCATCAAGACAGGGGAGGAATCTGACCGCTGCAAGGCGCTGGGCGTGGTCGATGGCAATCTGAAGTTCGGCGATCACCGACCCTTCCTTCTCTGCCATGGCATCCACCCCGGGGACAGTGATAGTCCCCGAGGTGTCCGACTCCTTCGGCAGATCCTCCTCCTGGGCTTCCTGCCGAGTAACGTCGCCCACGCCGACAGGCGAAGACTGGATCACCGTATCCACGACAGGATCCCCAGCGACGCTTGGAGTAATCGCCGTATCGTCGGCCGCCGGCACCTCCACTATCAGCTCCGGGTCAGGCCTGATCGGGACCACCGCCGTCTGCGCCGCTCCCGGTCCATCGGCCGAGTTCGTCACCTCGGGCGCAGCACCCGGAGATGACTGGCCGGCAGGTGCGGCCGGGGGAGCACTCGGGCCTCGCGCGGCGTCACTTGACGGAGCCCTCCCGCTCGCCGCCTCACCTTCCAGATCAGAGGCATTGCTGAAAAAAGCACTCGGAAGTTGATACAAGAACTCTGAGATAACTGATAACAAGGAGAAACGCGAAGACCAACAACTCACCGAGTACTCTTCATCACCGCAACTCGGGGCCGAATGACGGGGAGCTTGGGACGCCGCTGCGCCGGAGCCGCCATGAGGATCGGCCCGGTCCCCAATTCGGAGACCGGCCTTGCATCCGCCGTGGCCTGCACAAGCGTCTCCGCCACCAGCCGCCGCCTCTCCTCCACGGAAACGCCCATGGCCCGGGCGTGCTCCTGCTCTTGGAACACCTCGTCGGGCACCGCCTCGTCCTTCTCCTCTTCCTCCATGACGGCCGGGGAACGACGTCCCGGCTCGTCAATATCGGCGTCCGAACCCGCAGACGGCCGCTGAGCCGACTGCGCGTCCGGTTTCTTCGCCGCCACCTTCTTCGCCAACACCTTCTTCGTACGCCTCCGCTTGGGAGGCGGCGGCGCCGTATCCGCCACCGCGTCCCAGACGGAGGGCGCTTCATCTGACAACGTGGCCGAGTCGTCGGCCGCCCCGTCGTCAACCTTCACCGACCGCTTAGAAACGCCGCCCCCACGGTTGTTCCTCTTCGCCACAGCCGCCCGGCGCTTCCGCGGACGGTCCTCCAACACCTCTTCATCCGAAGGACTCAGGGAGCCCTCCGTGTCACTCGGCGCCCATATACGGGGAGCAGGCGGCTCAACCGCCCCCTCTGCCCGAGTGCCGGCCTGAGCAGCCGGAGGAGCGTCCTCGAGAATCACCTTTCTCGGGAAGTCCTCCGGAAGTGGGGCAGCAGAGAAGAACTCGAAGACTCGATCCTGTGCAAGAAAAGGCGCAAAATCAGAACGGCCAACGGACGCAACCAGAAATTACGTCAAGAGAAAACACTCAAAAGGACTCGGAAAGGTAACTTACCGGTGGTGGAGGCCTCTTCAGCGAAAAAGGGCGCGGCTGGTCCTTCTCCGACACACGGCCGAGGAAGAACCCGCCGACGCGCGCCTTCATCTCCTCCTTCCCCACGGTGCGGTTAACAGCCCGAGTGGGGTCGTCTCGCCCCGAGTACTCGTAGCCCGGGTGCTTCCGCTCCTGGATGGGTTGGATCAGCCGCCTGCTGAAGTTGCAGGCGATACCAATCGCCGTCAAACCTTGATCCTTCAACTCCTTGATCAGCACAAGGAGCTCCTCGACCTGATCCATCTCGGAGGCGTCAGGAAGCTCGTTCCAGCAATCCTTAACCTGTGGCCGCTCTCCGGTATGGCAGGGGATCGCCGGCTCGTGGTTCCCGACGTAGAACCACTCGGCTTTCCATCCTTTGTTGGAGGTGTTGAGGGCGATGTCGAAGTAGTCGTCCTTCCGCCCTTGACGCAGCATAAACCCTGCGCCTCCAACGACCACCATCTTCTCCTCGCTCGGCTGAGGCTTCAACCAGTACAGATACCTCCACAAGTTGAAGTGGGGAGAGATCCCCAGATATGCCTCGCAGAGGTGGATGAAGACCGAGATCGCCATGATCGAGTTGGGGTTGAGGTTGATGGCCTTGATCCCGTAGAAGTGCAGCAACCCGCGGAAGAACGGCCCGGTGGGCAAGCCGAGTCCCGCCTCGAAGAAAGGCTTGAAAAGGACCAGCTCGCCGGAGTTCTCCGACGGGAACACCTCCCCTGCGCTCGGCCGCCATTCCGCCACGGCCTGAGGCGGCAGGACACTCCGCTCCACCATCTCCTCCAGTGCCTCCGTGGTCACCTTCCCCCGCGTCCACGCGAGGACAGGGGAAGGGATCTTGTCAGACTTCGGGACGCCGGTCAGCTTCTTCCTCCCGGCCATGGACCTAACAGTAGGGGTCTTCGATCGCATTAGCGAGATTGCGCTCCCCGTGGTGGCTGAGATCGCGCAATGGACTGACGAGCAATGGGAGCTTTGGTGGCGGCGGGGTGAAGAGCGAAGAACGGGGAGAACAGATCTGGAAATGGGAAGATTTCCCTCCGGGGTTAACCCTCGCCTTTTATAGCGCGCCTTGACGCCCGAAATTACCGCGAGATAACGCGATTAGCGGGGGCGGGCGAAACGGTACAAAGAGCCGTTGGGCGCTTCACCTTCCGTTACACGCCAGGCATCAACGGTAAAAAACGGCTCCAGAGCACTCGAGCAAGACAAAGCAGTCGGCGTGCCGCTAAGGCTCGAACAGCTCCCACGCTCGGGGGCTGGCGCCACGATCAAGCCAGTGTGCCTCTCGGGCTCGATTGGCCCCGAACCACTCGGGAGCCAACACTGCAAACCCAGTGGTGTGCCGCTAAGGCTCGAACAGCTCCCACGCTCGGGGGCTGGCGCCACGATCAAGCCAGTGTGCCTCTCAGGCTCGATTGGCCCCAAACCACTCGGGAGCCAACACTGCAAACCCAGTGGTGTGCCGCTAAGGCTCGAACAGCTCCCACGCTCGGGGGCTGGCGCCACGATTAAGTCAGTGTGCCTCTCGGGCTCGATTGGCTCCGAACCACTCGGAGGCCAACACTGCAGAACTGAAGGCGTACCGCTAAGGTTCGACCGGCACTCGGACTCGGGGGCTGGCGCCATATCAAAAGCAGCGTGCCATTCGGGCTCGATCAGCCCCGAAACGCTCGGGAACTGACGCTGCGAACAAATTGCGACAGGCAATGGGACCCTTCTGCGGGAAATACAGTTACAACGGAGCCGGACTTACGCCGGTTACAAACATCAAACACATCAGCCGCCAAGATGACGGCCTGGGGCACTCGTCCCTGCGCCTAGTGCTACATCCGGAGCAAGCTTGGTTCACATGAGCTCCTCGCAAGCTCTCTTGTAGCACCACTGCAGCCGTCGATGGGACAGCACCGGTGGAGGGTTGATGACAGATGCCTTCGGCTATCCGTTGCTCTACAAAGCATTTTACCCCACATGGCCCTCATCACATGGGAATGCGGGGGTGAACGGGGCAGCATCTACACGCCGATCAACGCCTCAGAACCCTCGCAAGCACTCTTCTAGCACCGTGCCAAGATGACTCCATAAACTTTCCCCGGTGGATGAACCCAGCAATGAGCCTCCGGCATATTGACTGCAAGGATCCTATATCTATTCGCTCTTGGGTAGCAGCTCAGGCTCCCCGATGGGTATTTATAGCCCCTGGTCGCCGGAGGACGGAAGATTTTCTCCATAATGACGAGAGCGGATTCCGCGCCACGCGTCTCTCCTCCAGCCTGAAATGCACAGGTCACCCTTATCTCCTTTGGCTCCATTCAACCACGGGAGCGCCCTGTGCAATCACGGGAATTCTATTCCTGACGCCGCATCACGGATACGACGCCGCCTTGCCTGCCTCTCCCTGGCATACCCAACGGAAAAGGAACCCTCCGGGACTCGAACCTTTCGCCAAGATAAGTTTCAATTGGTTAACTTTGTCAATTCCGCGAGCTTTAAAACAAGTTGCTAAAGTACTCGGGGAGCACACGCCTTAATCGTGAAACCTCGGCTCTTCCGTACGCCTACGCTCCTACGCGTGCACGCGGCCCAGCTCCCTGCGCTATGGACTACGGCTATCGGGGATCAGGTGCATAAACGTAACAGGCTAACTGCCCAGGAAAATTAAGAGACTTAAAAGCAGGAAGCGGAGTTCGTTAATATTTATATCGCCGAATGCTTTCTCCTCGAATTTTTACTTTGTTGCAGGGTACCGGCAACCACTCGACGTGCTCAGCCCTCGCGCTCGGGGGCTGGCGCCGGGACGACCACTCGGCGTGCTCAGCCCTCAAGCTCGGGGGCTGGCGCTGGGACATCTACTCGGCGTGCTCAGCCCTCACGCTCGGGGGCTGGCGCCGGGACAACCACTCGGCGTGCTCAGCCCTCGCGCTCGGGGGCTGGCGCCGGGACAACCACTCGGCGTGCTCAGCCCTCACGCTTGAGGGCTGGCGCCGGGGCGATGAGTACTCGGCGTGCTCAGCCCTCACGCTCGAGGGCTGGCGCCGGGGCGACGACTGCTCGGCGTGTCTCGCAGGACTCCGCTGGCCCTCACACTCGGGGGCTGGACGCCGAAATTAACGCCGGATGATTTAGCCAGATGCTCCTTGACTAACCCTTGGACCGATTCCTTCAGAATCGCTTCAAGGCTCGGGGGCTACGGCCAACGGACGCACCTCGCGGCGCATCCGTTGATCATTCGGTGACCTCAGAAGAAGGCTACTAACCCTTGGACCGATTCCTTCGGAATCGCTTCAAGGCTCGGGGGCTACGGCCAACGGACGCACCTCGCGGCGCATCCGTTGGAAGACGGCTCTTTTCTCTCCAGTATCACGCGGTTTCGCTTCCAACTGCAGCAGGCTCGACGCTCATCAGACAGCACGACCTCGCCGACTTGTCTCTCAACCACGTACTACTTGGGGGCTTGTCGGGGGTAGACCCCCAGGGGTACCCAGAAGGCGGATTGGCCCAACCAGCAAGGGACGGCCCAATCCGAGTGCAACTGGATCGGTTTGTCAGACTGGGTGGCCCACCGGTCGGGAGGCCCACCAGTCGGGCGAACCGGATGGGCGCGACGGCGCGCGCGGCAAGGAAGAAGACGGCGTATCCCGCAAGAAGCTCGGAGATCAAGATAAACTAGCCGGAATTATAGGGAAAGATATCTGTAATCGTTATAGGATCGAATCCTTGTATTTCAGGTAGGTTACGATCTCTAGTCGACTTGTAACTCAAGGCAGCCGGACTATATAAGGCGCCTTGAGACCCCCCTCCAGAACACGATACAACCCACGATCATACAACCCTAGGACAGAACCCAACTACGGAGATCCTTCCAGGAACTTCATACACAGCAATACAATCGCCGCCAACATAGGATGTAGGGTGTTACGTCATCTCGACGGCCCGAACCTGTTCAATCCTTGCGTCTTGTGTTACCATCGACTTCTGATCCTCGATCTGTCCCTCAACAAATCAACCACGTAGGCTACCCTGTGTGGACTGCCGGGTCCAAACATCCGACAAGGGTGAAGAGCTGGGACGAATATAGCCCTTGTCTAGCAAATCTTGAAGTTGAACTTTTAGCTCTGCTAATTCTTTGGGTGCCATTTTATAAGACCTTTTGGAGATCGGAGCTGTACCGGGTTGTAATTCAATCACGAATTCAATGTCCCGGTCAGGTGGCATTCCTGGTAATTCATCAGGAAATACGTCTGGGTACTCACATACAACCGGAATCTTCTCCAAAGGGGTTTCAATTGCAGAGAATGCACAAGAATTGCTGAGGTCTTGACGAGGCAAATATAGTGTTGATGCCCCATGGGTTGGAGAATTGATTTCCACACAACGGGAAGGAATATCTAGATTGACCCCATGTTTTTCCATCCAATTCATACCCAAAATAATATCTATTCCTTGATTCTCCAAATTAATGAAATTAGTTTCATAAACTTTACTACCCAACCTGAGAGGTACGTTTCTCACAATTTGATGAGATCCTATTCTACCACCAGGTGTCGATATGACATACTGTTGAGTAGTATGCACAAAAGGAAAATTGTGTTTGGCAGCAAGTTTATTACTCATGAAACTATGTGATGCTCCAGAATCAAACAGAACATATGTAGGCATATTTCGGATAGAGAAAATACCCGACATTACTGGAGCACCAGCAGGAAGTTCATCCATAGTAGTGAAATTGAGCCTGCCCTGTCTGACAACTGCCACTTGCTTCTTGCCTTTATTAATTGCTTGATTTTTAGCATTGTTCCCAACTTGCCTGGGAAATTTGCAATCCCTAGAGAAGTGGCCTGGCCTTCCACGGTTATAGCAGGAAGCATTACTGGGACGAGGCGGCTGCTGTCCCGGAGCTGGAGCACTATACCCCTGATTCTGTGGCTGAGGAGGCCTGACAATCCATGACCCTGGCTGAGGGGCCCTCTGAAGAGACTGAGCAGGACTCTTCTGCACCAACCGGAACTTGGGCGGTGGAGAGCTAGATTGGCCAACTGGGGCTTTCCTCTTCTTCTCGGCCTTGTGAGCATTCATGCTATCTTCCTTGGTAATAGCTATGTTCACCAGATCATTATAGCTATCTGCCTTGATAAGGGAAAGTTTGTCCCTCAGCTTTGAGCTAAGGCCCCGGCGGAAGCGATCTTGCCTTTTTGCATCAGTATCAACGTGATAGCCCGCATATCGTGCCAACTGATTGAAAGCCTGGGCGTACTGCATCACATTGCGGGTTCCTTGA
This sequence comes from Alloteropsis semialata, assembly GCA_004135705.1. Taxonomy (NCBI): domain Eukaryota; kingdom Viridiplantae; phylum Streptophyta; class Magnoliopsida; order Poales; family Poaceae; genus Alloteropsis; species Alloteropsis semialata. The sequence goes on from CM014275.1 coordinate 4,256,938, forward strand.
GTAAGAGCCAAGAACTCATTCAGCTTGCGATCCATAAGACCAGCGGGGATATGGTGGGCACGAAAAGCTGTCTTGAATTCATCCCAAGACATAATATGATCGGCAGGGAGCATGCCAGTGTGAGTATCCCACCATAAGCGCGCCGGACCGCGTAACCGCTGAGCGGCAAACCGGGACTTGTTGGCATCCGAACAAGGAGACACCAACAGGGAGAACTTGGACTCAATGATGCTGAGCCAAGCGTCAGCATCCAGAGGATCCTCCATCTTGGTGAACAGAGGTGGCTGAGTACTGGTGAAGTCTGAGTACGTCGCCTCTTGAGGATACTGATTGTGATGTCCGCCATTTGGCTGCGGATTCAATTGCCCTTCGGTCAAGCGCCGAAGAAGCTCCGTCTACATAGCCAGTATCTCAGCGATGTTGGTGGGCAGAGGTGGTGGATGAGGTAGACCACCCTTCAGAGTTTTCGACATCTGCATTATTTCAAACTCCCAATTAGTAATGCCATCTTAAAAGTACAACACAATAGGATGATAAACTTTACTAACAAATATAAGAATGGTTCTTTGTAAGGTTAGTAGAAATCATCATCCATCATGTTGTACTCGCATCCCTAATCTTGCTAAAGGGTAATAAGGAAACTACCCAATATTGGATGCATTGCTAATGTCGATTCCAGGGGTGTTAACAGATTTCTGACATGAGATTCAAAAATTCATATCTGCAGTTCTGTTACCCCAAAAATTCTCATCTTTTGCCAGAGGAGAGCTTATATAATTGTCTAAATCGTCTAAATATTTTGTATTTGGTGGTCAGATTGGTTCCAATTGGAAGAAGGTTAAATTTGCAACTTTCTAACTGTCTGTCCTGCTGGAATTTTCAGCAAGCAGGGTCAGAGTAAATCGAGCATAACTTCTGTTGCCTTGCTCCAAAAGAGCTAAATTTTTGCCACAATCTAGATCATGAAATTGTGCACAAGTTTGGTATTCATAACCCTTTTGAAAACATCATTTTCAAGGAGTAAAACTGAGGACAAGCTGATTGCAACAAAGCTGAAAACAGCATATATACATAGATGGTTCTTCCATACTAGCGGTATGTATTATAAGATCCATGGGATAATTCACATCATCTACTCGGAGTATATCTTACAATATCCATGAACAATTTACATCATCCCTTTGGCGGATCAAAAGTCTACCATAAGTGCAAGGGTTACATCCATGGATACAAAAGAGGGTCATTTCCTAAAACATCCTCTAAGCGGAGTCAACGGGATAAAGCATCTCCGGGTCCTCCTCATCGTCGGATCCATCATTGCCACCATTAGGAGGTGGTGCCTGATTCACTGAGCTTTCTCCATCTGACAGGGCAGGGTCATTGAGCTAAACCGGCTGCCCTGACACTGTGTCCAGACCTGAATCACCCTGTATGGGTAACTCTGGAGGCACAGGCGCTGGTGGAGGGTTCTGCAACTCTGCAATCACCTCCTGAGCTTCGTTCAGGTCATCCTCTAATTGGGCCACTGACTCGTGCTGCCCAACTAGCTCCTCGTTCAGGTGGTTGACTTGGTGATCCAAGCCCCTGACCTGATCAGCTAGTGCCTGAGCTGCTGCTGCCACCAAACGGTTCTGGTGAACGAGTGTCTCAATGAGGTCAGCAGATGCCCTTCCATAGTCAACCAAGGCATTCATGGCAGGGCTCTGAACTTGGGCCCTGCTGTCCCACCACAATATGGCATTCCCAGGCCGTGGTGGAAACAAGGCTGCCAGAGTGTCGTAAAGCTGCACCTGATGTTGCTGCCCAAACAGCAGCAAAGCATGTTGTGCCGCAAGCTCACAATCGGACAAGAAAGCATGGGCCTGGGTGGACACCACCAAGTCTTCTGGCCTCACTTCGGGTGGGCTCGGAATGGTGACGGTGACTTCGAACTGCATCACGTTCCACTCGACGCGGTGCACCCCAACATAGCGGGGCGGCTCGGTGTATCCGCAGCGCTGCACAGTCTCCCACAGAAGCGCGGGAAAACCCCCCAAGTGGAGGCACGTGGAGTGGTAACGTCCTTGCTCATCAATGTGCATGGTACGGTTGCTAGGGCCGGCCATCTGAAAGAATTGAACCAAAATAGAGTTTAGTCCAAAAATTTAGCTATGAAACGGCACACTCAAAACGGACAGATTCTGGACTGAATTTCAAAAATTCATAACTCAACATTGAGAAATCCAAAAATCATGAGATTTCACCAGAATATTCCTAGATAAGTTATCTACAACTTTGGCATTCTAGGACATGGCTAAATATATCAGCAAGAGGTTCAAATCCTTAAAGTTTGATGACTAGTGCATCCAGAATTTCAGCAGAACAGAGAGCTAGTAAAAAGGCTATATCTCTTCATCTGCTGGGCCAAATGACCTGAATTTTTGGAGACAAATAGAGCATCAAGTTAGCAACAACTTTGTTATATATGAGTTTCAAAGGAAACATCATTAAAAAGGGGATATCATTGCTGCAATCAGATCTGCACAAAGTTGACAGAAATCAGCACAATGGTAAAACTGATATAACTCCCAATTGGTGAGGCCAAAAATTTCGAAATTTTGGCAGAAGCTAAATAATGAAATTTGGAACAGCTTTTCTAATTTGAGCCTTTGCATTTGGGGTGGTCTTGTTGGTCGAAAAGCTTATACCAACAGACAGGGTCAAAAAGGTTTTCGATCACCCTTAGGGGTTTGACATGAACTCCCTCAATGGTAAATTTTTAAGAAATTCCTAGAGGCTCACTAACCCATTTCTTAATGACTTTATGATTTACATGTTATTTATGATATGATGCATGCATGAGTCGACCTATTCGTCCTCACAAAAGGAACAATTGCCAAGTATTCTTGGACTTACGGAGTTAGAAACCGGTGGCACATATATATACGTCTCTCCTTATAATATCTATTCGATATTCTAGCGAACACAAACCTAGGGTCTCGTGGTTAGTGTACCTGCAGAAAATTTTCATCACTGAACCGTTCGTGCCAGCACTCACAAATAGCCCCCATGTACTTCACGCCACATGGGTGACGCATATGCGGTTGCCCGCATATGATAACCACATCCTGTTGCTCATTATAAAAGCAACAGTTCAACCAGTAAAGTAAAAGCACCACAGTCATTATAACACCAAAGATGTTATATNAGGGCTTTAATCAAGGTTGCGCGGTACTGGTTCCAGAACCGGTATCTATAGCCCTTACCAACCGGTATCGATAGAGCGTTTTCCAGTAGTGAACTGTGTATTTGAAAACCATTGGATGGAACATGAGTCCTTTCTTCAGGTAGTTTAACATGGTTGGTCAGTTCCTACTTGACGAGGGTCTAGACCAGGGTTGACCGACCGACCCCCAAATCAACGACACGTCATCAAACGACCCTTCGAAAACAAAAACTAACCCCAAATCAAACGGACCCGCCTTGTCCGGATGGCTCTGGGCCAGCCTGTGAAGGTCCCATCTCGTCCGAGTGGTCTCCGCCTCACCCGACGAGTCTCCGCCTCGCCCGACGAGTCTCCGCCTCGCCCGACGAGTCTCCGCCTCGCCCGGCCAGTCTCCGCCTCGCCCGACCAGTTTCCGTCTCTGTTGGCCACTTCCCTCCTTCGCAACCAAGCAACCCCCGAAAGGACTCGCTCGCTCAACGAGTTTTCGTCTCGCCCGACGAGTCTCCGCCTCGCCCGACCGGTCTCCGTCTCGCCCGACTGGTTCACTCGGCGCCGCCCCCACCCCCTCCCCCCGCTTTTGCCCACTCTGGGGCGTATCCACCTGATGTCTGCCATGTCAGAATAGGATGGGCGCCTATCCATCGCCACGGCGGCCACAGGGACGCCTGTCTCCTCTGAACAAGAACACTACAGTCCTGGGGAAAGGACGCTCGCCTGCTCGGGCAACGACACCTGGAGTCCAAGGAAGCACAGTATAAGTCAACCGCGACCCGAGAACCACTCGGAGACGCATCCGAAAGGCCGCATACACCAACCACTCGGACGTCGCTGGCTCCAGGTCAAATGGAACGCCCATTCTGTCAACACCAACTATGACAGTGAGCGCCTGTACGCCGCGTACGGCCCGGGACGCAAGACGACGGCGAAGACCCCGGCGCTGTAACTCACTTTGTAATTCCTTCTTTTTACCCCTCC
>CM014275.1:4262117-4318844 GCA_004135705.1 Alloteropsis semialata
CGGTGTGCAGCGAAAACTTGAAGAAGTACCTGAAGAGGTCCCAGTGGGCCCCTATCCCCAGGTACCCCTCGCAGAGGGCCACGAAGACCGCCATTTGCTGGACCCCGTTAGGGTTGAGGTGGTGGAGCTCCAGCCCGTACTCGTTGAGTACGGCGCGGATGAACCTTCCGGCGGGGACGGAGAACCCGCGCTCATGGAAGGCGACGAAGGAAACAACATACCCCTCCGGCGGTTGGGGGTAATCCTTGACACCGGGCACCTTCCACTCCACGGCCTCCGTCAACGGCGGGAGCAGGCCTTCCGCCGCGAGGCTCTCCAGCTGCCGGCGTGAGACACGGGAGCGCTCCCAGGTCGACATCTTGCAGCAGTCCGAAGAAGAAGCACCGGCGAGATGGGAGGCTCGGTCACTTGCTCTCCGCGGCGGCGACGCGACGGCGGCGGGGGACGCAAGAGGACGGGCGGCGGCAACGAAGAAGACGAAGCGCGCGCGTTGGAAGTTGGAAAGCTCTGGCGGGGGTAAAACCCCAGGCCGCCGCGGCACGCGGCTATAAGTAGGAGCGGGACGGAACGGCCGCGGCCTTAATTGCGTGGGCCCACCACTGGCGCTGCGGCGACGTGCGCACGTCTCTTCGCCTGACTTCCTCAAAAGGCGCGCCCACCTCCCCACGCGGCGGGGAGTGGGCCGACGCTTCCGCGCCCGGCCCGTCAACGGCTGGGCAGTCGCCCGGTCCACCAGCGGAGCGTCCCCGATAAGTTTCTCGTCCCCGACAAGTTCTTAGTCCCCGACAAGCTTTTCGATCCCGACCACATTCAAGGCGAACCACCCGGGCGCAAAGCCTCAACAAGAGCACCAGCTCTTCTCAAGGCTCGGGGGCTACACCCGGCGGGTGCGCTCGCGCGCCCCCACCGGAAAAGCTGTAACTTACCATATCCACGCCACCACTCAGCCTGGGCGCGAGCCTTCATCTCCCCCCCAGGCTCGGGGGCTACTGACGAGGGTACGGAATAGGGGTACCCAATTGAACCCTTAATCCGGGAGCTCACGATAATCCACCCCTCAAAAAGCAAAAATTAAAGACCCAAACCAAAGCGGGTTCATCATGCCAGGACACCTTGGAGGCCGCCCGACGAGTCTCCGATTCGCCCGAGGGGTTCTCCGCCTCCGAGAAGTCCCCGCGATTCGCCCGAGGAGTTCTCCGCCTCCGAGTGGCTTTCCGGTTCGCCCGAGGAGTTCTCCGCCTCCGAGTGGCCTCCCGGTTCGCCCGAGGTGTTCTCCGCTCCCGAGTGGTCTCCAGCCCCTCGGGTAAAACTACCCGGCCACGCCCCGGCCCATCCGGCGCCGTACCCACTTGGTACTTGCCGCGTCAGGGCATGATGGGCGTCCGTCCTTCGCCACGACAGCCACAGTGACGCCCGTCACGTCCGAACAGGAGCGCTACAGCCCTGAGAGGAATGCATGCGCTACACCGGGCACCCAAGTACAACTCCAGGCATCCACCGACGACACCTGGAACCCGAGCAGGACACCTGGAGCGGCCGAGGACCTCGAGCGAGTCGACCACGACCCGGAAACTACCCGGGAGCTTACCCGGGAAGGCATCGACTCCAACCACCCGGGATGTACGATCCCGGGTCCGGCGGAGCGCCCACTCCGTCAACACCTGCTCCCGGTACGGCTCGGCGGACGGCGCTGGATGAAGCTCTCGGGGGCAGTAACTCCCCTTGTAATTTTCTCCTTTCTTACCCACTCCCTTCTCCCCTTGAGGCTATAAAAGGGGACAAGGGGACATCAGTGAAGGGGGGAATTCGAACACTAGTCGAACACTCGGTCACAGCACACACCACACGCTCATTCGCATCACTCAGGGACTTGGGACCCTCTCCCTCTCCCGACTAGTTTGTACACCCCTACTACAGACTTGGACTTGAGAACACCGGCTCACACTGGACGTAGGGTATTACTCTCCGGAGGCCCGAACCAGTCTAAACCCCCTGTCTCTCGAGTCACCATCCGGATCCTGACACGCGATCGTAGGAAATTTACTTGTTGGCGGTAGAGAACCCCGACAGGCCCCTCGTCGTGGAGCGTCTTGCTGTCGTCACGGGCAAGCTTGGAGCGCGCGAAGGTCGCCCCGATGATGGGCTCCACCGGCTTATCGAGGACGAAGTCGAGGGAGCCGAACCGTAGGTGATCGCCGGGCGCCAGCGAGGCGCCATCGTGGGCCATCCGGACCCTGGTGAAGTGTCGTGACACGCGAAGACCCCCTACCTGGCGCGCCAACTGTCGGGGTTCTCTACCGCCGACAAGTAAATTTCCTACGATCGCGTGTCAGGACCCGGATGGTGACTCGAGAGACAGGGGGTTTTAGACTGGTTCGGGCCTCCGGAGAGTAATACCCTACGTCCAGTGAGTGCCGGTGTTCTCAAGTCCAAGTCTGTAGTAGGGGTGTACAAACTAGTCGGGAGAGGAAGAGGGTCCCAAGTCCCTGAGTGGTGCGAGTGAGCGTGTTGCGTGTGCTGTGACCTAGTGTTCAACTGGCGTTCGAATGTCCCCCACCGATGTCCCCTTGTCCCCTTTTATAGCCTCAAGGAGAGAAGGGAGCGGGGGTAAGAAAGGAGAAAATTACAAGGGGAGTTACTGCTCCCGAGAGCTTCCAGCAGCGTCGCTCGCCGAGCCGTACAGGGAGCAGGTGTTGACCGAGTGGGCGCCCCGCCGGACCCGGGATCGTACATCCCGAGTGGTTGGAGTCGATGCCTTCCTGGGTAAGCTCCCGGGTAGCTCCCGGGTCGTGGTTGACTTGCTCGAGGTCCTCGGACGCTCCAGGTGTCCTGCCCGGGCTCCAGGTGTCGTCCGTGGACGCCTGGGACCGTACTTGAGGGCCTGGTGTAGCGCATGCATTCCTTCTCCAGACTGTAGCGTTCCTGTTCGGATGAGACGGGCGCCACTGTGGCTGCCGTGGCGAAGGACGGACGCCCATCATGATCTGACGCGGCAAGTACCAAGTGGGTACGGCGCCGGATGGGCAGGAGCGTGGCCGGGTAGTTTTGCCCGAGGGGCTGGAGACCCCTCGGAGACGGAGAACTCCTCGGGCGAACCGGGAGGCCACTCGGAGGCGGAGAACTCCTCGGGCGAACAGGGAAACCACTCGGGCGATCCAAGTAGTCGGGGTATGGGGGTTTTGCCTTGCCTTGGGTCTTTAGTTTTTGTTTTTCGAAGGGTGAATTATTGGGAGCTCCCGGATTAAGGGTCTGATTGGGTACCCCTACTTCGGACCCTCGTCACATGTGGTGTGTTTTTGCAGTCACTCAGGAAGGACATTGTTGACAACCAAAATTGGCACGTGGTCCAGAAGGATTGCAAGATAGAAGACGGCGCATGAGCGAGACAGAAGACGGCGCGAGCTGGTCACGCCCGGACCGGTCTGACCGGCGCGGGGGACCGGTCAGACCGGTCACTTCTTTTGTAATCCGACTAGGACTCTAAAATTAGGATTCCGAGGTTGTAACAAGTTGTAACTTGGTTTCCTTGCGGGACAAGACCTACCCTCCCTATAAATATAAGGGGATTCGGCCGATTGAGGGCAACCCAATCGAATCTATCAAAATCTACTACTTTTTATCCTTTACTTTATGTATCTCCAACCCTAGCTTTTCCAACCCCATATGCTGTTCTTCCTTCGTCTCCGCGACGTCCGAAGGCGTCCTAGGTGGCCTGCCGACCCTAGGGCACCCCTGACGGCGTTCTCCCTGACGGATCCTTCCGGGAGGCGCTTTTAGGGTTTTACCTCGTAGCTCGCCGGCGTAACCGGTCTGACCGGTGCCTCTGACCAGTCTGACCGGTCAGCGCAGGGCAGCTGCGATCTGGTCCGTTTGCGACCCGCGCGATCTAGCGCTCTCGTGTGTTGACCGTATTTTGCGTCAACATACTTTTGGTGACTCCGCTGGGGAATTGGAGATCTGGTTTTTGCAACCGTTCTATCTAATTCTATTCAGATGGGTTCCACTGCTAATTTGGATCTTGAGAACGTCATCGTCATCAAGGACGATGAACTTTCTACTGAAGATCGACAAGGGCTTGAGGACTACTTGAAGAAGAAAGCAGAAGAAGATCGTCTCTACTACCTCTCGCACTTCAAGAAGGACCGCAAGGGCGTGGTCTCCAAGATCAAGGAGGTAGATGAATCTGCTACATCTTCAGCGGCACTTCCTAAGGTATAATCTAATGAAAAACCTCATGATGTTTTTCTAAAGTACATGGAAGATAAGATGGCTGAGAATAATGTCAAGTTGGTTAATTGGATGCATAACAAGTGCTTAGAATCGGAAGGCAAACAGCCCGTGGCTGAACAACCTGCCGCCGATCCTAATCTTTTGATTTCCAAAGTGCCTTTTGTGCCTGAATTTAAAACACCGGCAACAAAACCCATAGAACAACCTACGTTTGGTATGCCGTTGAATTATTTTGAAGGACAATCTGTTACACCATCCAACCTAATACCTACTCGGCCGGCTGCACCTCAGCCGTTTGCAACTTTACCTAATTCGGCTGGTTATGGTCGAATTAACAATGAAGTTGCAAATTCTACCCCGCAAAATTCAACCTATGAATATTCTGTATCCCCTCAATTGCTAAAATTATTTTCACAAGGCCCAGTACCTTACGAACTCTTCGGAAGGTTCGGCCAACAGATGCAGGAGACGATGTCGGCCAATCAATCTGGCCAACATCAACCGGTCAGACCGGTCGCCGTGACCGGTCAGACCGGTCCTGGTGGGGCAGATGCGGCCAATCAGCTTGGGCCGCATCAACCGGTCAGACCGGCCACGGTAACCGGTCAGACCGGTCCCACAGGGCAGAATCGGTGAATTTGCTTTCTACTCCTATTCAAAATTCTCAACAGCCAAATTCACAAGACAATTCATTAGAGTATTTAGATAATATATTTTCTAAGTACAAACTTGATTTGGCTTCAGCTCTTAAAGAGAATTTGGGAGTGGATGTCAGGGATAAGGCTAGGTTATTCCAAAAACCTTATGTTCCTAGATTTGATTTAGTTCCTTTCCCAGCTGAATTTAAACTTCCTGATTTCATCAGATTTAATGGGGAGGATTCTAAAAGCATTTTTGAACACATAAGTCAATACATGGCACAACTAGGCGATTCTAGCTCTAGTGAGGCCTTGAAAGTGCGTTTATTTTCTTTGTCTCTAACTGGCATTGCTTTCTCATGGTATGCATCATTGGCTCCTCATTCTATTACTTCATGGGAACAGTTAGAGCAAAGATTTCATGATCACTTCTTTTCTGGCAGCAATGAACTTAAATTGTCACATCTTACATCGGTTAGACAATCACGTGATGAAACTGTTCATGATTATATTAAACGTTTCCGTGATATTAAAAACCGTTGCTTTAGTGTCAATATTGCCGAAAAGGATCTTGCTGATTTGGCTTTTAATGGTTTACGGTCTCACATCAAGGAGAAGTTAGAGAACGTTGAGTTCTTTAGTGTAAACCAAGTGCATCAAAGAGCTTTGGCTGCTGAAAGCCGAAACAAAGATTTAAAAGAAAGCCAAAGGACTCGTCAGGTTAATGTGCATAATCTTGAATGTGACTCTAGTAGTTCAGATGATGAGTCTCATAATGTGTTGGCCGCTGAATTTGTATGGCCAGTATCTAATGAAGCCTTTACTTGCACATCTCTTAAGCCGACTCATAGGAATCGGAAAGAAGAGATGAAGTTTACTTTTGATGTATCCAAGTGCGATAAAATTTTTGATGAATTGCATAAGAGTGGATATATCAAATGCTCTTTTACTATTCCGTCATCTGAGGAGTTAAAGCGGCGTGCTTATTGCAAATTTCATAATTCTTTTTCTCATGCAACTAATGATTGCAATTTCTTTCGTCGACAAATTCAATCGGCTGTAAATGATGGACGATTGAGTTTGAGTGAGATGCAAATTGATAAGTACCCGTTTCCAGTCAACAACATGTTGGTTAATACCATGGATCTTCAGAAGGCCAAGATGTTGGTTCGGCCAGACAATGCCGATACAACAGGAGGCAAGAATGTTGTGATTGGAGAACCAAGGACGATGACGGAACATGACAAAGTACTTGGGAGAGAAGTGGTGCTTAAGCAGGCTCCTGATGGAAAGAAGACCTTGACTATTACAGTGAAGACTTCTTGAATTGGGGGGCAATCTAGCTCTCAAGTGCGGGATCAAAGGCGGGTTGTTCCTGCTGCCCAGCAGGAACCGGTCAGACCGGTTGCCTTGACCGGTCAGACCGGTCCGGCCCAGAGGCCGGTCCGAACATTTGTGCCCAAGCGCCCCGAAATTGGCATTTGGAAAACCAATGAAGTCAAAAATCACGGGAAGGTTTTCAAGCCAAAAGCGACCTTTGATCAAGTTATGGCTAAACATATGCAAAACATGGCCGTTCAACAAGGTCGGCCGCCAAAAAAGAGATCAAGATCGCCGCCAAAAGATTCTGGTGTGAAAGAGGCACCAAAAAGACAGTGGGGTCAAGGCTCAAGTTCATGCAACGGTGCTGTTCCTTCTAGGCCATGGAGGACGTCTCAACCTTCCTTTCCACAACCTATTTGGAAAGATGGTATAATGTACGTGCCTTACTGTCCTATACCAAATCAATCAAGGCCGAAGGTTCCTGTTCATACCAGAATAAATCCACCACAGCCTAGGCCTACAAACTTTCAACAAAAACTGATGCCTGTGCCTCAACAGCACAGACCGGTCAGACCGGTTCCTCTGACCGGTCAGACCGGTTTCCAGCGCAGGTCAGGCAAAGAGCCAGCTAGACAGGAGTATCGCCCTATTCAGAGGAAAGAAGAGCCTGCACCTGTTATTCCAAAGCCAATTGTGAAGAGTATGATTCAAATTGGCTCTATGGCAGTTAATCCATCAATGGCTGATGGACCCAATGTTATTGGCGCATTGGCCGTAAAAAAGGCGCCTTTACCACAGTACACGCAGCCAAAGTGGTGTCCTCCTGGTTTGACTCATTCTCAGAAGAGGAGATTGCAGCGGTTGCGTACTCAAAAGCAAAGGGAAGAAGAATCGGCTAAGAAGAGGGAGGAGTCGTTCAATGAGGCTAAGCCGATGATTCTGCCTACTGATCAGAGTTTCAAGGATGGTTCTGGTGCGCAAGATGATCAAGCCAAGACACCAGAAAAGACCGAACCATCTGCAGCCGAATCGGCTAACATGGCCGAGACCGGTCAGACCGGTGTCCCTGACCGGTCCGACCGGTTACCCGTCCCTGTTCCAGTTCTGGCAACTGGAACCGGTCAGACCGGTCAGGAGGAACCGGTCAGACCGGTGTCGCCTGATGATTCTATAGCCGATGCATTTTCTTCTTCGGCTAAAGTTTCGATTCCGCCCACTGCTATTTCAGATATTCAAATGGGCAATGAGGATGAAACTATTGATTTTGAGCCTTCACCCAGCAGAACGGACATGGACATCAATGTTATCTATTTAGACGCCGACTATTGCTTTATCGGAGATGATGAGAGGGTGGCTCAAATTGATTTTGCTCCCAAGAATGCTGTGTTTCAGAAGCCTTTAGAATCGGACAATCATCTGAAAGCTCTTTATGTGAAGGGTCACATTAAAGGGAGGCCGATTTCTAGGATGCTCGTTGATGGTGGCGCTATTGTGAACCTCATGCCTTACACTTTGTACAAGAAATTGGGAGGTTTGGACAGCGAGCTCATCAAGACAAGCATGATGATCAGCGGTGTTGGAGGAGGAGAACCGATGAGTGCCAAAGGAGTTGCATCATTGGAGCTTACTATTGGGAGCAAGACATTGGCAACCGCTTTCTTCGTTACAGAGGTGCAAGGTAACTATAGCGTGATCCTGGGGCGTGATTGGATTCATGCAAATCAATGTGTGCCTTCTACCTTGCATCAATGCTTAATCCAATGGGTTGGTGACGAAGTTGAGACGGTTCATGCGGATTCTTCGGCATGTGTTGCTATGGCCGATGCATCCATGTTAGGGACTCATGATAATTTCAAATGCTTGACCGGGATTGATATTTCGGATTTTGAGTTCCTTGCTTGTACTAAGGATGGCTTCATGTCTGCTGTTTTAAGACCGGTTCAAGAATCGGTCAATTCAGATGACGAAGAATAGATGAAGCGGCTTACGGCCGATATTTGGATATCGCCCTTAGAAAATTATAAAGGCCGATGAATTCTGTAAAACATCGTCTTTAGATGATAATTTTGGTACTAGCATGTTTTATGGTACGCAAGCTTTACCAAAAAACAGGGGGGCATATGTTGACAACCAAAATTGGCACGTGGTCCTGAAGGATTGCAAGATAGAAGACGGCGCATGAGCGAGACAGAAGACGGCGCGAGGAGCTGGTCACGCCCGGACCGGTCTGACCGGTGCGGGGGACCGGTCAGACCGGTCACCTTTTTTGTAATCCGACTAGGACTCTAAAAATAGGATTCCGAGGTTGTAACGAGTTGTAACTTGGTTTCCTTGCGGGACAAGACCTACCCTCCCTATAAATATAAGGGGATTCGGCCGATTGAACACCAATCGAATCTATCAAAATCTACTACTTTTTATCCTTTACTTTATGTATCTCCAACCCTAGCTTTTCCAATCCCATATGCTGTTCTTCCTTCGTCTCCGCGACGTCCGAAGGCGTCCTAGGTGGCCTGCCGACCCTAGGGCACCCCTGACGGCGTTCTCCCTGACGGATCCTTCCGGGAGGCGCTTTTAGGGTTTTACCCCGTAGCTCGCCGGCGTAACCGGTCTGACCGGTGCATCTGACCGGTCTGACCGGTCAGCGCAGGGCAGCTGCGATCTGGTCCGTTTGCGACCCGCGCGATCTAGCGCTCTCGTGTGTTGACCGTATTTTGCGTCAACAGACATGATGTGGGCCATTGAATCCGTGAGGTGTGTTTGTTGCAGTCACTCAGCAAGGAGATGGTGTGGGCCATTGAATCCGTGGGATGTGTTTGTTCGAGTCAGTCAGAAAAAACAGAATATCTATTTAGAAAAAAAATCAAAAACCTATTTAAACAATTTTCAACCATTATAATAATGAAAATAACAATTTCAAAGAATTAAATAATTTACCTACAAAAAAAAGGATATCTATTACTAAAAAATCAATAACCTATTTAAACAATTGCCAACCATTATAATAATAAAAATAACAATTTTAAACAATTAAACAATTTACCTAAAAAAGAGAATATCTATTAATAAAAAACAATTTATTAATAGTTATATCTAAAAGTTATAATTTTTTGATAGAATTCAAAAATTCACACTTTTTTGAAAAAGCAGTTTATAATTCAAAAAATTATAACTTTTTCATATGAATTCGGTTGGAGATAAGCTTCATATGAAAATTGTAGAGCTCGATGAGATCTATAACTTTGTTGTTCAAACTTTTTTCATTGCGAATAATTTTGGCGCTCAAATAATCGAGACAATGTTCAGATCTAAAATTTAAATTTTAGATACGAATATTATATGGATTATTTGAACATGAAGATGATTTCAAATAAAAAAGTTTGAGCTACAAAGTTGTAGATCTCGTCGAGATCTATAATTTTTATATAAATTTTAGCTCCATTCAAGTTCATATAAAAAAGTTATGATTTTTTTAACAGAAAAAGGAGGAACCGGTCAGTTGGGTACTGTAGCTAACCGCCGAATGAACTGGCGGTTAGCTACAGTACCCGCGGATACTGTAGCTAACCGCCAGATCATTCGGCGGTTTTTACAGACGCCGTTTGATTTGGCGGTTGCGGGTTCTTACCTCCGTATCATATGGCGGTGATACGGCGGTTGGGTGACAGATTTGCAAAATCTGTCACCCGGAAGTTGTTTTTGAAAATTCGTAAAAAAAAATTAAAATAAAAAAAATCGATTCTGAACCTGATAGCGGGCCAGGCTTGACTCTACCATTTCATGGGCTTCGCACTCTCCCAGGCCCACTTACACCCGGACGGAGTTGGGCTATCACTGGGCCCTGATAGTCTGATGTGATGGCTCCGCCGGCGCCGCGAGCGGAAACCTAGTGGGTAGTCGGCGGCCACGGGTTTCGACGCGAGGCGGCGGGCTTGGGCTGCGTGAGAGAGGAGGGCGGCGGCACGCCGTCTTGGAAGGAATCGCGGAGGAGGCGTCGGCTCATTGCAGCGTCACTCGCAGTGAGCCGGCGAGGAGCGCCGCTCCGGTCCCGAGCCGTGGCGGCGGCCGGACGGAGTGGGGGCGTGCTATCGGAGAGTCGAGGGTTGGGGACGGAAGTATCGTAGGTACGGCCGGGCGGCGCCTCAGCTTCGGCCACCAACACCAGCTCTGTAGAGCGCTGTACAAACACTGTGAGTCAGCGAATGCCCTCTCGGTGCTCTTCTTCTGCTCATTATCCTCAAGGATTTGCAAAAAAAAAAAAAATTCTAATTGTTGTTTGCTTAATGTGGACCATGTACGAATGAATGACCAGGCCACCAGGGTGTCAAGATGCTGGACGCCGGATTCACTGAGTTCAAACTTGATTACCCAGCAACCATGAACATTACTGCAGGTGGTTTAGTCACCTCTCCTGAATTTGTTGTTGGAGGGCATGTGGGGAAGATGTACTGCTATCCACACTGGCATAAGAAAAATACTGCTCACAATGGCGAATTCCTATCTCTCTACCTTGTTCTTGTCAGGGGATCGAAAAAGGTTAAGGCCATCTTTGAGGCTTTTGTGATTTGTAGAAATGGTAAACCAGCTCCTGTGCATGGAAACAGGCTTGTGGGAGTTTTTCGCCCACCTAATGGCATCCGCTGTTCTGTGGACGGATGGGGTAATTTTATGAAGCGAAGTGATGTGGGTTCGAATTGTGTAGTTGATGGCTGGGTTACATTCGTATGCGGCATCATAATACTCCATGAAAATTCCATTATTGTACCACCCTCGGACATCCAGAACCATCTTGGAAGCCTGCTGGAGAGCACCGACGGGTCAGATGTTTCTTTCTGCATCAAAGGTGAGATGTTTCATGCGCATCGAGCTGTTCTAGCTGCACGCTCACCTGTCTTTAGAGCAGAGCTCTTGGGCTCCATGGCAGAGGCTCAAATGCCCTGCATCACGCTGCACCACATCGAGCTTGCAGCATTTGATGTTCTGCTTCAGTTCATGTATACGGATGATTTGCCTGGGGATGACAAGCTTGGGGACAATCCTATTGATATGTTTCAACACCTGCTTGCTGCGGCTGATCATTATGCATTGGATCGGTTGAAGCTTATATGTGCCCAGAAGCTGTGTGGGAGAATGTTTCTGCGGATACAGTTGCTGGTACTTTGGCTTGTGCTGAGATGTACAATTGTCTAGAACTGAAAAATAAGTGCATTAGCTATGTTGTGGCCGAGAAAAATTTCAAGAATGTTGTGTTAACAGATGGTTTCATGCAGTTGGCTCAGAAATTCCCATCGATCATTGCTGTGCTGAAAGAGAGGTTTATGACATGAGATAGTGGGATGCATATCCAATGTATTGATAGTTCGGCAACTAAGAGTAGCTTTAGTATTCTATTAACTGGAAACCTGGTCTTCAACTCATTATCATCTTTTAGTCTCTTACTATGTTCCTGCCAAATGATATTCATAGTCGAGGCGTGGTGGAGCATAATGTGACACAGCTCAGGTTCTTGGACTAAGGTTGCCTGAAGCTTTTGCGATGTCTGCTTTTGCTGTCCCGAATTGCTGATAATATAGTTAAATATCTGTATTCTAAGCTCCACCATCCCTATTCCCTACGAAGTTCTAATTAGAAAGTAGTTGCCTGTTATCAACTTTACTTTTGTAATGTAAAATGAGCTATGGGTAGTTCCTTGCTCCTTGTAATTTGTATTGCATTTTATCCCTAGGTACTTGATAATTTTGTATGTGTTTGTGCTTGATTTATGTGCTGTGCTTACACGCTTATGTGCCTTATGCTTTGTACACCTTTGTTCATGATTCAAATACACACCGCAATTTGTAAGGTTTTGAGCGGGCACTGCTTGGACGACATGAGGGCACCATGCATCCAATGGTCTCCTTGTGCACCAGATTCTCTTTTTTCTTTTTTTTTTTTTGAAGATTGTGCACCAGATTCTTGAACTGTGGCACCAAGGTCTTGTTTAGATTCATCAATTCGATCGAATTGGCTGTAGAAAAAGTGCATTGGGAAACATAAAAGTAGAGAGAGGGCATGTTGTTCAATGTGTTACTTTCGATCGAACTGGTGGCTTTTGGTGAATTTAAACAGGGCCCAAATGCCAGGCAGACTCTCCCTCCAAGGAGAGGCAATCATGGCCCCATTGCGGCAGGTGCCCAGCACGTTCCAAACTCCAGTCGCCAACTCACATTGGTCAAAGATATGATGAGTCATTCAGTCATCTCGATGGGTGCAGCGCACCTTGGACATCCATCCTATTGGCTGGTCAATCAAGTCTTGTGGAGTAGACTTTCCGGTTGTTGCAGTAAAGCCAGGCAAAGCACTTACGATTATAAAAATTATACTTCGGTTCATGTACACTGATTCTTGGCCTACAGAAGATGAGCTTTTGGGTAGTCTCACACTGATATGATGCAGCATCCCATTGCTGCGGCTGATCAGTATGCGCCAAACCAGCTGAAGCCTATATGTTCCCTAAAGTTGAAAGAAAAGGTTTCAGTGGATACAGTTCTATTTTAGCTTGTGCCAAGACGAGACATACAGATAAAGTTGTCCAGAATTGAAAAAGAACTGTCTTCACTTCTTTGCTGTGGACAAAAATTTCAGGGTAGCCCAGATGGTTTTGTGATATAGGTGCAGAAATTTCCATCCCTTGCTGCTGGTCGAGGAGGGTTGTGATATACTGATGGCCTGCAAAAGTAAATATCAATGCCTGTAGCTCAGGTGTGCAACCATATATTTAGTGTGGTGTCCTTTACAAGCATATAGTTACAATAGAATATGAAGTACTTGGTGATGAACACAGTGCCTGTTCTTATATTGATATATTGAACTATTATTGCAGTAGCTGGTGAAGTTGTTACTAAGTGACACTGTCAGACAAGTCAGATGTATATATATATATGTTTTTTGGAAATTAAATGGCAGGAGCTCTGCCGTTCGATTAAGAGGAATGAAAGGTTTTAACAACGGACACGATTTATGGAGGGTATGCAAAAATAGTTATGGAGTATCATGGTCTAACTTTAAATTTCCTTGCGTGATGGACATGTCTGGTCATGAATTTGGGGGTGCGTGACGGTATCTTTCAAGCTGTTTAATTTTTTACCATGCTGATAAATCAAACTATCTATTAGAAGTCTTGATTTCATGAATCGTAGATGACACACTGCTTAATTCAATTGGCAAGATGTAGATGGATCTTATCGTCCAGGATAATATGTTTGTCTGTGCTTTGCTCTTTGACTGTGTGTGTCTCTTCGATTCACCCGTCATGGTTGAAAGGATCAAGATGCCTAAGAGGGGGGTTGAATTAGGCTTCTAACAAATTTTTGCGGAATTAAACACCTAAACAAGCCAATTCACCCCATGTGCCTAATCCTAGCTAGTGTGACTATCTAATCGGAAAAAGAGTTTTGCAACCTAGTTCCAATCCTAGTCTAGCATGGCAATCCTAGGAATGTAAAGGCGGGAATGTAAATGCGGAAAGTAAATTGCCAAATGTAAAGAGAGAGTTAGGAAGCCGGATTTTTTCCCGAGGTATCGAAGAATCGGCACTCTCCCCTAGTCCTCGTTGGAGCACCCAACACAAGGGTGTTGCTCCCACTTGATCCAACTCGAGGATCAAGTGCTCTCTAGTAGATGTCAATTGTCCCATACGGAATGGTGGACTCCAAACACCGTGTACACCTTCTTGGGCCTCTCATAAGTCGCCTCTTTGAGAGATCACCAAGAACACCACCACCAAGCCGTCTAGGTGATGCCGATCACCAAGAGTAACAAGCAATAGCTTCACTTGACCTGCACAAGACAAGAGACAAAGATGGATGCACACTTGCTACTCCCTAAGCACTAATGATGTTCCTAATCTTCACAATCAAGAACTTCTCGATCACTTCTAGTGTTTTGCTTGCTCTTAGCTCCCAAATGTGACTATGAACTTCCTCAGGTCGCAAGAGCTCTGAAATGAACCAATACATGAAGTATTTATACCCAAAACAAAGCAACTAGCCGTTGGGCTTCATATGCTGCAGAAGTCGTGACGACCGACTGTTGCGGTGGTACCTAAGTACCACCACCGCAACAGTCGGTGATGCTTTCCAGTACAAATCCCAACGGTCACTGACAACATGACCGACTGTTGCGGTGGTGAAAAATCCCATTCTCACCGCAACAGTCCGTCAATCCAGATACGAACTTGTCTCTGGCTCTTGGGGACCGACTGTTGCGGTGGGCCCACCGCAACAGTTGGTGGTCTTCTGACCCTGGGCCCTCCTGGCCCATTCATGACCGACTGTTGCGGTGATACCTGAGTACCACCACCGCAACAGTTTGTGGCCTCTGCCTGTATTGGCCCTGACGGCCCTAAAGGACCGACTGTTGCGGTGACCATCTTGGTCACCACCGCAACAGTCGGTGGTGTGCAGGGGTGCACACCCAAGTTATCAAACTTGACCAATTCAAATTCTTTTGAGTTTATAACTTCTTCCTTAGCTTCCATGGCTTCATCTAAGCTACCTAGTGCTAGAATTTCACAAGTGTGCATCACCTTTAAACTCTAGTTTTATTTAGGTCAAGCTACAACTCTTGCCCCCCTTAATAGTACGGCCAAAGGAAAAACAAAAACCTATACTAATCCAAGTGCCTCTCAACTCCAAATGGCACTTGGGACTAGCTTGTCCTATCGCTTCTAGCATATCCTTTGATCCGACATATTTAAATCACATGATGGGGGCCAAGAATACCATGAAAACCCATCATTGCACTAACTTAATGAATGTCACTGCAAAACACACGTTAGTCGCAATGATCATGTTGTCATTAATCTCCAAAATCGAATTAGGGACCTAGATGCACCTTCAATCTCCCCTTTTTGGTGATTGATGACAACACAACCTCAAATAATGTATTTTTGAATAAAAGGAGATGGGAATAGAAAAACAACGCGTTTGAAAGGTATTAAGGACAAGCACATACGCAAACCAAGCATGACATGGCATATATATATGAAATAAAGCACAAGCACATGTCATCAACCAAAGTAGCAAGCCAAGGTACGAATGCATAAAAGTAGACATGATGCATGAGAGTTCACATCAAAGAACCAAAAGCTATGCTACTAACTCCCCCTAACTCTCACATCTCCCTTGACATCTCCCCCTTTGGCGTCAAACACCAAAACTGACTAAGCATCTGGAGCGGGAGGAGCCTGGGCTGAGGTGTCCTCGAGAGAAGGAGTGAAAGTCCTCGTGGCTGCATCAACTGGGTCCTCGGTCTCTGAACCGGTAGCCTGAGTCTGGGGAACTGAAGAAGAGCCGGCGACCTCTGCAGTGACTAAAGTAGAGTCTGTCGTCACTGGAGCTGAGAGTGTGTTGGTATTTCTTAGCATCACTACTTAGAGTAGTAATGGTACTAGAGATACTTCATCGTAAATCTAGACGTTACAGATATTCTGCAAGCGCACAGAAGTACGTTGTAGCATTTCACCCGGGAGTATTCCAGAGTATCGTTATTTGTTTATCCATAGGGAAAGCATTTAGTTAAAGGAAAAATTTGAAAAATGCCATTATAATTTTCCTGAATTGGAAAAATGCCATCCGACCCCACATGTCAGTGACTCAGGTGGACCCCACCTGTCAGTGACTCAGCGATGGCATTTTTCCAACTCCGTGAAAATTGTAATGGCATTTTTCCAACTTGCCCGTAGTTAAAAGAGAGATGTGCCATCTAATGCTCTTACGTACAATAATATTAATGTACCATAATCTAAACAGGGGTAAATGATATAGAAGTGAATGAGTGGGTTGACACACAGAAGTTCATTGCTCATCATTATGTTAGTCTTAGTTAGTATAGTACACTAGTGAAGATTAATAAGGGTTCATTAGCATCATACTTATGGAACTTGGATATACTACAATACCCTATACAAGCTCATTCAATGATCGTATGCAAGAGGACATATCGAGGTATCCAGTGGTTCTCTCATCAAGGGACGACCGTAGGACGTCTTATCATAAAGGCCTAATACCCACTCCCGTACGTGGAGGATTACAAAGGACGGACAGGGCTGTCACCACCTGCCGCCTACCTCTACTAGTCCGTGGGGCAGCGGTACCCTCAATAGTATTTCATATCCCAAACACCATGTTTGCAATACGAGATACAACTCTATCTATCACGTTAATAAATAGAGCAACCAAAAGGCACATTGAGCCAATGTCATATCATACATTTACTTGATTAAGGTGTAAGACATAAGTAGTATATACTAAGTGGATAAGGTATAACTGAGGCATACAACATAAGTATGAAGGTATTTCTATTAAGCTCAGAGTATTACAAGTAAGTAAGAGAATACAAGAACTGAACTCTAGAACTTACCAAGACTCCTCCGGAAGCCCTTCAGAAGATCTAACACTATGACTAAGACTACTAAGACTAAGACTAAACTTGTAGCAAAGGAGAGCTCTTCTTCTGGTGTGTGTTGAGTACGGCGCCCCTTGCAGGTATTTATAGCATCACAAAGGCGGTTGCAGCCGGCCAGAGGCGGTTGAAGCAGTTAGGAGGTGGGCCTGGGTCGGCCGAATCCACTAGGTCGGCCGACCCTTGGATCCACCGTCTTCAACTCTCCACGGCTCAGATGTCATCTCCATGGCGGTTTACAGCTCCAGGACAAAGGAGGGCCGAGCCGGGCGCACAGGCGGATCGGCCGACCCCCCATAACCGCCATTAGGGCCCACCTTCCTCTAGGAGGCTTACATGTGGGTCCTAAGGTCGGTTCCAGTTGGGTTCTATCGGTTTGGGTACATTTGTCTCTGGTTGTGGGCTCTTCAATCCATGTGATGGACATGTGGCTCATCCTTCACCCTTAACTTCCACCGACCATGAATCAATATTCACGATCCTTCCTTAGTGTGCTTCTTGACCTATGTGGGAAATGGGCTTGATCGGGGTTCAGGCCAGGTCGCCCGACCTAGCCAGTTCGGCCGACCTGGGCCTGTGCCCAGTTTCGTCCATCTTTTGCACCGTAGTCCCTGTACTCAAATATAATCCAGATATGCATGGTATACTATTATTTGAATACTACTGTCTAAGTTATGCCTTGATCTTTATTGGTTTCTGAGCCTAGTGACGGTCGGATTTTATGTTATAAGGACCGTCAACAACTCCCCCAAGCTTAACCTTTGCTCGTCCCGAGCAAAGATTAGAACTTTTAGGCTCAGTGGATCAGGAGTTGCTTCCTCATTACTCCTTGTTGACACCAGCGGTGGCAAACAGAAAGTCCGCAAGCGCACGGCCATCGAAGTAGCTTTCACCCGTGAGTAAAGCAGGTATCGAATCCACGGGGAATGTGAAAGAGTATCTAATCACTAAAGCTGAGCCGGATCGATCGAGTGTATATAAAGGCTGGGTAGAGAGGATAACTTAGTATCAAGGTTCTGATGATAGTTAAGAGAATTCTCCTATGCTTGCTTTAGGCACCGGGGTATCCTAGGCCTCTAGGAAATTGCCGGCCAATAGCTCTACGCCGTACCCGTATGTGGAGGATTACAAAGGACGGACAGGGCTGTCACCACCTGCCGCCTACCTCTACTAATCCGTGGGGCTACGAGGCAAACGAGGGCAAATATACACCTAAGCACCACGCTTAAGATAATATCAACTATCCTAACCATGATCAAAGATTAGAATACTTTATAAATAAAGCAACGAATCCACAAGCACAATAGAGAATGTAACTTAACTATAATTCAGGCTTAACTACTAGTTGAATCCCGGATACTCACTGAGTAGCTTGCATCCGTCGAGGTACAGGTGGAGGGTCGCCGACACACCGGGACTCCTCCAGACTCTCCCTCACTCTCTCCCTATTTCTACTCTGGATATGAGAAGGGCTTCGCCTTGGATCTTCACTTCTACTCGATGATGATTAGCCCTGCCCCGAGTCCAGCTATTTATAGCTTGGAGAGGCAGTTTGGAGTCGGTTCACAGCGGTTGAGGCGGTCTGGAGGTGGGCCCAGGTCGGCCGACTATGGGGGATCGGCCGACCGTCCATTTCACCGACGTTGATGGTGCACGGCACAGATGCACTCCTGGAGGCGGTTGACAGTTGTGGGTGAAGGCGGTGGAGATTTGGGCGCGTGGCCAGGTCGGCCGACCTATCTGGGTCGGCCGACCCAGGGCTGTGGCCCCTCGGTCCCACTTCGTCAGTGTCACTCTCCAGTGGGTCCTTTGGTCGGTTTACGGTGGGTAACGGTGAAAATGTGTCAGTTAAGTTGAGGATGTGGGCCCATGGATCCATGTGATTGCCACGTGGACCATTCCCATCTCTTCATTCCCACCGACTTGATCTCAACGTGCATGATCACCCCTGGGCGTGCTTCTGTCGTTGGGCTAAAGTTGGACCTCAATGAGCCTGGTCCCAGGTCGGCCGACCTGGTTAGGTCGGGCGACCTGGCTCTGGGCCCACTTTAGTCTTCCTTTCTCCACTTTATTCCTGTAAGCACATATGCACCAAAACTCATGGAATTCATTGGTAAATCACCCTATGTCTATTTGTTTTAGCACTTTTTATATCTTTGTTGGCAATAATAATCTGTCATTAAGAACCGCCAACAAGCTTCCCCACACTTATCCTTTACTCGCCCTCGAGTAAAGTTTAAGCTTCATCATGGAGATCATTAACAAACATATAGGTTTTCCCAAACATTTAGGCTTAGTGGATTTATATGGGTGGCTAACATGTCTTCTTGAGTTATTGCAGGAAGGAACAGCTTTTCCTATGACATGATACACTTTACTCTCAAGTACTTGGTTTTTTTTGAATTTTGCAAAGGAAACCTATGCATTGCTCCTCAAAGAGTTTCTCTCTGGATAAGCATGGTGGTTGGACAACACTCATTCTCTCCAAAATAGAACTTTATATGTGGAGCTCTCAAGATACATACTTTTCCTTGCTTATGTTGTCATTCCAAGGATTGGATCCAGATCAGAGACAAGTCATATAATCAAGTCAAGATGTGCAAGTGTGTGATATGAGGTGGATATGTAATGGTACTCCTTTGTCTTGACCTTTCTTCCCTTTCTCTTTCTTTTGGATATGGGCTAGTGCACTCTCCTTTTTTTTCTATTCAATGCTCTTTTAGCATGAGTCTTTTCTCTTTTTTTCTCACTTTTTTCTATGCATATAGCCCATATCTTCTTTCCATCTTAATTTTGGGAAGAAGGGTCATTTTTTCAGGAGTATTTATTTCATGATCATGAGACAAAGGCATGTTTTGCTTCATCCTCTGTGTAAGGATTTAGCTTTTATGGTGGAGTGTACGTGATCTTGACTTTAAGAACATGAAATTTCTCTAATAAGGGTCACAAGACTTGAAATAACTCAAAACTCAAAGGTAAGGTCTAATCATATTTGTAAGTATTTGTCTCTCAAACTCATGAGGAGCATAGCAAGGTACAAAGTTTTAAAACTTTTCATAAATTCCAAGTACTCAAATAGCAAAGGTATCTTTCATATTAAAGCCATATCTCAAAATGCAATAACCTAGATGACATGGGTTCCTATAAATATGAGGATTTCCACAAGCCAAAAGGTATAGGGAATAAAATATATGTAAGTTAATAAGAACTTCCATGTGATGGTGAGACGCAAAGGGTTGATTTTATTAAGTTTTTGAATTCCATGATCAGGTTCTGCAAATATTCAACTGAAACAGAGTTTAAGATAACCAAACCAGCGTGCAGGAAGAAGAAGAAGACAGGCGGGACACATCCCAGGTCGGCCGATCTGGTGGGATTGGGAGACCTGGGGGTAGTTCCCCTGGTCAACATCTTTCTGTTGCCGCTCTGTTACGTTCTGATGTACTCTGTTTTGTGTTGAATTGCTCTGTTTCCCGTTGCGAGTTTCCCTCACGCTTGTACCTTTTATTCAAAACAAGTGGAAACACAAGACACAATCCTAATACACTAAACAATTTATTTTATTCATTAGCTCAGAGGCACATTACATGATAAACAAAGGAAATAAATGAAATAAATGAATAGAAGGGAAACTAATGTGCCTATCCTAATCCAAGGCCTAGGGTATCTAGGGTGCATTGCATAACCCGAATGACATTCTGCGGTATGCATACGTTCCATAAGGGCAGGTGAAGGTGGTCTTTTCTTGATCATCGGGGTGGATGGGAATCTGTTGATAGCCGGAATACCCGTCAAGAAAGCAGAAGAAGGAGTGGTTCGCGAGTCTCTCCAACATCTCATCGATGAAGGGGAGCGGGAAGTGATACTTCTTTGTCGCCTTGTTGAGTTGGCGGTAATCAATGCACATCCGCCACCCAGTAACGGTACGCTGAGGAATCAGCTCATTTTTCTCGTTACTCACGACGGTCATACCTCCCTTCTTGGGCACTACTTGGACAGGGCTGACCCATTCACTATGAGGGACGGGATAGATGATCCGGCGTGCAGAAGTTTTAAAACTTCCTTCTTCACGACTTCCCTCATCGCATTATTTAGCCTACGCTGAGGCTCCCTAGAAGGTGTAGAAGCTGGATCTATAGGAATGCGATGGGTACAGAGCGCAGGGCTTACTCCCTTCAAGTCTTTTAGGGAGTACCCGAACGCCGAGCGGTGTTTCTCGAGCACCTTCACGAGTCTATCACTCTCGTCCTGCGATAGCTTGTCGCTAATGATGACAGGGGTGTCCCTATCTTCGTTTAGGAAGACATAGCGAAGGCCAGCGGGCAAGGGTTTTAGCTCTACGTGTGTCTTGGGT
This sequence comes from Alloteropsis semialata, assembly GCA_004135705.1. Classification (NCBI taxonomy): domain Eukaryota; kingdom Viridiplantae; phylum Streptophyta; class Magnoliopsida; order Poales; family Poaceae; genus Alloteropsis; species Alloteropsis semialata. The sequence goes on from CM014275.1 coordinate 4,283,106, forward strand.
GGCTCCTCAGTTTCAAGTGGCTCAGAAGCGTCATCCTCTTCCACTATAAAGTCGTGAACATGTTCTTCAAGGAATGACTCAAATGGGTCACTAAGTTGCAGGGATTTCACCTCCTCAACTGGGTTGGGTTCTACCAAAGGTTCAACTATGGCATTTTTAACCCTAGCTAACGGTATAGTGAGAAGATTTCTTCCTACTTTGGCTAGAAGATTTCCTTCCGAGGTTACGTCCTGAAAGAGGCCCTCGACAGGTTGTCCTACCAGGAGGTCGAAATCTGATGTCTCAAAGACGCAAAAGTCCAGAGCCATCTCAATCCCATGGTGAACGAGGAGAAAGTCTCGTACTAAGCCGAGACTCTCGAGAATTTGACCGGAGGGTGTTCTAAGAAATTTTGACGTTGGGGCCATCTTTTTACGATGTCCAAGGACGTGTGCAAAAGAACTAGACATGATGTTTGCCCCAACAGTCGGGTTGTACAGAATGTCTATGGCCACCTTGTTTACGAAACCTCGAATAGTCTGCGAATGTGAGTTAATCCGAATAACTTCGGAAGAAGACTAAGATTCGTTTGACCATTCCGTGTTTAGGATGGGAATAAGCTCCCTCACGGTTTCGTCTAGGAATTCTGTCTCCATATAAATGGAGGGGGTCTCTACCGTAGGCTTTTTCTGTGTTGTATAGTTTGAGGTATTCCCGAAGTCTTCAAAAAGATCTTCCTCGAACTCAAAGGGTAATCCGAGAGGTTGAGTTTCCTCTTCCTCAATGGATGGGGTCTCAAGAGTCGAACTGGGCAAGTCTATGGGTTCTACTTGAAAGTCTTCTTGCTCAGTTTTGATCACGTCGGCAGGGGCGTTTTCCCGGATGGCTTCTAGAACTTCTTTTGCTCTGGCCGGGGTTATGTGTAGGAATGAGCCCCCGGCCGCAGTGTCTATGTACCGGGCGTCTTCACTATTCAGCCCAGACCGAAAGTGCTGCATGAGCATGTAATCTGGGAAGCCTAGATCTGTTCCAGTTAGACATGAGTCCTGGAACCGGTCCCATGCTTTGGCGATCGTCTCCTTCTCTCGTTGTTGGAAGTTAATGATCTCCTTTCGAAGTGCACAGATCCGGTGAACAGGGAAGTATTTTAGACAGAACTTGTCCCGTAACTTTTCCCATTCACCGTTCGTTAGCCCAACGGTGTGATCATACCACTTCCTTGCTCTCTCTTTGAGAGAGAACAGGAAGAGCTTCCATTTGATTGTTGCCTGTGTCATGCCTGATATGACCAGACACGAACAGAGCAACTCGAATTCATGTAAGTGATGGTATGGGTTTTCACCATCACTTCCGGAGAAGGATATGTCCTGGACCATAGCTATGAAGGCAGGGCAAAGCTCATAGCTATCAGTTAAAATAGGATTTGACGAGGGGTGCGGCTCCAATAATTCACCCTTTGGAGCAGAGAACTCATGAATTTGGGTGGAATTCATGGTTGAAACAAAAATAAAAGAAATATAAAATAAAAGATATACAGACAACCTTAGATCTTAGATAACAGCTACCGTTCCCCGGCAACGGCGCCAGAAAGCTTGTTGACACCAGCGGTGGCAAACAGAAAGTCCGCAAGCGCACGGCTGTCGAAGTAGCTTTCACCCGTGAGTAAACCAGGTATCGAATCCACAGGGAACGTGAAAGAGTATCTAATCACTAAAGCTGAGCCGGATCGATCGAGTGTATATAAAGGCTGGGTAGAGAGGATAACTTAGTATTAAGGTTCTGATGATAGTTAAGAGAATTCTCCTATGCTTGCTTTAGGCACCGGGGTATCCTAGGCCTCTAGGAAATTGCCGGCCAACAGCTCTACGCCGTACCCGTACGTGGAGGATTACAAAGGACGGACAGGGCTGTCACCACCTGCCGCCTACCTCTACTAATCCGTGGGGCTACGAGGCAAACGAGGGCAAATATACACCTAAGCACCACGCTTAAGATAATATCAACTATCCTAACCTTGATCAAAGATTAGAATATTTTATAAATAAAGCAACGAATCCACAAGCACAATAGAGAATGTAACTTAACTATAATTCAGGCTTAACTACTAGTTGAATCCCGGATACTCACTGAGTAGCTTGCATCCGTCGAGGTACAGGTGGAGGGTCGCCGACGCGCCGGGACTCCTCCAGACTCTCCCTCACTCTCTCCCTATTTCTACTCTGGATATGAGAAGGGCTTCGCCTTTGATCTTCATTTCTGCTCGATGATGATTAGCCCTACCCCGAGTCTAGCTATTTATAGCTTGGAGAGGCGGTTTGGAGTCGGTTCGCAGCGGTTGAGGCGGTCCGGAGGTGGGCCCAGGTCGGCCGACTATGGGGGATCGGCCGACCGTCCATTTCACCGACGTTGATGATGCACGGCACAGATGCACTCCTGGAGGCGGTTGACAGTTGTGGGTGAAGGCGGTGGAGATTTGGGCGCGTGGCCAGGTCGGCCGACCTGTCTGGGTCGGTCGACCCAGGGCTGTGGCCCCTCGGTCCCACTTCGTCAGTGTCACTCTCCAGTGGGTCCTTTGGTCGGTTTATGGTGGGTAACGGTGAAAATGTGTCAGTTAAGTTGAGGATGTGGGCCCATGGATCCATGTGATTGCCACGTGGACCATTCCCAACTCTTCATTCCCACCGACTTGATCTCAACGTGCATGATCACCCCTGGGTGTGCTTCTGTCGTTGGGCTAAAGTTGGACCTCAATGGGCCTGGTCCCAGGTCGGCCGACCTGGTTAGGTCGGGCGACCTGGCTCTGGGCCCACTTTAGTCTTCCTTTCTCCACTTTATTCCTGTAAGCACATATGCACCAAAACTCATGGAATTCATTAGTAAATCACCCTATGTCTATTTGTTTTAGCACTTTTTATATCTTTGTTGGCAATAATAATCTGTCATTAAGAACCGCCAACACTCCTCAAAAGTACCAGTGGTTCAGCAAGATATTCTACCAAGGATTGAACAAGCTGGTAAAATAAACTTCCCTTATTACCTTGGCCTTTCATGGGGCTTGTAGCTTCTCATTGTCTTGGGCGGTTGATGGCTAGAACGACTTAGACCAAGCACCTTTCCTTCTACATTGCTTGACAATCAAACCGGAGGTTTTGGGATTTTCAAAAGGTGGAGTTCCTTAGGTGGTACTCTCAAGTCACTCATGGCGTATTTCCTTACCAATTTCCTCTCTCAACTCTCATGTCACTCATTGGAGTGGAGCTTGTGCTAGGAGAGCTATATTGCATACTTGCAATGCACATATTGTAAAGTCAAAATCAGGATTCAAGGAGAAATAAATCATACCTTCAAACCAAGATGTGCACGTGTGTGAATAGCATAGTAAATGATAGCTCTTTTTTTTACAGGTCCCTCTTCCCCTTTTTATAAAGTTGCTTTTAGAGACATGGCTTTATTTTTGAACCAAGAGCCTTCATTTGCTCTCTCTTTTTATCTCTCTTCTCTTTTTGTTTTTTTTTCATCAGCTCCATGTCTCTTTTTGCAATAAAGATAGGGAAGAGTACCAAACCTTATGTAGAGCTTTTATTTTGTGGATGGATGGGTATTATGTTTACTTCCAGAATAGAAGTATAACATGTGTATGGTGGTGTGTACGTGATCTTGGTTTTAAAAGCATGAAGTAAATCTCTAAGAATCACAGTGACCTTGACAAAACTCATTGCAAAACAAGTTGCTTATATAGGGGTTTAAAACATTATGAGCTTTGGTAGGGAATTTAATCACCATAAGGACCTCTTTGTTTTATTTTAAAAGAGAAAACTCTGGTTATCAAGTCTAGCTTAGTAAGATCTTAGGGCACTCAGGTCTTATCATATCTTAGCTAACAACAACCTAGACCAGAGCGTGCTTATGCTACCCACAGATAGACAAGATAACAGAAAAGATCATGCTCAACCAACAAACTCAAAACTTAAGAGAATAACAGGTTGAAACATAGGCACAAGAGAGAAATAAGAGCAACTTTTCATCATATCCAAAATACAAGATTTAAGCATGGACTTAAAACATTTATGGGATTATTATGGATGGCTCTTATTTACTAACTTTATTTGAACAAAAAAAACTTTATTCAACAATACTTACCTTATTGAGGGGCCTCCCCCAAGCTAGTCTGTTAGCACCGATGTACCTATCGGCGCAGGACTCGTGTTTTACGTCGTCGAGCGAAGACGTCTCCTTTGTAGGATTCAACTTGACGAAGCAGCATCTGACCCTGGAGATGAGGATACAGATGATTTAACCCGCGATACCTGTTTTCCCTTTTTCTGGCGGTCGACAGCCTGTTCTGGTGTTTTCTTTGTCTGTGCTTTTGCACCTCGTGTAGACTTCTTGTTGTGTTTTGCATAATACCGGATGGGGAAATCCTTCTCCCAGAACTTCTCCATGAACTTAATTAGGTTGTCTTTCTCTGGAGGCGTCACTTCCACCTCTTTGACGTTCTGACTGTTTCTCCCGTACTTGATCTTGATCATGGAGCATTGCTCCACCTTTGGCCTGAATTCAAACTTCTCCTTCCTTCCATTAATGTTGAGCTGGATCTCTCCAGCACCCACATTAATGTGAGCGTCTGCTGTGCTCAAGAAAGGTGGCTCAAGGATGAGCGACGAATCGTTGCTTACGTCCATGTCCAGTACCACAAAGTCGACAGGAACGAAGCAATCCCGGATGCGCACCAGAATGTCCTCGGCTATCCCCTCCGGGTAGCGAACCGTGGAATCGGCCAACTGCAGTCTCATGGGAGTAGGAGACAAGGTAGTATAGTTAAGGCGGTCAAAAACTACCTTTGGCATTACGCTGACACTTGCCCCTAGATCACAGAGTGCATGCTCAAAGTGTTGTGTCCCGATTGTACATGTGATGGTGGGACATCCTGGATCCTTCTTCTTCTCCGGGACTTTATTTAGGATCGCTGCGCTGCACTCCTCAGTCAGCTTTACGACCTCGGTACTTGGGAGTGGACGTTTGTTGTTGAGAATGTCCCTCAAGTACTTTGCATAGGTCGGTACCTGCATGGCATCCAGCAAAGGCACATGTATATTCAATTTTTGTATAACTTCTACGAACCTGGCGAATTGCTCGTCCGCGGATAGTTTCTTTTGACGCTGCGGGAATGGCAAGACGTTGGAGTCGTAGAACTCATGCGGCGCGGTCTGTCCAGCTGGTGCTAGTACAGCTTCCGGCTCTTCTTCCACTGTGGGAATCTCCTTTCTTGGTGCTGCTGTTTTCTCTGCATGGTTAGAGGGAACCGGGTCCCGAGTAGCCTTGCCGCTCCTCGTGGACACAGCCTTAACATTTTCAAAGGACGAATCCGGTTGTCCAGGAATTCGCCTCTTATTACCAGACGGAACAGCGGCAGCTAACTGAGCTAATTGAGTCTCTAACATCTTATTAAAACTCAGCTGGCTTTGGAAGGTGGAGGACAAACTTTCTATTTTAGAGTTTATGCCCTCCAGAGACTTATCATTAGCAGCAAGCCTCTTGAAAATAGACTCATTAATCTTGGCCTGACCAAGGACAAGATCTTTAAGGGAAGGTTGATTGGAGAAAGAGTTATTATTGTTACCTCCCTGGTAAAATGGGCGTTGCTGATTCTAGTTCCCTTGAGGCCGGTACCCGTTGTTGCCGTTCACGAACTGTACCTCCTCTTGTGTCTCGGGGCAGTTGTTCCCCGAGTGGCCAGTTTCTCCACAGACTTCACACGTCATGTGTGAGTCTAGTGGCCCTTCGTTGTCGGCGCCTCCATCCTTGGTGCGGTCATCAAGGCACTTCATAATAAGATCCATCTTGGCGGCCAGCATGTCCACCTCCTTTACGGTGTGCATACCGCGTTTGCGTCCCTGAAGACGGTCGTCATTCCCTGAAGACTGAAGCTGAAGTAGTAGCCTGAGCAGCTGGACTGGTGAAACCCGCAAGCAAGGTGGGCTCCGGTGTCGAGAACTGAGTAGGAATATCTGGAAGCGGGGTCTCGTACATGGGAGGAGGCGGGACAAAGCCACCAACACTAGCCATAGGTCTGATCGGTGAAATAGGCTTTAGTGCTGGCCCTGCCGAACTCTGAAGAAGCTGTGGAAGAGCTGAAGCTGGAGTCGGCGGTAGTGAGGGCATCCGAATCCCCATCTGCTGGAAGAGAAGCCGGAAATACATATCATTCTGCCTGCGCTGTGCCTCCTGTTCGGTGGCTAGACGACGCTGCTCCTCATACATACGCTGCTGCTGCTCAAGTAACGAGGCGAAGCATAGATCATTCTTCTCATCCTTGGCTGTCTGCGCAGCCTGAATAGACGTCACTGTCTGCCCGAGTGCCACTATAAAATCTGCAATCGCTCGAAAGTCTGGCATAGCTGGAGGAGCTGGGGCTGCTGCTGGAGGAACTGAAACTGGAACTGTAGACGGACCAGAGGAGGCTGGGGGTCATCAAGGTCTGCACCTGCTGTACCGAACCCGCCAGCCTCGGCGTCGTGAGCTCCTCGGTACGGCGGTGAGTCTAGGAGCACGTACTCCGAGTCTGAGCTGTCCTCCTCCGAAAGGTCAGAGCTGTCGAGTATCTGCTCAAGTCCAGCTGCGTGCTCTGCCTCTTGAAGGGCCTGGTCCTCTGCTGCCTGCTCTGCCTGCTGCACTGGAGGGACTGCCTATCTGATCATCGCAATCGGCCTCTGTCCTCTGCAACGGTCATTAGGCTTGGCAGCCTTATAGATTGGGTAAGTGAGCGCCCTCTCCTCTAACTTAGCGAGGTTCTCCTCACGAGGACCCGCTAAGTGAGCTAGTATGTGAGTCAGAATATGCACATAAGGCAAAGTGCGGCCGACCTTCATCCCATCGGTGATCACGTCCTGAATCTCGGCCATAAGAAAATCAATCATATCAAACTGCCGACGACCCATGATATGTACCAAGAGCCACTGCTGCAGAGCTGTAATAGTCTCGCGGTTCCCTGACCTGGGGTGCAAAGAACGACGAAGTGCCTCAAGTATAACATATGCAAGCGGCGTCAAGTCCATGGGATGACGAGGTGAAGGTGGACCAAAGGGCTGCCTGAAGCACGGTGCCATCAACTCAGCTGACGGAGGCACTACTCCACTGGACAGAGGTCGTCTAGGTGGAATAGCAGAAGGGTAGCACCTCTCGTGGAGCTTATCGGCGTAGAGTGGAAGCTCGAGAAGCCCGTGAAGATCCTGTCGCCTCAAAGTGTACTGCTTCCCCCGATACATGAAGGTCATCGTGGATCGGTCCAGGAGCATCCACACAGTGGCGTAGAAGACATGTACCCACTCCCTGACGAAAGTGGTGAGCAACGTGAAGAGCTCGAGCAGTCTAGGCATGTAGGATAAGTACGACTCTAGCTCAGTAGTCTCAACTGGCACTGCTCTGGCGATCCGGGCCATATCCATCCTCCTGTGGAACTTGTAAAGCATGATACGAGCTAGGTTGAAAGCATTGTAAAACACCTGCTGCAAGGGAGTCCAGAACAGGCCTGTAGCAAGTCGGCGAGCTGGGAACCACCTAGTCTCGTTCTCTATCCTCAATCGCCAAATCAACCGAGATGAGGCCTTGGAAACCTCCTCCACTGTCGGCATCTGTGACGGCTGACCATCTGAATCTGACGAGTCTGACTGCTCGGGAGTCGAGGAAGGCTGGGCTCGCTTCCTTCTACTGCCAGAAGAAGCGGGCTGGCGAGAACTCTGCTGCTGGGGAGGTGGAGAGGTCACCTGCACACAGATACGACCTATGCGTCTGAGAGCAGTAGCAGGAGGGCCCTCTGGAGCAACTGGTGACCCTGTCTGGTCACGGATACTGAACTGGGCTGAACGGCCTCCAGCCTCAATGCGCTCCTTGCGCCCTGACAACAGCCATGGTGGTCGCCCAATCATCCGGACCACCCTTCTTCGCCTTCTTCTTCGGCGGCTTTGGGGTTGCCTTCGCCTTGCCCTTGTCAGAGCGCGGAGGACGGCGAGGCGGTGAGTCCCCATTGCCAGGATGGCCTGGTGTCTTCGTTTTGGCCATCATTGCACTGCTAGAACCACTGACACTGACAGAAAAGCCACGGCAAGAAATCCACTGAATCTACAATAAATCCAAGGACCACTGTCACTGCAAGAGGCCCACTGATACAGCCAGAACTCCACGGTACTGCAAGAACTCCCCCTGACACGGACCTTTGTTGAGGCTTGGCCTCAACGTCCAAAGAAAGCACCCGAGGCTTGGCCTCGAGCAACTGCCAAAAGCCACGGCAAGAAATCCACTGAATCTACAATAAATCCAAGGACCACTGTCACTGCAAGAGGCCCACTGATACAGCCAGAACTCCACGGTACTGCAAGAACTCCCCCTGACACGGACCTTTGTTGAGGCTTGGCCTCAACGTCCAAAGAAAGCACCCGAGGCTTGGCCTCGAGCAACTGCCACTGAAACTGTGTCAACCAACTGTCATCTGCACTGCCACTGACCACTGACACAGCCCGAGAACACCCTGCACGCATAGAAATGATAGAGAGAATACATAAACATTAATAAGTATTTTGTCTAGAGATAAGAAGCCCAAAAGCATGAATAGGGGAGAGCTCGGAAATGGCTAAAACCTAAGATAGATATGGCATCGAGCTTATGACAAGACACTAGAGCACTTGAGATTGATATGAAATTTGAACTGAATGAGGCATTGAAGCATTTGCTCTAGTAAGAGACTATGGATGACATAATTGAGCAAGGATCATGGAACATGACATTGAACTAGAGCATTGGAAATTTGGGCAGCATTTCCCTTAAAAATGTGAGTTAAAAGGACCTCCAATGCATTCAATCCAAGCATCCATAAATCATCTCAAGCAATTTAATCCAACCATATGATCAACATCCACACATTCAGAACCATTAGCAGCCTTAGTTGCAGTGAAGGGCAGCGCCACAGGCAGAGGGCGGTACTGCAGCGGTGCAACTTTCCGCCGCAGGCCGAGGCGCCGACGATCCCTGCTCCCGTGACGCCACCGCATCGACGACCCCTTCGACGACGGCCTCCTTGACTTGGGGTTGACATAGTCTTGCTCGTCAAGATCAGGCATACGTATTCAGCGGCAATGGCTCCTTCCCCCCTCTCGCTCCCTCTCCGCCGACCACCGTCGCCACAACCCCTGCCTGCCACCGCCGGCGATGATCTCTGACCCGGCAACGCTAGTGACGACATGGGATCCTCCTCGGATCTCGTGGATAGATTGGACTTCAACATCGGTTTGGAGTTCCAGGAGAAGATTCGATGCCAATTTCATTCCCTGGTACACCCCTCTTCGGATGGCTCTTTCGTCCTCCTCGCTACCTTTCGGCCTTTTTTGTTTTGTCTTACGGAAGAATCAGTCTCCCTTGCCCTGCAATCTTGTCTGGGTGGTCGTGCGTATGATTTTCATGTCAAGTTCTTGAGCAACAACCACTTCCGGTTCTCTGTCTTTTCCAAAGATGTGGGCTTCCAAGTGTACAAACTTCGGATGGTGATCACCTCCACGTTTGACATTTATTTTCATCTTTGGAACAATGGCACCCCCCATTGGGAAAGGGAGAAACGTGCCTGGGAAGCTGAGCAAGAGAAGGAGTGGACTCGTGTGATGTCCAAGCGTGAAAAACAGTCCCTCCGAAAGCAGGGAGATGTTCAGGGGAATGTTCAGAAACACGTTCGATTCACAGATTTGCCTCCCCGTTCCCCTCCCAAGGAAAAACCCATCCCTTCTGTGTCTTTGACCTTTGGCGCTTTCACCACCAGAGTTGATCCAGCCAGCTTTGCAGAGAATTTTCACCCTGCTGTTCATGGTTCCATGCCAAAGGCTCCTCGGAAAATCGATCACAATCGACCTGATGAGCGTGTTCTTCGCCATCCTCCCAACTGTGGCAAAAGCTACCGTTGGATGCCTAAATTCCCGGTGCGACCCCAGGAGTCCCCCAGTGTTCCAATTTCAAATTCAAAAAGCAGCCAGACCTGCACACGCTGCTTGGGCTTGGGTCACGCCCGAAGGGCCTGCACTTCCAAAATCAAATGTGATTTCTGCTCTCTCTTTGGCCACGTGAAGAGGAATTGCTATCAGGCCAATAAACAAACCCAGAAATGGATTCCCAAAGCCCAGCCCAGTTCCGCCTGGAGGCCGAGGGAGGAACCCATAACTTGTGGCCCGGATGTTTCAGGAAACGGAGGAGATGCATCAGGTAAGAGATTGAATTTCACAACATCCCGCCTCGATCCCCGCAACAATCCCTCTGATCCCCAAGATACCCCTCCCCTCTATGCTAAGCAACAGGACTCCCTATTCCTCATCAAGTCCGCCGTCTTCCTCACCGGCCAAAGAAAACCCCAATCTCACCCAGAATCCTGCCGGCGACCCTCACCATGAAACCATGGTGAACTTCCCTGTTAACTCCAGCCCCTACCTCGTGGCGGGCTTGACGGTCGACCATGGATGGAACAGGCCTTCACGCGCTCGAGTTGCCCTGGGAGGTGAACCAACCAGAGAACATGAGGACTACGCCATCATCTCCATCAACCCAATGCCGCAAGAAGCTAATGAACTCCGGCCGACCCTCAATGTCGTCTGCGATTTCCTGGAACACACGCAAAGGGTACGTGTTATTGCCTCGCATCTCTCCCCCCTAGGCCTGGGGTTGATCAGACTCAGAACAGTTGTGCAAAGAGATCAGTTGGTCCGTGAATCGCCCATGAACCTAGGACAAAATCACATTGTTATTGTGGTGAAGCATGATGAGGGTTACAATTCTAGATCATGTACCTACACTCGTGTTTGCTGGATCATGTTCTTGGCCTTCCCCTTAGATTACCAGAAAGACTTGTATATTAGAGCTGCCGTTGCCCCTTTTGGCCGTATGTTAGAGTGGTACAGAGATGAAAACAAGTCAAGAATCCTGGTCCAAGCTCTCATTCTAGGTGCAGATAGAGTTCCTTGTAGTCTGATTGTCTCCAGAGGCACCCTAATTGGTGGAATGGGTAGATCATGGGCTGTTCCGGTGTACATTTTGAATGGGAATTTCCCAGATACTTTTCCTGCAGATGAGGACCCAGTGCCGATTGATGGTGAGCCTCACCCAGAGCACCCACCCATTGTCTTTGGCCCTAATCCACAGGCACCAAACTGGCAGAATGAGCAGCTTGGTGGTGCAGAGAATCTGGGCATTTTTGGAGCTAATCCTCACCCAAATCACCAAGTTCAGCAGCCAATCATCCAGGAACCAAAAGAGAATGATGATGAAGCAGAGGACATGGTGATGGAAGCAGCAAATGATAACTTGCAGGGCCAGAATAATGCAGCTCCACATCAGGTCATGGATCTTGATATGTCTGGCTCATCAATGAACTTCCTTAGAGCAACTGGCCCAGACATTGCTCCTGATGATGTCTTCAAGGAAATCCAGACAGAGGATGGGTCATCCTCTTCCAGTGATGCTTCCTCACCCCTAAATGAAGACATGATTAGATTTATTGTAGCTCAGAATCACTGTGCAACTTTGGCAATCTTCCACAGAAAAGGTATCCCACATGCTTCAGAATACCATCAGATTGCAGGCCCCAGGAACACACTTGTTTTCAGACCTGTGGTGATTGAAAATGACCTCATGATGCCACAAGTTAGTCAGCCAACAAATCACTCTTCAGGCATGGAAATAGTTCCTTGGCAGCCATGTATCCCAGCAGCTCTCCTCCAGCTTTGGCCATCTGTTCTATCTACTTGGCGCCAAAAAAGCAACAACAGCCACTCCCACATCTGGCCCAGAGTTTCATGTTTGTTGGGCATGAGGCCCAGGAGTCAGAGCCACAAAACCAGAGTACCCAAATTTGGCCTAGCTCACAGTTTAAAAGAGGCCGAAAGAAGAAGGTGGCAAGAACAGGAAACATTTCCTTGCCAAGCACTGTATCCAACCCAGCAACCCCCATGGTGAAAAGCAGTGTCAGAAGAAGCTCAAGACTGAACAAATCAGATGGCTTCTGTGAAGTAAGGCTTGAGCGAGAACCTGCAAAGAAAAGGAAGATTAGCATCATTCAGATCGATGAACAGACAAGGGAAGAAGGACCTATTCCTCTGACAGTACTTCAGGGTTGGGGAATCGATTGTGGCATAGCTCCTGGTGAGCTATCCAATGAGGTGCTGATGTAGGAACCATCAGCAACCCAAGGTGATGAAGATGAAGCACATGAAGATGTTCAAACATAGATCTGGTGGAGGCTGTGTTCAGCTAGGAAAGTCTTTATCTATTCATCCTTTTTCCTTCATTTGTTGCATCTGGTTTAGCTTTGAACTGAATATGTATGATTCTCGCCCTCCCCACTTACTGATGCTAGTCTCAGTAAGTCTTATCGTCTTCTCTGAACTTGTTATCGATGAATAGTCAAAATTGGAACATTTTGTGCTGGAACATTCGTGGTTTCAACGCTCAGGATAAATGGGATGCTGTTAGAAACAAAATTGAGGAAAGTGAGTGTTCTATTATCTGCATCCAGGAGACAAAGCGTGAAATGATTGATACCCAATTCATCAGAAACTTTGCCCCACGGCGCTTCGATCATTTTGACTATATCCCATCCATTGGTGCCTCGGGAGGACTTCTTATAATCTGGTCTAGCTCTTCTTTTGGGGGTGTGGTCCTAGAAAAGCTCCAATTCAGCATAACCGTTAACTTCACCTCAGTTCACAACGGAGATCAATGGCGCTTGACTAATGTCTATGGCCCCTGTGACGAGCCTGCCCGAGCAAACTTTATCAACTGGTTCAAAAATTGTGAAGTAACCAATGCAGATAACTGGCTTTTCTTGGGAGATTTCAACTTCTATAGGTCTCTGGAGAATAGAAATAAGCCGGGTAGCAACCTACCAGACACCCTAATTTTTAACGATGTAATTGGGCATCTTGGCCTAATTGAACTACCCATAAAAGGAAGAAGCTACACCTGGAGCAACATGCAGTCTGATCCTCTCTTAGAACAACTGGATTGGTTCTTCACGTCCCCGAACTGGACCCTGGACTTCCCAAACACAGAAGTTCTACCCCTAGCCAAGATCACTTCAGATCACATACCGTGTAAAATCTCGATTAGTAGCAAAATCCCACGGTCCAACATCTTCAGATTTGAAAACTACTGGGCAGAACATGATGATTTTCTAAACACGGTTCAGAATAGTTGGTCCAGTAATCGTAGAGCAGCAAACCCAGTGAAGCAAATATCAGCCAGTCTCAAGAATCTTAGAGCAGATCTCAAAGATTGGAGCAGAGAACTATCTAAACTAGGCCAGCTCATCAGGAATTGTAATACTGTCATTGCCTTCCTGGACTCCCTAGAAGATAAAAGGCATTTCTATAACCCAGAAGTAAACCTCAGAAGATTGATCAAGAAGCAGTTAAGAACCTTGTTGCAACACAAGAATATATATTGGAAGAACAGATATAAAACTAACAGGGTCAAATTTGGAGATGAATGCACAAAGTTTTTTCATGCAATGGCCACCATCTCTTTCAGGAAAAACACTATCTCGCAGATACTCAATGACAGTGGTGCTTGGATACAAGATCATGAAGGCAAAGCTGGGCTGCTCTGGAACTCTTTCAAAAATAGAATGGGAGTTAGCAGTGGAATCATCATGCACTTCAACCTTCATCATCTGATAGTACCCAGAGACAACCTGCAGAATTTAATTGGGCCTTTTGAGGAAGATGAGATAGATAGCATTATCAGGAAAATGCCACCAGACAAAGCCCCAGGGCCAGATGGATTTAATGGTCTCTTCTTGAAAAAATGCTGGCACATAATAAAAACTGAGTTCTATAACTTGTGTAATGCTTTTCACATGGGCACAGCTAATATGGAAGGCATCAACACTTCTTACATCACATTGGTACCAAAAACTGGAAGCCCTGAGACGGTCAATGACTACAGACCAATTTCTTTGATGAATATCAGTCCCAAGATTATCAACAAGATCCTTGCAGACAGATTACAGACAGAGATCATCAGCCTGGTACACAAAAACCAATATGGTTTCATTAAAACAAGAACAATACAAGACTGCCTAGCTTGGAGCTTTGAGTACATTCATCAGTGCCACCAGTCCAGAAGAGAAGCCATAATTCTCAAGCTTGACTTTGAAAAGACCTTTGACACTGTGGAACACCAGGCAATAACAGCAATCATGGAATGTATGGGCTTCCCTGAAAAATGGATTGATTGGACAAACTGCATCCTTGGCTCTCGATCATCTGCTATCTTGCTAAATGGAGTGCCTGGGAAGTTTTTCAAATGCAAACGAGGAGTAAGGCAAGGAGACCCTCTCTCACCTCTGCTATTTGTTCTTGCTGCAGAATTGCTACAAGTCTTAGTCAACAAAGCAGCATCTCTGAACCTTCTCCAAGCTCCAATACCTTAGCCATGTGAAGACTTCCCAATAGTGCAGTATGCAGATGACACACTACTAATTATGCAAGCTGACACCAGGCAACTGTTCTTCCTCAAATCACTACTCAGGTCTTTTGCAGAATCCACAGGGCTGAAAGTCAATTACAGAAAGTCTCAGATGCTACCAATTAATGTGTCCCCAGAAAAAATTGAATGCTTAGCACAAACCTTTGGCTGCTCCATTGGCACCATGCCTTTCACCTACCTGGGTCTACCAATGGGCACGACAAAACCAAGAATGGAAGACCTCACACCATTGATGGATAGAGTAGAGAGAAGCTTGTCAGGATGCAGCACATGGCTGTCATATTCAGGTAGACTTCAAATGGTGAACTCAGCACTGACACCAATCATAACATATGCAATGTGCACAATCAGGCTACCAAGGGGAGTCATTGAAAACATAGATCGTATCAGAAAACAATATCTCTGGAGAGGAAACTCAGATAAGAAAAAAGGAGGTAACCTTGTAGCATGGGAAACTGTCCAGAAACCAAAGGCAAAGGGAGGCCTTGGGGTTCTCAATCTATGGCTGCAGAATGATGCTTTGCTACTAAAACATCTCCACAAATTCTACAATCAACAGGACATCCCATGGGTACAGCTAGTCTGGTTTAGATACTACCAAGGCAAAGTGCCACACGCTGCACGCGAGGTGGGCTCTTTTTGGTGGAGGGATGTTCTACGTCTAAGCAATCTATATCGGTCAGTATCATACTGCACCGTTGGCGATGGATCCACGGTGTGCTTTTGGGAGGACAGATGGGCAGTTGAGGTCATGTCAGCTAGATATCCAAGACTGGCATCTTTTGCAAGGAATAGCAACATCTCCATTCAGGAAGTTATGCAAACAACAGAGCTGGATACCCTATTTGTGTTGCCTCTATCTCAGCAAGCATCAGATGAGCTTGAGCAGATGCAGATACAAATCCAACATGTGCCCTATGATGAAGATGAAACGGACAGCTAGCCACTCATTTGGGGGAATAAGTACACCTCCAAAAAATTCTACTCATTTATCTATAACATGATCCAAGCACACCCAATTCACCAAATGATTTGGAAATCAATCTGCACGCCAAGAGTAAAATTCTTTATATGGCTCATTATGGTGGACAGACTAAACACAAAGGCAATGCTAACCCGAAGGCACATTGGAGCCCGAGAGGATGATGCATGTGTCATGTGCGACACAGGAGAAGAAGAAAACAGCGAGCATCTTTTCTTCTCCTGTCCTTTTGCAAGAAGATGTTGGACACAGCTTGGTTTCACCTGGGATCTCTCCCTTAATATGGGTGACAGGCTCACACAGGCCCGGAGTGATAGCAACCAGGAATTCTTCATAGAGGCGACAATGATTGCAGCTTGGGAACTTTGGAAACTAAGAAATGACAAAGTCTTCGAAAGACAGGAACCTAGCCATGCACGCTGGTTTTGTAATTTAAAAGTCAATGTCTGTTGCAGTCAACTAGGTTTAAAGTAGGCTTGCGGTCTGCTTTCTGCTTCTGGCTAGATGCTTTCAGTTAATTACCCTGTAAGAACTTTCTAAACTTTTATAAATGAAATGGTTCTATACTGTGGGGATCTCCCCCACAGTTTCCTTTCAAAAAAACATCCACACATTCAGATGACAGAAAAGAGTGAACCAAGATTTTGAGATTTGATTTGGATTTGGGAGTTCACCTTGGGACCATTGCAGGAAGGGGATGGCAAGCCAAAGAGAGAAAACCGAGCCGAGCAATAGACCGGCGATGGAGAGGGTCCACAGCGGCGGCGCGGGTGCAACAGCGGTGGCGTGGTGGTGAGCGGTGGAGCAGTCGGCGGCACGGCTGCGTTGAGTGGCGGCGCTGCGGGGAATGCTGCGTCGGCGTGGAGATGCGGCAGCGGCGCGTGCACGGCGGCGCGAGGTGGCGGCCGGCGCTGGCAAGGTGGATGTGTGCGCGAGGGCGAGGGGCGCGAGTGCATGGGTGGATGCAGCGGCGCGGACGGCGGTCGGTGGTGTACGGAGGTGACGGCGGAGAGAAAGAGGAGAAAAGAGTAACAGTTAGGTTTACAAGATATGGACGGACGAGATCGAGCGGTTGAAAAACGAACAGCGCAGATCCATGAGGGGACCGACTGTTGCAGTGGTGGGTTAGCAAACCCACCGCAACAGTCGCTCAAACCAGAGACGATTTTACAACATCCCCGTGACCACCGACTGTTGCGGTCATTATTTTCCTTCTGACCGCAACTTTCGGTGAAAGAGCATATGCTGCAACCTTGAGCCACCACAGAATGTTGCGGTGGTGTGTTGGACAAAGCACCGCAACTTCCTTGAATTGTGCACTGAAAACATGATTCCAGCCATGGAGCACCGATTATTGCGGTGACCTTTCCACTTAGCACCGCAATTTACCGTCAAAGCAGATTTTTCACTCTCCAAGTTGATTTAGATTTGGAATTTCCTGAACTAAATCTTATCACATGTTCAAGGGTCCAATAAGAAGCAAATAAACACATTCTTGGACTGAGACAAGGGAACCTCTCTTAAACCCTCATTTGAAAATATTTTAATTATTTTGCCTTAGGCTAAATAAACATTTTTCAATAGAAAACCAAATCCAAAGCATAGGAGGGCACCACACACTTAGGAGTTTCAGAAATTGTCAAAGACAAAGAAAGCTCCCCTAAATGTGTGCCACAACCAAATGCCAACAAAACGACTAAAACAACATCCATGCATATGCATGCAAATGCAAGACAAGAAATTAAGGCATAAATTTAAATCTATCTTGTCACATTTGATCCTCTTGCAAGCTTGCTCATGATGAGCCTCACCCGAGTCTAGAGCAACCAAGAGACCAAACGGCTCCAACCTTTCCTATCTCATCACTATCTTGCAAGGGTTAGACAAGCACCTAATACATATGACAAGTTATACAAATGCAATGCTAGCACAAACAGCCCTACACTGGTGAGTTAGTGAAAGTTAGCAAAGTCAAGCACATTGAGCTCATTCCTCAACCTAGAAAACGTCCTCTCATCTAGGGGCTTTGTGAAGATATCCGCCAATTTATCTTCCGTCCTAACACCTTCTAATGATATGTCATTCTTAACAACATGGTCTCTAAGGAAGTGATGGCGAATATCAATGTGCTTTGTTCTTGAGTGTTGAACCGGGTTGTTAGCAAGCTTAACCGCACTCTCGTTGTCACACAACAAAGTGTCGGGGTTCTTTACCGCCGGCAAATAATAGGATCGTGGAGAGCGCGTCGGGCCTCGGGTGGTAGTGCAAAAGGACACGGGGGTTTATACTGGTTCGGGCCACCCATGGGGTGTAAGACCCTACGTCCAGTTCGTGCTGCTCGTGTTATTTACACTGGTTTGCAGTAGGGGGTACAAGCGGGCGAGAGAGGGAGAGTTTCCCAAGTCTCTGGTGCAAGAGTCGAGCTCGGTGCGGTGACCGGCTGGAGGAAGAAGAAAATCGAGGGAGAGTACTCCTCGGGGGAGAAAAGAGGCTCCCTGCCTCCCGTAGGAGGCCCAGGAGAGAGGAGGAAAAGAGTCGATCTTGCCTCACGCAGGAGGCCTGGCCTTCCCTTTTATAGCTCAAGGGGAGCCAGTAAAGAATGAGAGAAAGAGTACAGTCAAAGGGTAAGACGGGAAAAAAGGAGGTGCGCCTGCCCATGCTGTGGGCCCCGTCGTCCTTCCGAGCACTGTAGCCATGTCCTGCTGGTGTCAGTTGCGTCAGGGAGTGGTTGGCACAGTGCAGTAGCTTGACTCCGAGTGCTTCGGTCTTCTCGGAGGTTGCTTGGTTGCGAAGAGTCGAACCAGTCGGAGGCGGAGACTTGTCGGGCGAATCGGAGTTCTGTCGGGCGATGGAGCAGCTCCTCGGGCGAAGGGGCTGCTTCTCGGGCGGGACGGAGCAGCTCGTCGGGTGAATCGGAGAGTGCTCGGGCGCTACCTGCAACTCGTCGGGCGAGACGGAAACCACTCGGGCGCAACTTACCAGCTACTCGGGCGCCGGACCGAAATCCACTCGGGATGTCCAGCTACCCGGGGCCAGAATAAAATCCACTCGGGCAAGGCAATGGGATTCTCGCCGGTGGTGCATGCATGCAGGTCCTGCACGCCCCTTACTGGTGATGCATGCATGCATGTACTGCATGTTCCTTGCTGGAGGTGCATGCAGGTACGCGAGCACATGCTCCTTCTGCTGCGTGAGATTAAATCCAAGAGGTTTTCGTTATACGCACCCAAAGAAAGCTACCAGAAGATTACTAGCTCTTTGCTAATCGCACAAAGGAGATGTATATCAAGCTGCAGGTTATTCTTAATCGCCGTCATTGGATACCCCTAATATAGGTATTCGACACAAAGGTACCCTTTTTAGAACTATGCCATAGTCTAAAAGGGTTTGTTTCATGTAAAGGATTTGAGCACAATAAGAACCGGCGGCTATATACTCGGCTTCGACGATGGACAAGGCAACACTCTTTTGTTTCCTAGAGGACCAAGAAACAAGGGATCTACTAAGCAATTGGCACCCTCCGGAGGTGCTTTTTCTATCAACTTTGCAACCCACATAATCCGAATCGGAATAGCCAACGAGTTGAAATCTAGCTCCTTTGGGATACCAAAGGCCAATGCTTGGTGTGAGCTTGAGGTACCTAAAGATCTTTTCACGGCTACTAGGTGTACCTCCTTAGGATTGGCTTGGAATCTAGCGCACATACAAACACTAAACATGATATCGGGCCTAGATGCGGCAAGACATAACAAACTACCAATCATAGAATGGTAGAGAGTTTGATCAACCGGGTTACCTCCCTCGTCTAGGTCAAGATGTCCAATTGTAGCCATTGGTGTAGAGATGCCCTTGCAATCTTCCATCTTGAAGCGCTTGAGAAGGTCTTTGGTATATTTTTCTTGACAAATGAAAGTCCCTTCTTCAAGTTGCTTGATTTGAAACCCAAGGAAGAATGTGAGCTCTCCAATCATAGACATCTCGAACTCCCTCGACATCATTTCACCAAACTCTTTGCAAAAGTCTTCATTTGTTGAGCCAAAGATGATATCATCAACATACACTTGACAAATGAAGAGATCTCCATCAATCTTTTTGGTGAATAGTGTTGTGTCAACTTTGCCAATCTTGAAATCCCTTGAGATAAGGAAGTCCCTAAGGCGCTCATACCATGCTCTAGGAGCTTGTTTGAGACCATAGAGTGCCTTGGACAACCTATAGACATGGTTGGGATATCTTGCATCTTCAAAGCCCGGTGGTTGATCAACATAGACTAGCTCATTGATATATCCATTCAAGAAAGCACTCTTCACATCCATTTGATATAGCTTCATGTTATGGCTTGAAGCATAAGCAAGAAGGATGCGAATTGCCTCTAGTCTTGCCACCGGTGCAAAGGTCTCTCCAAAATCCAATCCTTCAACTTGAGAGAACCCCTTTGCAACTAGCCTTGCCTTGTTCTGCACTATAATGCCTTGATCATCTTGCTTGTTGCGAAACACCCATTTGGTTCTAATCACTCTTGCATTCTTGGGTCGCTCTTCAAGAGTCCAAATATCATTGCGGGTGAAGTTGTTCAATTCTTCATGCATTGCATTCACCCAATCCGGATCCTTGAGAGCTTCATCTACATTGGAAGGTTCAATGCAAGAAACAAACACATTAAACTCGCAAAAGTTATTATATTGAGTTCTACGAGTTCTTATCCCCTTTGTTGGACTTCCAATGATGAGATCTTGTGGATGAGCTTGAATTCTTGGATTGTGCCTTCTCTCAACCACTTCTTGAGGGTCTTGTGGAGCATCAACTTCTTGAGCTTGTGCCTCAACTTGATCTTGTGGTACATGAGTGTCCTCAAGTGGAAGAGGTGGATCTTCCACTTGAACACTATCATCTTGCTTGTCACCACCATCAACTTGGGGCACCATAGATGAAGAAGATGGAGGATCAACAATTTGAACTTCATCATCATCTTCTTCTTTTGGCTTGATTGCTCCAATAGGCATGTTCTTCATGGCCTCCCTCAATGGTTCATTACCTACATCATCACAATTTTCATGTGCTCCTTGGGAGCCATTAGATTCATCGAACTCCACATCATATGTTTCTTCAACTAAGCTGGTGGCAAGGTTGAATACTCTATATGCTTTGGACTTCAATGAGTAACCAAGTAGAAAACCAATATCACAACGTTTTTGAAACTTCCCTAGGTGTTGCCGTTTCTTGTTGATGTAGCACTTGCAACCAAACACCCGGAAGTAGGAGATATTGGGCTTTCTCCCAATGAGCAACTCATAAGGGGTCTTCATCAATAGGCGTTGAGTAAAGAGCCGGTTGGATGCATAGCATGCGGTGTTGATTGCTTCAGCTCAAAACTTCTCATGAGTGTTGTATTCATCTAACATAGTTCTTGCCAAAGTAATCAATGTCCGGTTCTTCCTCTCAACTACACCATTTTGTTGAGGAGTATAGGTTGCGGAGAACTCATGCTTGATTCCATTGTCATCACAATACAACTCAATGCTTGTGTTGTCAAACTCTTTCCCATTGTCATTTCTAATCTTCACCAAAGGTTGCTTGTATTCATTTTGAGCTTTCTTGGCAAAGGATTTGAATGTGTTGGCCACTTCGGTCTTGTCTTGAAGAAAGAACACCCAAGTGTATCTTGAGTAATCATCCACAACCACCAAGCAATAGAGATTTCCACCAAGACTAACATATGTTGTTGGTCCAAATAGATCCATGTGAAGCAACTCTAGTGGTCTTGTTGTTGATACATAGGCCTTGGATGGATGAGTGTTTGCCACTTGCTTGCCGGCTTGACAAGCACTGCAAAGTTTGTCCTTCTCAAACACTATATCACTCAACCCACGAACCAAATCCTTCTTCAAGAGCTTCTTGAGAGTACCCATGCCAACATGTGCAAACCTTCTATGCCATAACCAACCCTTTGACACTTTGGTGAATAAGCAAGTTGACAAACTAGCTTCACTAGAGAAGAAATCCCAAGGTAGAGATTGTTGTATCTAAAACCTTTGAATATAAGCTCATCATTATTTGACTTCCTTGTGACTTCTACACCTTCATCGGTGATTGTGACTTTGAAACCATGATCACACACTTGAGCCACGGACAAGAAGTTGAAGTTCAATGAATCAACCAAGAGAACATTTGAGAGTGAATGATCATTGGAGATAGCAATCTTTCCCAAACCTTTAACCTTGCCCTTTGAGTTGTCACCAAATGTGATCTTGTCATGTCCACTGACATCTTCATCCAATGAGGTGAACATCCGGGGATCACCGGTCATATGTTGAGTGCAACCACTATCAAGTACCCAATGGGGTCCTCCGGTCTTGTAGTTCACCTACATCCACAAACATGATCAAGCTTGGGGTTTAGCCACCCAAACCTTGTTGGAAGCTTGAGTGATAGAACTAGAACTAGATGCAACATCGGTAGTGGAGCAATGAGGATGAGCTTGTGCACTAGCAATGAGAGTCTTGGGCACCCAAATTTGCCTAGGCCGTGAATTATCCTTGCGGCCATAGAACCTCACAACAAACTTGCCATTACCCAATCTTGACAACGCATAAGGAGTGTTGAAAGCCATGGGTCTTAGGTGACTTGCTAGCTTGGGAGGAGGAGGTGTCTTGCATTGAAAGGACAAGTGACCTTCTCTCTTGCATTCCATGCAATATCTTGGTCTTGGACCGGAAGGAACATTTGGACGCTTTGCCATGACCTTGGGAGAAGGATACTTGAATGCATTCTTGCCCTCATTTGCCTTGACCAAGTTGGCATACAATCTTTTCCCATCACACATTGGATCATACTCATTCTTGTTATTGACATGTGCAACTTGTGGCTTGATATTCTTGAGATCAATAACTTGTTGCTTGAGCTTTGCATTTTCAATCAATATAGATTCATTTTCTCTCTTGAGCAAATCATTATCAAGAGAGATCTCATCATTGCAAGATTCCACAACAACACTCTTGCCTTTGCACTCGTCACAAATGGAAGAATCTTGAGCATATCAACCAAGTCATCATATGGCAAGTCATCACAAGAAGTAGACAATTAACTTTCTCTACTTGAGTAGGTTTAACACACTTCTCATTTGACATAGCATCAAGGTTGGATTCAAGATTCTTGTAGCTAGTGTTGAGCTCTTGAAAATCATTGTTCAACTTTGCATAATTTGACTTGAGTTCATTGTAAGATTTCATCAAATCATCATGGTTACCCTTGAACTCTAAGTTGCTAGCCTCAAGGTCATTCACTTTGTTCTCTAGTTCTTTCTTGACTAGCTTCAATTTTTCAACCTTTTTCTTTGAGCTAATGATTGTCTCATTATATTCATTGAGAGTATCAACAAGATCATTATAAGAGGGATGCTCATACTCATCATCATCACTACCACTAGCGTCATCATCATCATCATCACTAAAGCCATGGTTGCTTTTGCTCACCTTGTGATCACCTTTTGCCATGAGGCAAATGTGGGAGCTTGATGTAGAGAATAGTGATGGTGGCAGTGGAGGAAGAGAAGCCTTGATAGCAAGACCGGCAATGCCTTCATTTTCACTTTCACTTGAAGAGGAGGAGGAATTATCCGAATCTTCAACATCGGTCACCCACTCTCCAATATAAGCCTTGGCTTCTTTCTTCTTGCCTTTCTTGTGATGCTTCTTCTTCTCATCTTTCTTCTTGTGATGCTTCTTCTTATGATCTTTCTCATCATCACTTTCTTTCTCTTGATTCTTGTTCTTTTGCTTTCTCTTGTCGAGAAGAGGGTATCCATTAGCCAAGTGACCTTTCACACCACAATTGAAGCATGGCATGTACTTGAGTGACTTTTTTCTTGTCATTGGTGAAGAACTTCTTCTTCTTGTAATCAAAGTTCACTCCTTTCTTGTTGAGCTTCTTGAGCATCTTGTTAGTTTTCTTCATGAGGAGTGCAAGATCAACATCATCATCACTTTCATCATCACTTTCATCATCACTTTCATCATCACTTGAATCTTTCTTGACAGCCACCTTCTTCTCTTTGCTTGCCTTGAGTGCAATATCATTCTTGGAGGAGGAGGAGCTTGATCTTGGGCAATTCCCATATATTGCTCATGGCCGGCAATCTTGCCAAGAACTTGAGTGATGGTGACAATCTTGAGATCAACTTGATGAAAGTATGTGACAATATTTGCATACTTCTCTTTTGGTAGAATACTAAGGAGTCTTCTTATGATATCCACACTTTCCATCCTTCCCATATCAAGATCATGCAAATCCTCTACAAGGACACCAAAGCGAGAGTACATTTGATTAGCATTTTCATGAGGAAGCATTTTGAAAGCATTAATTCTATCCATGATAACTTTATAGCGCTCCTCACGCTCATCCTTGGATCCGATGTGCATGTCGCACAACTTATCCCAAACCTCCTTAGCATTCTTGCTACTACGCACATGATTGAACACCTCTTTGTTTAAGCCACGAAAGAGGATGTTACGAGCCTTGGCGTTCCACCTAACGGTGTTAGCCTCTTCGGGAGTGAGTGCATCGGCTTTCTTAGGCTCGGGATAGCCATACAATGCAGCATGGTACACACGAACATGGGAGGGGCTCCATCCCCGTTAGACATCTTACTCTAGGCGGTGAAGCCTAATCCAAGAGCACGAGGCTCTGATACCAATTGAAAGGATCAAGATGCCTAAGAAGGGGGGTGAATTAGGTTTCTAACAAATTTTTGCGGAATTAAACACCTAAACAAGCCAATTCACCCCATGTGCCTATTCCTAGCTAGTGTGACTATCTAATCGGAAAAAGAGTTTTGCAACCTAGTTCCAATCCTAGTCTAGGATGGCAATCCTAGAAATGTAAAGGCGGAAATGTAAATGCGGAAAGTAAATTGCCAAATGTAAAGAGAGAGGTAGGAAGCCAGATTTTTTCCCGGGGTATCGAAGAGTCGGCACTCTCCCCTAGTCCTCGTTGGAGCACCCAACACAAGGGTGTTGCTCCCCCTTGATCCAACACGAGGATCAAGTGCTCTCTAGTGGATGTCAATTGTCCCCTCTGGAACGGTGGACTCCAAACACCGTATACACCTTCTTGGACCTCTCACAAGTCGCCTCCTTGAGAGATCACCAAGAACACCACCACCAAGCCATCTAGGTGATGCCGATCACCAAGAGTAAAAAGCAATAGCTTCACTTGACCTGCACAAGACAAGAGACAAAGATGGATGCACACTTGCTACTCGCTAAGCACTAATGATGTTCCTAATCTTCACAATCAAGAACTTCTCAATCACTTCTAGTGCTTTGCTTGCTCTTAGCTCCCAAATATGCCTGGCCCATTCATGACCGACTGTTGCGGTGATACCTGAGTACCACCACCGCAACAGTCTGTGGCCTCTGCCTGTATTGGCCCTGACGGCCCTAAAGGACCGACTGTTGCGGTGACCATCTTGGTCACCACCGCAACAGTCGGTGGTGTGCAGAGGTGCACACCCAAGTTATCAAACTTGACCAATTCAAATTCTTTTGAGTTTATAACTTTTTCCTTAGCTTCCATGGCTTCATCTAAGCTACCTAGTGCTAGAATTTCACAAGTGTGCATCACCTTTATACTCTAGTCTTATTTAGGTCAAGCTACAACTCTTGCCCCCTTTAATAGTACGGCCAAAGGAAAAACAAAGACCTATACTAATCCAAGTGCCTCTCAACTTCAAACGGCACTTGGGACTATCTTGTCCTATCGCTTCTAGCATATCCTTTGATCCGACATATTTAAATCACATGATGAGGGCCAAGAATACCATGAAAACCCATCATTGCACTAACTTAATGAATGTCGCTGCAAAACACATGTTAGTCGCAATGATCATGTTGTCATTAATCTCCAAAATCGAATTAGGGGCCTAGATGCACCTTCAATGGTGCATCAATTGTTGGTTAAGTTTAGGACTTATATCTATGCATCTTGATGGTGAAAATTAACATAAAAACAGTCTACTAGTCTGAGGGGCGCTTGTGGCTGATGCATAATTTTTCATCAGTTCTTGAGAGAGGGTTGAGAATTGATTTTGTATTAGTATAATCCTATGTAGGAACTGTTTTCATACTGTACTATCACTAGATAGTTTAGAGATCTTTATCTATGCCAATCTTGATGGGATTTGGGTTACTCGTATAATCTGCAATTCTATCTGTAAGGCTGCATGAATTAACCACTTACAAGAACAATGGAATTTACCCCTCTTATTTTTTTTTCATTTTAGAGTCTTCATATCCTGAAACTTATATTTTGAGCTTTGAATGATACACACCACGAAGTACTACGCCATGGCAACATTGTGTACTCGGTATTCCCATTGAAGTTTTATTGTTAGAACTTAGAATCCAGGGCAAGACGTCCCCTGCCAGAACCGAAGAAGAGAGTGATGAATTGTTAGGATGACATTTTGAAGTTTTGGTGATTGCTAGTTTCAAGGATGTGAGAGCATCTAGCTACGAACCTTTCATCATCTTTCAGTATTGGATTATGTTCCTACCAAAAGTTTGGCTTTCATCGAAAGTGTTTGACATCCTACTTTTGCTGTGCGGAACTATGCATGATGTATGAAGAAACATCTGGAGCATTAGCTCCACAATCACTTGTAACCAGACCACTTGAACCTTCAGTCTGTTAATGCAGTCCTTGTATTTTCTGATTGCATTTCCTCCCTTGGTTTTTGATAATTTCGTGTGAGTTTTTGCGCTTGGTTTAGTGCTAACCGAAATTTGTACGGTTTCTTCATGCTCCAAACACCTTTGGGCGAGACCTAAAGACACAAGAACTTTTGTAAGCTCCTGCACTTCTTCTCGCCGCCGCCTCTGCGTCTCGAGGAGACGCCGTCGTCAACCCGCAAGCACGCACACGCGAAGGGAAGGCCTTGCCCTCGGCGGCGGCGGTGCAGGGCTGGCAGGCGAAGGGCTCGGCAAACCTCGCCAACCTCTGCGGCCATGGTTGGCGGCGGTGGTAGGAGTGGGCAGCAATACGGTGGATGGGCAGTGCCTCCAAATACCTCTCCACGGTCTCCTGGCGTGCGCGGAGCCGGTCATCTTCCTGGGACTCTAGGTTTGGAGATCCATGCCCAAATCTCGTGTAGAGGAGGATGTCCACGGCGGAGATGTTCACCATGAAGATGGAGGAGGGTACTCCAGGGATGGCCTCATGGTGCTCCTGTGGAACATCTGATCCCCTCGGGACTTCCTCAGGTTTGGTTTTCCACAGTTCCCTCTTGTGGTTCCTAGCGTTATCCAGATTCTTCTTGTATTTCATCGTGAGGCTAATCTTTGAGTGGTAAATCACAGGGCCTGAAACTCTCGAGATAAGAAATTTCAGTTTTTTTTTTGTGTGCTCTTGCAGCGGAGCGCTCAAAAAGTATACCGGGTCAAGTTACACATGCCAAGGTAAAATTGAATCGATACATATTGTATCTGAGTTCTTGAGCAAAGTGCTGATTTTATTGTCAGATATTAAACACTGCTTCTTTATTAGGCCTGGGAATATGTATGGCAAACGAATGAGGAACTGTACAGGCCATGAGAATTGGATCGGCTATCTAAAGCTATGTTGTCAACCTGGGGCCTGTTCGGTTGGTAGAATAAATAGTGCTCGGCTGGTAAAATGAATAGTATTATGTGAGAGGAAATAAGCCGAAAGAAGTCAGCCGAGCACTGTTCATCGGATCAGCCGAACAGGCTCCTGGTAAGTGCAAAATTGTTGATGCACATTTCTATGGTGAAAATATTTATCTTGAACCTAAAAAGTGCATGCCAACATGAGAACTAATTCACCAAGTTGATATACAGGAGCTCAGTGTGGCATTCATGGATCCAACCATTCAGAATAGGCTATGCACTTATGGCATGCAGTGATGCAGGTGGCCTGTGGTTTATCTGTCCCAGAATTCTGTTGTACAAAAATCTGATCTCAGCTTTTAGTTTTTGTGGCTGCTACTTCTTCCTAATAGGCTAGCCATATTCAAGGAATATGTTATGTGCCATTCTGTGACAACCTTGTTATGTTATCCAAGACAACTGAAAAGAACGTGAAAAATGCTTAGATTATATCAGTTGCTTTAAATTTTTTTCTACTTGCAAATAAATGGGAAACCACATCCATACAAGTAACCATTGATTTCTAGCAAGGGTTTTACTCTCCTTCGCCTTTGCATTCATTTTTTTAATCACATTTCTAGAGTTCTATAGTACTCTGATCTGTCATACTTGTGGATGAATTAAATTGAAGTGTCAGTAAGCTTCCTCCATCCACTGCTGCCATTGCTTGTGATCTATTGGCGGTAGCTTGCTTTCTATTGCACTTGCCCTTTTCATGCTTATATATCCAAACTGAAGAAGCAATGCTTTTTAACCTCAATGTGCTGATGCTTAGTGGTGGCTGCTGGCTAATCAGCGAGATTACCATGCTTGCATTTGGTAAGACCCGTGCCCTGTAACTCTCAATGCTTGCATTTGGTAAGACCCGTGCCCTGTAACTCTCAATGTGCTTATGCTTAGTGATGGCTGCAAGTGCAAGGGGTAAAACTTTTTAGTGTATAAGAGCATAGTCCTTTCCAGCGGCTAGATGAATCAGTGATGGTTTGACTTTAGCAAGCTTTCAGATACAATGTGATGTTATCTGATTATGTGCCCTCTGCCCCTCTCTAATCATCATTGTCTCTACATATTTTCCCTGATTCACTTTGTATGCATTCAGAATTTGTTTACACTGGTGTGGAGTTCTCTGAAAATTCTGTGATAACTCAGTGATTATGAGGCTCTAACTGAGGTATTTCTTTTCCTAAAATGTTTCCCTTTATACTTTGTAAGGCTCTAATTGAGGTAATAATGAGAATGACACACATAAAGAAAAAAAATCCTGATTTATGTCCATTATACTATGCAAAGTTTTAATTTCAGTAAATGGATGAAATACTAAATTTCTACTTTGACAGTTATTTTTTTATAAGACCTTGGTAATCTTGCACATTTTAGAAAACATGTTAACTCTATTTGCTCATTACACTTTTTTCTTGCCTTTTATCTATCATGGTGAACAGAGCAATGATACTGGAGGCGCCATAGAGGTGATAGATAGGGCCATAGGTCCCTTTACCTAAATAATTTCATCTGGTTCTTGACTCCATGACATGCTCACATTGTCTTCATTGTCAGGAACCGAACTTCCACTGCATATATTTGATTATGAACCTTTTAATGTAGAAGAGAAGTTCTAGATCATTTGAGCTACCAGCTCTTAGTATAGTAGCAATTCAATTTTTACCAGTAATAGGTGGATATGATTCCCTATGTTCCCGCTAGAGATCACATGAAAAATACATTATGCTCTTAAAACAATTAACTTGTGTTTGTGAGCTTTGACACGTCTTTTCCTGCAGTTTGTCATGATATCAGATCTAAAGCTTCCATTTTTGTGCAAAATTGGGTCCAGCGGAGAGATCTAGACCTGCTATTTTTGTTACATGTATCTCCTAATTATCTTGTGAGTTTGAAGTTTACCACGTGGGACTCAGTTTTCATCAGATCTGGCTCCTTTGTTCTCCTAAAAGTTTCAAATATAAATAAATGTTTGAAATACATGTACTCATTGGTTATTGGGTCTTGACCAACTGGTCTATGTAGCTAGGTCATATTGTCAAATGTTTCTATTGTGATGGTATGATAGGGCGCGCAACGCGCGCTACATGTTCTAGTAACTGAAACCAAATGCTAGAAAATAATGACAGTACTAGATCCTTATCCATTACACCCCTGGTGAATGGTGATGATAATAATCAGTTAAGAGAGAAACAGACGCAGAGCAACCTTCCTATTGTTAACTGGAACTGAATGAGCACATCCTGCGACTTAGATCTACAAGGAGCACCAAGTTCAGGATAAAGTGTTCACCGCAACATCATACAAGCTGAACTGCAGATACTGATCTGAAATAACGTGTAATTCAGGATGTGATTCTCATAACTCGTTCATGATTCATGGCTTCATGCAAGGAGTTCAAAACTTCCACCACACATTCGATTCTGTTTTTCTTCGACAGGATGAATTGAAATTTTCTAAGCAAGTGCGCAGACTGAATACTTGACCTGAACCTACTCGAACTCCGAACTCTGCTAACTGCTAAGACGCTCAGCAAGAAGCAACTCATGCAACCACTACGACGAACGCAAGTAAGAAAGGCTAGCTCGAGCCAGTAGAACGGAACGAACCGCTAGGCCGGCAGATCCAATGAGATGTTAGCGCAGCGTGAAGTGGATCCGAAAGCTCCTAGTCGTTGAAGGCCCAGGCGTGCTCCCGGCGAATCTTCTCTTCCTCTTCCTTTGTGAAGTCATTCTTGACGTTGAGCATCTCGCGGATCTGAGAGGGGCTCTTGTCCTTGATCATGTGGCGATCTTGCGGCAGGTGACGTCGAAGAGCCCGTCAATCTTGAGGAAGTCGGCGGCCTCGACGAGGTCGAAGAGGGCGTTCTGGTGAGGCGGCCGACGAGCTCGCGGTCCCACTCCCCCGGCTCCTTGGATTTGGATGGCGCGGTGTTGACGCGGCTGCTAGCTGCGGCGCTGGGGTTGGAGTTGGCGTGCTTGTTGCAGTAGTCGACCACCCTCTCGAGGGTCTCGGAGCCGATGTTATCGAGCTTGATGATGCCGCCTTCGACGCAGCCTCCGGCGATCATCTTGGCGAGGACCGTCGACAGACGCGCCGCCGCTTCCTTCCAAACCTCGAACAGCTCCCCATCCGAGCTCTTCAGGGTGATGATACCCCCGCCGTACACCTCCTGCACCGCCGCCTCCTTCGAAACCTCGGACGGCTTCCCATCCGAGCTCTTCAGGGTGATCATATCCCAGCCGGCCACCTCCTTCCCCGCCTCCTCTGCCAATCCCTTCCGCTTCTCCGCCGATCCCTTCTCTCCCTTCTCCACCACAGATCCCTCCTCTCCCTTCTCCGCCACCGTCGATCGCTTCTCTCCCTTCCCCGCCGCCATCGCTACCATATCTTCCTTCTCCACCTCTGCCTCTCCCCTCTCTCTCTTCCCGTTCCCCACCGCCATCGCTCTCGCACGCTCAAGGACGAGTGGTGAGTGAGGGATGTGCAGGAACGGACAGAACGATCGAGCTGGGGCTAGGGTTGGCGGTGTTGCGCTGTTTTATTGGCACGCTCCATGGTTAGGGGCGGCGGCCGGCTGGGGACGAGGAGAGACGTGGTCGCCTGGCTGGCACCACCCATTCCATTTCTTCGACCGCAAGAAGGGTCGGCGGTGTTGGGCTATGGGCCGGAGTGCTTCGTTTCTTCGTCCCGCCGACTGATAGCCCGAATGGAAATGAGCTCCATTTTTCGGCCTAATCTGCTAGGTCTTCCATATTGTGTGGGCCTAATTAGAGGTCCCCATTGTTATCACAGGATTCCTTTTAAAAAAAATTTTGTTCGAAACTATGGGAAAGTTGAAAAACAAATTACCTTGTCTCATTCTCACATCATCTGTTCCTGTGCCATCAAGTTGAAAATGTTCTATGCCTGTTCATGTAACTTTCTAGCATTTGGATGTTCCACTCAGCGAAGCTGTTTTACACTTACAATACGTGATGCCGAAACGAAAAAAGAAAAAAGGAAAGGAAGATTAGACT
The DNA here is from genome assembly GCA_004135705.1 of Alloteropsis semialata. Classification (NCBI taxonomy): domain Eukaryota; kingdom Viridiplantae; phylum Streptophyta; class Magnoliopsida; order Poales; family Poaceae; genus Alloteropsis; species Alloteropsis semialata. The sequence continues at coordinate 4,314,263 of CM014275.1, forward strand.
CTGCATCAGCACACAGGAAATGAAGCAGTTGTCAATTTTTAGGTCATCTTGTAGATGTCGAATAAAAAAATAGAAGGAAAAGGGACGCCCCCGGCGTCGGCCCCGCATGGGTGACCCATGCGGGACGGACGCCGCCGCCTCCTCCTCCCGCCCCCCTCCTCCCTTCACTTGGCCGCGCCGCCGCTTGAGCCGGCTACCGGAAGTCCGAGCGGCCCGCAAGGACGGCGGCGGCAGGGCGTCTCCCTGCTTCCCCTGCGCATCAAGGCGGGCACAGCCGTCTAGGTCATCGACGAGGGTGGCTCATGGCGGCGCCACGCGAGGTCGGCTGGTGCCAGCCCTGGAGTGCGTGGATCCGGTCCTCCGTGGCCGGATCTGTCGTCTGGTGCGGCGGTGGCTGCTCCTAGGGGCGTGGGGTGGCCATGGGCGGGTCCGGCGTGGCCGCACCCGGATCTGCCGCCCCTGCCTCGTTCTGGTCCGCGCGGTGCGGTCGTGGATGGGGCGGGGTGACGGCCGGCTTCCTCTTGGGGCGGCGCTGTCGGTGGGCTGCAGCGCCCCTCATTGGGCGCTGGGGATGTGGTCTGCTACGGCGGCAGTGTGTTGGAGCAGACGGTCGACGACGGTCGACGGCGACGGCCGCGGATGTCCCTGCGTGGGGACACCACCGGCTCTGACCGCTCTGGGCCATGGCGGCCGGGAGGTGGTGGTGGCGGGGGCGAGCTGCGTGCGGGCGATGGGTGCAGAGGTGAGATGGCTGGCACCCTCTCTCCTCCTCGACGGCGATGCTGGTTCGGCGCCGCCTTGGTGGCGGGGCTGGGTGGCTGCTCCGGTGCACGTTGGTGGCGCCGGGGTGGCGCTTCAAGCTGTGCCGGGCCATCTCTCCGGCGGAGACGTTGCGGAGGTGATGGGGAGCGTGCTACTGGCATGGTCGGGACGTGCTACAGGCTTGGTGTTGCCAGGCGAAAGCCTTTACCGGCACTTTTGTCAGTGGCGATGGTGGCGGCACCCTTGCGGCGTCGTTTTCCCTACTGGGGGCGCCATTGCGGGGCGCTATTTTTCTACAACAAGAGGTTCTCGGGGTGAAAACTCTGTCCAGTTTTGGACGAGCAACGGTGGCGCCATTGGCGTCGCGACCTTCTCGAAGGCGCCGCTTCTTGAGGCCTGTCTCGACTTGTGGCAGTGTTGGTGCCTTGGTGGTGATCTGTTGGGCGGTATTGCCCGTGTGCAGCAGCGGAGGTGCGCAGGATCTGTGGTTGGCGGCGAGGTGCAAAGGGCCCATGGGTGCTGGAAGCCTTGGGCTGACGCGCATGGTGCCGTGGTGATCCCGGTGACGGCATGGCGTAGATGGTGCTTTCAAAGCGGTTCAGTGGAAAAGATCCTTGGCTGAGCAGTGTCCAGTGTGGTGGGCGACAAAGTCCCCGTACACTTTAAGGTGGTTGCTCCTGAGGAGCATGAGGCGGTGGATGAGGAGAGGCCCCACGCTTTGAGCGTTAAAGTTGGCTACACTGGTGTTGCGGCAGGAGTGTTCTACTGAAGCAAGGCTGAAGCTGGGGGATCGACGGTCATGTGTGTGCGGCATGAGGATGACAACCCCGTGGTGAAGGAGTTCTGGTTGCCGCTCAGGCTTGTAGCGGGCCGTGGCATTTGGCGTGGCATAGCATTGACAACAACGGCGCAATTCTTGGTGGCTTACTTTCGGCTTCTCTCCCAGGATGTGGTGGTGTAGCGTTTTGTTGTGTGCGTTGTTTATGTGGTGGTGGTGTTCGCTTCGGCACTTGATGTACAATTGCTTTTTCTTCTTAAATGACAGAGCAGTGCTCCTGCTATCTTTAAAAAAAGGGAAAAGTCCATATTTCAACCTTCATCTATCGAACGCGTTCGTTTTTCAACCCCAAACCACAAAACCAGATATCCTCTGCCACTCTGCCACTCAACTTTTGATACCAGACAAATTACCCCCTCCCCCCGAGCGGATTCCACCCCTGTTTTGGTCCATGTCACGCGTCCGACGTGGCCACGGCTGCCCTGTCAGCATCATCGAACTTAAAAGGCCTGGGTCTAGCCAAGCCACCTCTCTCCTCTCCCTCTCCCCGAACCCTAGCTGCGGCGGCGGCAGCGGGCGGCGACTGCGGTGGGCGGCGATGGTGGCCGATCTGGTAGCCGGACAAGGCGACATTGATGGCGGCTTCAGGGAGCTCGAGCTGCTCCAGGTCGAGTGGCAGCAGCAGGAGCGAGGACTACTCGTCGCCGATTCCGTACCGCGAGGGCCCGCTGGATTACGAGCCCGGGGTGAAATGCAAGTGTGGGAAGAAGGCTGCCAGGTGGATCTCTTGGGGCGACGAGAAACCAGGAAGAAGGTATCTGAAGTGCTTCAGTGCACGGGTGAGCTGATTGCGTGCCTCGATTTGGAATTTTGGATGTGTCTCTGTGCTGATGTGATTCGATTTCAGAATGGTGGATGCGACTTTTGGCGGTGGTATGAAAAAAACACGGCGACGCCCTTCATTGCATAATTGCTAGTGGACTTGCGCGATGCCGTCAGAAGCTTGAAGAAGGAGAACAAGCAACTGATAGGATTAGGTGAGTCTGGCCATGGAAGTCTGATGGAGGAGCATACAGCATTGCAAGGCCAGATTAGGAGTCTGTTTGCAGAGGCAAACCAGCCGAGGAACCAAAATGCCCAGTTGAGGAACCAAACTGCGATGAAGGATGTTGATAATGTTGTACTTGTTGGAAGAGTGAAGAAGTTAGAGAAGGAGAGAGTTATGTTAATGTTGGTGATTGTGGCCTGTGTTGTTGTCGTGATTGGGCAATTGTTTAGCAAGTGATCTGGAGGTTAGATGAATCTGGAAGGGATGTAGTTTGGGTTATGTTTGTGGCCTGTGTTGTCCCTTGTTGTAATGAATCTGGAATCTGGAATGTGATTTTGGCTAAAACTCATGTGTCCGTAGTTGTATTGGTAAGCTTGAGAAACATTCAGAAAATCAACAAGTTTGCATTACATGAAAGTTAAGTTGGCAACACATCATGTCCATAAAATAGAAATGGATAAGCCTTAAGTTTGGCATTATATCATGTCCATAAAACAGAAATAGATAAGCCTTAGCTTTGGCATTACATCACAAATGGAAATAGCACATGTTACTTCTTGTTAGCAACTCCTCCCGAAGGAAGTAGAAGAAACTCCTAGTACTTGGAAGGCATTGTCTTCTTCCTCTTATGTGGCTCCTGGGCACTGACCTTGGCAAATGCTGATCCAGAAGTGATTAACAGTCACACTGGAGTTTGCCTGTGATAGGGGTACTTGTGCATGAAGATTTATAGAGGCAGAACCACCTCTTGTTGTTGAAAGTCTAGTTGTAGCTGATGTCTTTATGATTTTTCCCTTGCGGCATACCATGCAGGGTACAAATTCTCACAAATGACCTCCAGTTCTTGGTTCCTTCATGCGAGATAAGTTCCCTATACGGAGTTGGACTTCTGTTCATCATTGCCATCACTGACAGGTCATGTTGCACCTCATCAAGTCCAAATGAATGATAAAACCACTTTCTTATTGAAACTCAATTTCTCTCCGCTGCTCTAGCTATTTTTTTGGTGGTGAAACTAAATTTTGACAAATCTACCCTTTCAGGACCATATCTAACTTCCCTTGATCCATAGTACAATTGGAACCATAAGGGTTCAGACATACCTAAAACCATAACAAGACAATTAGGAGAATTAATATGAGTTTCATCAAGCATAAACTCTAATATAAAGTCTTATATAAACTCTTATTTAAACTCTAATATAAAGTCTTATATACATGGCCGCCTCAAACCCCGAACATCCTTCTGAACCCGATAGGACGGAGTCGCCCCCAACAACCCTGAACCCTAACCAGTACAAACTTCTATGGCAGAGGGACCGAAGTTGAAGCAATTTAGCCTTCTATGGAAGGGGATACATGGCCGCCACAAACCCCGAAACATCCTTCTGAACCCGATAGGATGAAATCTCCCACAACAACCCTGAACCCTAACCAATACAACCTTCTATGACAGGGGGACCGAAGTCGAAGCAATTTAGCCTTCTATGGCAGGGGATACATGGCCACCCCAAACCCCAAACATCCTTCTGAACCCAATAGGACGGAGTCGCCCCCAACAACCCTTAACCCTAACCAGTACAACCTTCTATGGCAGGGAGACCAAAACCAAAGCAATTTAGTCTTTTATGGCAGAGGGTACATGGCCGGCCCCTGAACTCGATTGGACGGAGTCGCTTCGACAACCCTGAACACTAACCCGTACAACCTTCTATAGTAGTGGGACATGGTCGGCCCACGCACCACTACACCATGTTGAAAACGTTACTAAACTACTATGGCTAGCATTTTAAACGCGCTATTGAAATAAATCATTTGAACCTTTTTTAAAGAAATGTTGAAATACCTCGTAACAATGTTGAAATAGTTGACAGAAACGTTTGAGCGAGTCCATCCAAAATGCTGAACTAGTTCAAATGTTGCAATTGTAAACAGAAATGTTGAAATAAAAATCAAGGTTGAATAATTTTAAACCTGTCAATATTGTGAAATATT
>CM014275.1:4319716-4335147 GCA_004135705.1 Alloteropsis semialata
CACCTGCCCGGCGGGGGGCCTCGAGCAGCCGTGCGCCTGTCTGTTTGCCGTGCAGGAGCTTCGCCGGGCCGCAAGCAGCTGTCGCGCTTCCTCGGTGAGGTCGCCGGGTAGATCCACTGTGGGGACCATCGTGCTGCGCCATTGGCATCGTCGCCCGTGCTCGGCCGCCGCTCTTCGTTCCTGCCCTCCGCATCGGTGAGCTCCTCCTCCTCCGCCACCGCCGCTTCTCCTGTCGTCTCGTCGGCCGGGTTCGCTTCCCACGAGCCGGGTTAAAATCCTAGCCACCGCGGCCCCGTGATCCCCTTTCCATTTCCCCTCCACCGCCGCTCGCTCGCACGCTCGCTGGTGAAGAGCTGCAGGCCTGCAGCTGCGTCAGCGGCGGCGACGGTTTTTTTTTGCTGCGCGCGTATCTCCGACCCACCCCGTGCCGTCGTGGGATCTGACTATCTGAGGAGGTCGGGGGAACGCGAAGAGGGAGGGGGCCTCCCGACCCTTATAGGGGCCGGGGATTCCGGTCGGACTTGCGCGGCAGCTCCGCGCTCTCTGCAACGGCAGAGCACACCAGGTTGGTTCTTCTCTCCTTGCCTTTCGTCTGGAGGGAACCAAGTAGGCGTTGCCCCTTGTGTCTCGAAGCTGCCATAGGGCTTGCTTCGAGGTTGCTGATGGGCATGGGTATAGTTCTTTAGATTTGGTTGGATAATTGACTGATTGGTGTATCGTAATTGGTTCTTGTGGGATTTGGTTAAGGATTTGTATTTATTGCATAAGGTTGGTATGTGCCACAGGTGGAAATTATGCTTCTAGGGCTAGGCTTGGGATACTCCATGCCCGTGTTGTGGCTTTAGAGTTATGTCCATGTAATTCACCTTGCTACTTTGACATTTAATAAGTTCCTTGAGATGATTGATGTGTTGGTAGTCCGCGGCATAAGTTGTAGAAATCTATGTGCAGAATTTTGGTTTTGTAACTGTCAGTTGCCTTTAGTGCAAGTGCCGATTAAACATGCTTTTGTTTTGCATGTTTTTCCTGTATGGACGATTGCCCTTATGGTGACTAGAGGTAGTTCAGATGGAGTATTGGACCAGGGTTACATATAAATGCTTCCACCATGTGAAACAAAATATTTGAACAAAATATTCACTGTTGTTAGTGGCGATATGCAATATTAACGTACCATATGGAACTTAGGTTTGAACTGTAAACATACAACGCTGAAACAAGGCATGCCAGAAAATTAAATTGGACTGCTTGCTTTCATAATGCTACTTGATGTATAGTGTGTGGCTAATGCATCTGAAAACGGTGCATAGGATATGAAATTGTTTGCTCAAGATAAAACAGCCATGAAGCATGACATATGTGCTGGCTTGGTCTTTAGTTCACATGATCATTTTTTGTGGTATTACAACTTACTTTCAAGCCAGCAAAACTGGAAATATAAGCTAGGTGTTTGTGTTTTTGAAAAATAAATTCTGCCATCGTTCTCCTTTGGAGGATAAGAAGATCTTGTGGGTTACGGGCATCCTTCTCCACAAAAAAAAACATGTTTAGCATTGTGCGTAAACAACTTTTAGATTGCTCTTGTGCAGACAGCAGTCCCTGCTCCCACATTAAGAGAATTTAATATATACTTAGCGTTTAGCAACATGAGAGGTAGAAATGAAGTGGAGTGATATATGGGGTTTCTGGAATCTGTAAGTTAAGTACGATTGTTGCTTAGAAGTACTGACCCATCAAGTATTGGCAAGCTGTTTCAATGAAATGCACAACAACACAATACAAAAGCCTATACCCTAATATTCTGTATCATATGATCGCTTACTGTTTGGGCAGTTTTAGTTGTTGTCGTGCAAACGTTTGAAGGGTTATACTGTCGGAAGTTATGTAACAACTGCTTAAAATGAACTTTGTAAGCAATTTGTGTTACTGTTCAGCTGTTGTTTCCTTTTTGGGCCTACCATTTTGGCACATGGTACACAACTTTCTTCTATATAAATCTTATGTTTTCAGCCCTACAGAGGATGTGCTGCTTGGCTATCTGAGAGGCATCGACAAGTCTGAAGTTACTCGTCCTCTGTCTGAAAACCAGAAAGACAGTGAACCAGAACATAGTACAGATTCAGAGGTTGGGGGAATAAACTCCCAAAATCTAAGGTGACATCAAATTCTGCCCTCTTCTTTGCGCTTCCAATTATTCAATGGTGTTCATACTTGGTTACCAATGCATATATTCTTGATTATGTTATACCTACATGTTTTACACACCCTAATACATTCAGATGCTATCTAATATAGACATGTAGTTTTATTTTGCCTCTTTTTTACTTCGAATTGTTCAGTTGTGTATCCTTTTTAATCAATATTATTATGACTGATTTGGGTCTTCCTGATCTTTCAAAATTTGTGCTGAGTGAAATAAAAATTGTTAAATTAGGCTTCTATATGGAGATATCAGCACCAAAGTATTGACACCTTACCTGACAAAGTCTGTAGCTATCTTAATGTTATTGCTTCGATGCATCTTTACTTTATTAGTAATTCCGGTCAAAAGAATATAACTAAGATAATTTAGATATGCCGACATTTCCTCCGCTGTTGTTGATTGATTTCTACAGGAAATTAGAAGGTGGTGCTGACGTGTCGTGGGATTGCTTGGTTTGAAGGAGGCCTTTGCTGAATTTGTATGGTTCCGTCAGACTACAAATTACTGATTTTGTATAGTTGAAGCATTTGGGATATGTTCCTGCATAAATGGGCTTGGGTCATGAGTTTAGATATTTGCAATCTAAGGTGGACTTTTTGGGAGACCTGCATTGTCCAAAGATGAAATTGATTGTGATTAGAGTAGGGGATCGACACTATATTATATATGTAATCTCTGATTATTGTTAGTTAACTATCATTGATCAGAATTCATGTTTTTTAAGATGAAACAAATACATGTTTCATGATGTCAGCATCCATGCCTTCAACCCATGTGGTAGTACCATTAAAACTGAATAACTGATTATGATTGTACTCTGATAAAATGGTGTCCTCATGGACTATAGGCAGGATTTACTCCCTCCTTTCATACCCACGTACAACAAAACGTTCATGTACGGGTGCTTTATTGTTGTGCGAGCGCCGCGTTAGCGCGCCTGCCATCCTAGTGGCCTAACGTACGTGCAGCTTGCCTCGGCCCGGGAGACCCTTGATGCGATCTAACTTGGGCTCGGCTCGGACTTTTCGGACCAAAGCACGATTTTTTTTAATTTTTTTTTACGATTGTTTCAAAAAGAACGGTCGGATGACAGAATTTGCAAATTTGTCATCCAACCGCCGTGTCATATGGCTGCCGCCATATGATACGGCGGTTAGACACCGTAACCGCCAGATGACACGGCGGTTAGAAAAACCGCCGTATGAATTCACGATTTGAATTTAAAAATATGAATTTGAACTGTGGGCCGAACCTAACCGCCGAATGGTTTGGCGGTAGATGTCGGCACCTAGGCCCGGCCATCCTAACCGCCAAATGATTTGGCGGTAGGGGGAGGCCGGCCCTTGCCGCGCCGTTCGATCCGGCAGGAAGCGCTCCCGCCGTTGGATCCACGGCGGCAAGCCCCTACCACCGAATCATTCGGCGGTTAGGGTGCCCCCGCCTACAAAAGCCGAAATTCAATTCAAAAATTCATTCTAAATCAGAAAAAAGAAAAACTAGGGTTAGAGAGGAGGGTTAGGGAGAGGAACAATCAGCGGCGAAGCCCTGCCGGTTCTGCGCTTCGGTTTCAGGTAAAATCCAAACTCGTAGTTGTATCTTCAATTTCGTAGATGTATGACTTTGTAGTTATTTTAGTATGTAGTTTGCACAGTATGAAACCGTAGTATTATTTTTTGAGTTACTGATATTAGACTTAGTTACTGAAATTAGTATTAGAGGTAGTTACTGATATCAGATTTAGTGACATTAGTTTGAGTTACCTTATATTTTGTGACATTACAAATAGTTACAGTCATTACTTTTAGTGATATTAGATTTTTATTAATATATCTTTTTATATTAGATGTACTGATATTAGAGTTTACACCAGAATTTTATATAAACTGTAACTATGCATTTAAGAGTTTACATTAGAATTTATATCTTTTTATATTAGAGTTTCTGTTAGAGTTTTATGCATATTAGAATTTATATGAGAGTTTAAATTAGAGTTTATATTAGAGTAATGACTTTATATTATAGTTTAAATTAGAGTAATGACTTTATATTAGAGTTTATATTAGAGTTTATATTAGACTAATGACTTTATAATAGAGTTTAAATTAGAGTAATGACTTTATATTAGAGTTTATATTAGAGTAATGACTTTATATTATAGTTTATATTAGACTTTATATTAGAGTAATGACTTTATATTAGAGTACAAAATCGTATTAATTCTTCTTATTGTCCTGGTTTCCTTTTAGGCATGTCTGAATCCTTGTGGTTCCAACTGTACTATAGATCAGGGGAAGTTAGATATGGTTCTGAAGGGGTAGACCTGTCGGAATTCAGTTGTACCACCAGAAAAAAAGCTAGAGCAGCTGAGAGAAATTGGGTTTCAATAACAAAGTGGCTTTATCATGCATTTGGACTTGATGAGGCCCAGCATGACCTGTCAGTGATGGCACTGATGAACAGAAGTTCAACTACGTATTGGGAACTTGTTCCGCTTGAAGGAACCTAGAACTGGAGGTCATTTGTGACACTTTGTACGCAGCATGGTATGCCGCTGGTGTTGCTTGTGCGAGCCTTCCACAAGGCTGGGTCCAGCAGTGAAGTGCATGAAGAAGTTGAAGACGCTGGAGGGGAAAACTTTGAAGATGCTATTGGGGAGGAAGGTGAAGAAGTGGAAGAAGGGACCACCGGACAAGATTATCACGCACCCCCTGAACCATCAAGAGAGCTTGATGAAGCAGAAAATTTTCCTGAGATGGTTTTGGAGGCAGAGAGGGAGGGCACAGAGCATGAGCAGTACATTGAGGAGGACTCGTCGGATGATGACGACGACGAGGGGTTGCAAGTGCCAAGGAACTGGGATAACTATGACTTCTCACAGTTTACTATAAATGAAGGCCAACAAGTCCCCTGGGAGTACAGGTGCAACGAGGGTTGCCTCGGTTCGTGCTACAAGACTGCAGAAGAAATGAAGAATGCAATAAAACAGTGGTCCACTTTGTGTTTGCAAAGGGAGTTCAGGGTTGTTAAGAGCAGCAAACAAGTGTATGACATATGCTACGTCACAGAAGGGTGTCCTTTTCGGGTTCATGCATTCTGTGGAAAGTGGAATACTTACTGGGAGGTGAGCAGAATCGAGGATCACACATGTGTGCTTGAGCAGTTGGACACAGACCACTAGAACCTCACATCCGGTTTTGTGGCTAACTTCATGTATGCACGGATCATTGAGAATCCAAGCTACGAGCCCAAGTCTATAATATGTGCCATCGAGGAGAAATTCAAGTACAAAATTAGTTACGGCAAGGCATATAGAGCGAGACAGAAGGTATTCGAGATGAAGTGGGGGACTTAAGAAGCATCATATGACAACCTTCCTGCTTTGCTCCACGCCATATGCCAGCGAAATGAAGGGAGTTTCTATGACCTTAAGACTTTCCCCTCTGTCTTAAGGCCAGGGAAGCAAGTGCTGCAGCGGGCATTCCTAGCATTGGGGCCGTGCATTAAAGCTTTTCGACACTATAGGCCAGTAATATGCATTGATGGGACCTTCCTGACAGGAAGGTACAAAGGCACAATCCTCATCGCCGTTGTCGGCGACGGTAACAATCAATTAGTGCCTTTGGCCTTTGCTTTTGTGGAGAAAGAGAGCGGAGACACCTGGTATTGGTTTCTGGAGAGGCTGAAGAGTATGGTTGTGGGGGATGTGCCAAACGTTTGTGTCATACATGATAGGCACAAAGGTATTCTGCAGACAATTGAAGAAATGAAGAATGGCAGCACCGAGCGGCAGACATTACCACGATGGCCCGACGCCGTGAGCAGGTGGTGCATCCGTCACATGGGGGCAAATTTCCATAGCCAGTTCAAGAACAAGGCACTGATGAAGCTGTTCAAGCGCTTATGCAGCCAGAATCAAGAGAGGAAGTTCAAACAAATCTGGAAGAAACTAGATGACCTTACGAAGAAACAATCAGAAGAGCTCGCAAAGAAACCCGTGACAAACGAAGCATACGAGCCCAAGTCTCTTGATGATGTGGGGTTGGACACTAGCCAGACTAGAAGGAGAAGGGGTCGTGCAGTTAAGACTTTCAACCAATGGATTGAGAATGAGCCCAAAGAAAAATGGGCATTGATCTATGATGAAGGAGGTGCTCGGTATGGTATAAAGACTACAAACTATGCCGAGGTTTACAATTGGGTGCTTCGTGGAGCCAGGGGCATCCCCCTAGTGGGAATCATCGAGTTCTTCGTGTACCGCACAATCAAATATTTCCATGAACGCTATGTAAAGGCTGCGGCTGCCATGGAAAGCAACCAACTGATGTACGGCTACAAGATGACTGAGTATATGGATGAGAAGCAGAAGAAGGCTCTATTGCACTGTGCGTATCCGCAGGGTTCAGCTGAACGGTGGTTCGAGGTTATTTGCAGGGACAAAGGCAGGACGGTGGCCGGACGGAAAAGGGTCAGACAAGAGTGTGTTCTCAGGAACGATAGTTGCATTTGCTCATGCCAGAAGCCTCAGCTGCTGCACAAGCCTTGCTCCCATGTGATTGCTACCTGCTATGAAGCTGGGGGACTGCAGCCCCGTATGTACGTCTCTCCCTACTTCTTCAAGCAAACCATTATGGCTACCTGGAGTTTTGAGGTGTATGGCTATGGGATATTTGGCTCTTTCACCAACAACCCGGGGAAATATGCAACATATATCTCCGATCCAGATCCAGAAATGAAGCAAGGCCATGGATGACGAAAGAAGAAGCGCATTAGGAATAACATGGATCGATTTGAAGCTGGTCCAGACGTGCGTATGTGTTCTAGGTGCAATGAGATTGGTCACACATACAAGAAGTGCACTGCGACGTCTTATTATGATCCAAGCGGTGCAGGCAGGTCATCAAATGTGGTCTCAAATCCTCCATCAAGGGGCGCTGGTCGTGGCCTCATATAGAACTACTTTACCATTGTTCAGTTTATTGTATTATTAGTTATGTAATGTAAGTTCTGAATTATTTGTTATGTAATGCAACTTCTGTAATATAAGTTCGGTAATATAAGTTGTGTAATATTAGTTATGTAATGTAAGTTCTGAATTATTATGTAATGTAAGTTCTGAATAAGGTGTTTTTAGTATTATTGTTTTTAATACAAGTTATGTTTTTAATATTATTTTGTTACTATTATTTTTTCTATGTCAATGTTTACCTTATTATGTTTTTTTCCAAAAATTCCCTGCAGCTATGACGAACCCTTCTGCAGGAGCGTACGTGACTCTTTGAGCTGCTCGACAGGCGACTCGACCTGCAGCACCGTTCGTACCACTCCGTCGTGCTGGGGGTCGACGTCGGGAGCAGCTTTCGCTCTCGTGTCGGCATGACCTACATGCCGCTACACCCCCGCTTTGTTTCGAGGTAAGGCGTCACTTCAAATTGTCAACATTTATGATATGTTAAAAATTTATATCTAATGCGAGCACTACTTTGTGTTGCAGGTTATGCGCAGCAGGCCTTCTGCCTCTCGCGCGTCTGGTGGAGGGCGACATGGACCGGTCGCACGTTCGACCACCGGACCGCATGACGCGGTTTCAGTTCGACTACTCCTTGCTGGCGGCTCACCTCGACAGGTGGCGGCCAGAGACGCACACCTTCCACCTCACCGTGGGGGAGATGGCGCCCACTCTACAGGACGTGGCCTTCCTGCTTGGTCTGCCGCTAGCAGGCCAAGCAATGGAGGCGATCGACCTTCCGGCCACTTGGCGGCGGGACCTCCTCGACAGGTTCGCGGGCCTTCAGCGGAACGAGCACGCGGTGGGCTACGCCGAGTTCACCAGCACGCACGGCCCCACCAAGAGGTGGTTGCTTCAGTTCAGCGTAAGTATCTACACCGTTATGTTTGAGTTTTATATCTTTTTATATTAGAGTTTATATTAGAGTTCAAATTTGAGTTTATATTAGAGTTAAAATTAGAGTTTATATTAGAGTTAAATTTAGAGTTTAAATTAGAGTTTAATTTAGATTTTAATTAGAGTTTATATTATAGTTTAAATTAGAGTTTATATTAGAGTTTATATCTTTTTATATTAGAGTTTAAATTATATTAGAGTTAAAATTAGAGTTAAAATTAGAGTTTAATTTAGAGTTTAAATTAGACTTTATATTAGAGTTCATATTAGAGTTAAAATTAGAGTTTAAATTAGACTTTATATTAGTGTTTAAATTAGAGTTCATATTACAGTTTATATCTTTTTATATTATAGTTAAAATTATATTAGAGTTTAAATTAGAGTTTATATCTTTTTATATTAGAGTTTATATTAGAGTTCAAATTAGACTTTATGTTAGAGTTTAAATTAGAGTTCATATTAGAATTAAAATTAGAGTTAAAATTAGAGTGTAATTTAGAGTTTATATTAGAGTAATGGCTTTGTATTAGAGTTCAAATTAGCATTTATATTAGAATAATGACTTTGTATTAGTTTTATATCTTGTTATATTAGAGTTTATATATTCTTATATTAGAGTTTAAATTAAAGTTTAAATTAGAGTTATTGCACTTATTGCAGGCGGACTACATGAGGGCAGACGCCGACAACTACACCGTCGAGCGTCACTTGGAGGCGTACCTGCTGTGGCTCTTTGGGTGGGTGATGTTCTGCAGCTCACAGGGGGACTCGTGTCCCAAGGTCCTGATCCCTTACGCGACTGCCGTCGCGACGTACCCGCTCGAGCAGATTCCCCAGGTCAGCTGGGGCTCAGCGGTGTTGGCCGCCACGTACAGGGGCCTCTGCACGGGGGTGCAAAAGGTTAGGAAGGGAGAGCCCATCTTCGTCGGCTGTCCCATGCTTCTGCAGCTGTGGTCGTACGAGCGGTTCCCACTAGGCAGACCAGTGATGAGCCCCGAGCCGTACGACACGCTACCTCCTGGCACGGACCCGCGCGACTACCCCACTGTTGACGCAAAAAATCGGCGGTTGTATCTTCTGCGTGGAGCACACGAAGACCAGGGAGATCTGCTTCACTCCAGTGCCAGCCCACACTCCAGTTTAGGTTCGCAGCGTGCCAGTCAATTTGACCTGAAATTGACAAGGAGATAAAATAGTTAAATTACTCTTTGATTGTGCCGGCTCTATTTCAGACGATGGAGTAACGTCGAATTTTAGCCAAGACCCAATCAGGCACGTGTCGACCGATACCAATCGGACCTCAAAATCGGACTTCATTGATGACGTCAATCAGACCGAGTAATCGGACCTCAATCAAACACCGAATCGGACCTCAGAATCGGACCAATCAGGATCGGACCTTGATTAATATAACAGATCAGCCTTTGAATAATAAAATAAAGCATAAAACAAGGCCAATATGTAAAGTAATGGATCAGCTGTGTCTTTAAACAAGATATCAAATAATCAAAGTGTAAGCCGATACATTGTCCACCTTGCCTAGTTGCCAGTTTGACTCATCTTATCGGACCATCTAACTAGCCAATCGGACCATAGCCTTTTCAGAGAAATCTAGCTCCGACGTAGGGAATCTAGATTTCTCCAGCTATGATCAAATCAGATAGCTAGATAGTCAAATTCAACTTACCAATCTGACAATTAAACAAGATGCTCGCACAGGTGTTAATCAGATTAAGCAAATAAGCAGATAAAACATTAACAGGGTCGTTCTGATTCTAAGATATGCTACCAAATAATCAAGCAAGACCTAGCTCCGACGTAGGGAATCTAAACCACACTTAACATTCAAATAGCAATAAGGCATAACCAAAGCTTCCTTTGACTAATCAAGATGAATCTAGCTCCGACGTAGGGAATCTAGACCAAGCATGACAATCAAAGATCAATCTAATCGTATTGCGAAGATCCAGCTCCGACGTAGGGAATCTACACCAGCGCAATACTCAAAGAACAACCAGATTAAACCACAAAGCATGGATCGGACCTAGAACGATGCTGTAAGATAAATATTGCTTAAATCGGACCAAGACCAATGCTCAAAGCCGTTGAAGAAGTAGAATTGATTCACATGGCGTAGATCTAAACCAATCTAGCAACTCCAAACAAACCGCAAAAACTGCCTTTAATAACCAAGATTACTCTAGCTCCGACGTAGGGAATCTAGACTAATCTTGATGATCTAGCTCCGACGTAGGGAATCTAGACATAAAGTGCAGTCCGATAAACGATAATTGTTGAATAATCAATATTGATCTAGCTCCGACGTAGGGAATCTATATCAATCTTGATTATCCAGAGATAAATCGGTTGAACAGTATAAACGAGAAAGGGCGATGCGCCTCAATTCAAAGCCTATACTAGTTCGATAAATTGACTAACTTACTGGTAAGCCGGAGATCAGAACTGATGCAGCCCGTCCACCAATGAGCTTCGTCGGTAACTACTACTAGGGTTTTTGGCGTGAAGCCGGGTTGTATTGATTGTGAGAATAATTTTTTACAATGGACGAGGGTTCATATTTATACCCTGGTCATGGAGAGTCCTGATCGGACTAGACTAACTTGCGGATAAAGTAAACTAAGCTTAACATAAAACAGGACTCCATATGCCTTCTGAAAAGAAAATTGTCCCCGTATCTGATACGCTTTCTTCTTAGCCGACACGCCCTTCTCCTTTTATCCATCATCAGATCGGACTTCTTGCTCCATCGGACTCCTTTCCAGCATCGGCTTCCTTCCTCGTCACATTCATCTTTGACCAGTCAACGGGCCCATCGCACAGCATTAGCTTCTCCACGTCACCATCTGACTCAGCATATCAGGTGCGAAAATCCGGTGTCAACACATGCCCCCCGATTCTGGGATAAAATATGTTTTATTCCAAAATTCGTATCTGTCATCATAACTCCTTCACCGATTTTCGTGCCAAAACTCTCCATCCCTGCACTGTGTAGTTCCTTGATTTTTGGGCCATAGTTTTTCTTTCTTTATCAATAACCCGCAGAGCTTATCTTCTTCTTCCTCTCTCCCGAGCGATAGCATCTCTGACAATGAATAGCATATAGAACTCTGCATTTACCTCACGGGTATCCATGCGTCTATTGACCCAGACGAAACGACTCTTCAATGCAGTTCCTCAAAAGACGCCCCTCTCCTTCAATCAGCTCTGAATCAATGACATATCTTCACGAGAATACTGTTCTTTTATTTGGACGGTTTCCACGAGCATTCCCTGGATCTCATTTCTCCTTTAATGCTTCCATCGATCGCCGGCTATAAATACCTGCCTCAGGTCTTCTTCCTCCACCATCCTTTAGCCATGGCGCAGCTAATATTCATGATAGAACACAAACTCCTTCTGTTTGATATAGGATCCTACTCCTTCTTCCTCTTCTGCTAGAAGAATTCTCGTGAAGTAACATAGGGTACTCCCCCCCTTTCCTGATCCTGCAGTGAATCTAGGTGGAACTCCTGCTAGAAGAATCCTCGTGAGGTTTCTTCATGGTTCACCAAAGGGAAGGTTTTTCAGAGGGGTGTAATAGAGTGCCCTTTACAAGTTAGGGCAAAGCCACCGGTCCACAGGCGCGCTCTTCAAGGGACTGCACCCAGAACGGATTTCTTCGACTCAAGGAAGAAGATATCTCCTCAAACTTGCGCTTCCTTTTGCCCTTTTTGTTCTGGCAATGATGAACAAAGTATATCGGTGTCTACTAGATCCTTTTATCTTCTGAAATCCTTCTGTATGAGAAATATATGAATATATATGCAATCCTTTCCAGCAGCCTGCTCCGCCATCGAGCGGCTTGATGATGTAATATACTTTTTTCTGTTTGTATATAGCCCTTAAGGCGATGCATATCGCATCGGCTCCTATTTTTTGTTCTTGAGGCGATTTTTCATCGGCTTTTAAGCCTGACGCATAGCATCGGCTTTATGAGTTTACCCAAATGCTAGGGTAGTACTTCTTCAAATATTTCCCATTTAATGCCTTAGGAAACACTTCTCCTTCAAGTGTCTATAGAATATAAGCATTTCCAGGAACACATCGGACGATTGATAGGGTCCCTCCCAGTTTGGTGACCATTTGCCGTACTTGGGATCCTTAGAACCAATTGGCAGAATAACTTTCCAGACAAGATCGCCCTCTTTGAACTCTTTCCCTTTAACTTTCTTATCATAATGCCTCGCCACTCTGAGTTTGTTAGCCTCAATACTTTCAAGAGCGCGCAGCCAACGAACAGCCAAGTCATCGGACTCACTATTCATGAGCTCCATGTATTCGCCGGCCTTCAATCTATCCTGAAGTTCGATACGTCTTGATCCAGTACGAATTTCCCATGGAAGAACGGCTTCATGTCCATAAACTAGTTCATACGGAGAAACCTTGATCGATCCATGACAAGCCATTCGATAGGCCCATAGAGCTTCAGGAAGTACAATATGCCATTTTCTTGGATACTCCTCAATCTTTCTATCAATCAACTTGATCAAACTTTTATTGGAGGCTTCAGTTTGACCATTGGCTTGTGCATAATACGGCGATGAATTAAGAAGCTTGATACCCATATCAGCAGCAAAATTTTTGAATTCGTCCGATGTAAACATCGTACCTTGATCTGTTGTGATCGTTTGTGGAATTCCAAATCTGTAGACAATGTGTTCTTTAACGAATTCAATAACATTCTGTGACTTCACCTCCTTCAAAGGAATAGCTTCAACCCATTTGGTGAAATAATCTGTTGCCACCAATATGAATTTGTGCCCCTTGCTTGAATGTGGAAAAATTTGGCCGATCAAGTCAATTCCCCATCCTCTAAACGGCCATGGCTTGATAACAGGGTTCATGGCCGATGCTGGAGCTCTTTGAATATTTCCATATCTTTGACACTCTTGGCACCCTTTATAATATTCAAAGCAGTCTTCTAGAATCGTCGGCCAATAATACCCATTTTTTCTGATCATCCATTTCATCTTGAACGCCGATTGATGAGCCCCGCAAACACCTTCATGAATTTCTCCCATTAAAACCTTGGCTTCTTCAGGTCCGATACATCTCAACAGGACTCCATTAATCGAGCGAAAATAAAGCACTTCTTCAATCAAGACATGCCTGATCGATTTGTAACGTATCTTCCTAGAAGTCTTGACAGAAGAATTTCTCAAATATTCAACGATTTCTTTCCTCCAATCTCCTTCTGGTATCTCCTGCACCATCACATCGGACATAGGCCGATAGCCAGACGCTTTTTGCGCCAGCCGATTTGCTTCTTCGTTATGATGTCTTGGAACATACTTAAGAGTTACCAAGGCGAATTGACCAATCAAATCTCGGCACTTCTCAAAGTAAGATAACAAAGCATCCATCTTGCAATCATATTTGCCGAGTAACTGATTGATAATCAGCAAAGAATCTCCAAATACCTCAACAAACTGAGCGCCGATTTCTTTAAGAATCTGGAGACCCTTCATCAATGCTTCATGTTCCGCCTGATTATTCGTGCATTTTTCAATTGGAAAAGCATATTCAAACCTTGCCCCCCGAGGCGAAATAATAATCAGGCCGATTCCGCAACCATCATTGCAAGAAGAACCATCAAAGAATATAACCCAAGGAACCGCGTCAACCACATCGGCCTTTTTCATCGGACCAGACACATCAAGCTTCATAGTGCATTGCTCAACAGCATCAATGTTAGGTCCACAATGATCAGCAACTAAATCAGCCATTATCTGCCTTTTACCGCTTTGGCCGATTCGTATCTAAGATCAAACTCCGTCAGAGCAAAAACCCACTTGCCAATTCTCCCTTTCATGATTGGCATCGATAACATATATTTGATCACATCCTCCCTACAGATCACAGTACACTCGGCCGATAGCAAATAATGCCTTAATTTTGTACAAGAAAAATACAAACAAAGGCAAAGCTTCTCCACATATGAGTACCGAGTCTCAGGATCTAGTAATCTTCGGCTTAAATAGAATATAACTCGTTCCTTCCCATCAACCTCTTGGATCAAAACAGAGCCGATTGCATGATTAAAAGCCGATAAATAAAGCTTGTACGGCTTACCCTTTTGTGGTGGAATAAGAACTGGCGGATATGCTAAATATTGCTTGATTTCATCCAATGCCTTTTGATGTTTAGGCTCCCACACCAACTCTTCTTCATCTTTCAACTTCAACAGAGGAGTAAACGCCTCCAATCGGACCGACAGATTTGATATAAACCTTGTCGGGGTTCTCTACCGCCAACAAGTAAATTTCCTACGATCGCGCGTCGGAGCCCGGATGGTGACTCGAGAGACAGGGGGTTTTAGACTGGTTCGGGCCTCCGGAGAGTAATACCCTACGTCCAGTGTGTGCCAATGTTCTCAAGCCCAAAGTCTGTAGTAGGGGGTACAAACTAGCCGGAGAGGGAGAGGGCCCCAAGTCCCTGTGTGGTGCGAGTGAATGTGCTGTGCGTGCAGTGTTCGGATGTTCGGCTGGTGTTCCAATGTCCCCCACTGATGTCCCCTTGTCCCCTTTTATAGCCTCAAGGAGAGAAGGGTGTGGGGGGTAAGAAAGGAGAAAATTACAAGGGGAGTTACTGCTCCCGAGAGCTTCAACCAGCGTCGCTCGCCGAGCCGTACCGGGAGCAGGTGTTGACGGAGTGGGCACCCCGCCGGACCCGGGATCGTACATCCCGGGTGGTTGGTGTAGACGCCTTCTCGGGTAAGCTCCCGGGTAGTTCCCGGGTCGTGGTTGACTTGCTCGAGGTCCTCGGGTGCTCCAGGTGTCCTGCTCGTGTTCCAGGTGTCATCCATGGGCGCCTGGGATCGTACTTGGGCGCCCGGTGTTGCGCATGCACTCCTCCCAAGACTGTAGCGTTCCTGTTCGGATGGGACGAGTGCCACTGTGGCTGCCGTGGCGAAGGACGGACGCCCATCATGCTCTGACGCGGCGGGTACCAAGTGGGTACGGCGCCGGATGGGCCAAGACGTGGCCGGGTAGTTTCACCCGGAGAGCTAGAGACTCCTCGGAGGCGGAGAACTCCCCGGGCGAACAGTGGAGCCACTCGGAGGCGGAGAACTCCTCGGGCGAGCAGTGGAGCCACTCGGAGGCGGAGAACTCCTCGGGCGAGCAGTGGAGCCACTCGGAGGCGGAGAACTCCTCGGGCGAATCGCGGGGACTCCTCGGAGGCGGAGAACTCCTCGGGCGAATCGGAGATTCATCGGGCGGCATCCGAGGTGTCATGGCATGATGAATCTGCTTTGGTTGGGGTCTT
>CM014275.1:4336147-4353446 GCA_004135705.1 Alloteropsis semialata
GCCCAGCCCGGCGGGCGAAAGGCGGAGGATGCCAACTCGGGGGACGCCCGGGGGACGGCGGGGTGGAGCCCGCGCCGGCGGAGAGGTCGCTCCGGCGGCGGTGGTGGATCTTGCGGGAGGGGGAGGCGGCCGGAGCGCGGAGAGGCAGTGGCGCGCGCGAGGCGGAGGGTCGCAGGGGTGCGGAGGGCCGGCCGGAGGAGCGCGACGGGGGACGACAGCGGCGCGGCCGGATGAACGCGGCGGGGGACGACGGCGGCGCGGCCGGAGGAGTGCGGCGGGGGACGACGGTGGCGCAGCCGGAGCGCGGGAAGGCACGAAAAATTTCGGCAGCCTGTCTTAAAATTTTGGCCAAGTCCCCCGGTCGCTCCAGTTTCTA
Organism: Alloteropsis semialata; assembly: GCA_004135705.1. Lineage (NCBI taxonomy): Eukaryota > Viridiplantae > Streptophyta > Magnoliopsida > Poales > Poaceae > Alloteropsis > Alloteropsis semialata. Next base: position 4,336,524 of record CM014275.1, read on the forward strand.
TATGGAGTCCATTACCAGGGGCGGGTGATCGTCACCCGCCCCTGGAAATGGCCAACAAGAAGGCAAGGATCTAACCACCAGATGACCGCATGATCATCCGCTCCACACTATATTACAACCACCGGATCAAACTGTGCGCGGCCTGACTATATAACTGCTGCTTGTGACCATAGGATGATGCATGTGTGTCAAAATTGTAAGATACATTGTACTATAAGTTGTGTCTCAAGGTTTGTAAGATAAGTCTCAAGTTTTGTAAGATAAGATCAGTGTAATGCATTCCAACAGGCTCATTTTATTGTATGAATGAACGGTGAGGCTTTCTGTAGGGTCACCGTATAAAACTGTGGGTTAGGAAACTTAAGCATTCGAAATGTTCACACTCCCCATAATGCCCTGTTTCGAATCATACTTGCAACATCATACATATTTAAGCGAGGTAGCACAAAACTCAAAGAAGTAAGCCGCACAATACAACTAAAGAGGTAGCACAAAACTCTAAGACATAACTAAAGAGGCAGCACTTTAATTTCTCCAATTCACATACAACCATCAACCATGCATCAGTTTGGACATGCCATCTGATCACGCACATCACCAAAATAACAGTGACCATACTACCATACCATAACATACCAAGTTCATAGTTATATTTACAAAGTTCGACAACTACATTTAACGACAAAAGCATACCATCACTTGCGCTCCAGCGAGAACGCCAGGGGCATGTCTCACATCTTGCTGACGGCGTAACTCACACCGCCGCTGAAGCCCCGCGTCCAGAGGTCGAACTCATGACGGATGCGGCACTGCGGGCTGCAGTACAGGATGATATGCGTCCCATCCGCCCAGCGCCTGCAGTGCGTCCATACGCAGACGTGAGGATCCTGTGGGACCAGGTCCGTGTCGACGTCGCGGTGAAGAAGACACCAGTCGAACGCAATGTGGTGGAGGTCCTGCCTGACATTGTAGCGCAGCAGCGCCAGGCCGCGGTTCTCCCACCGGCCATGCGGGGGCGACGGGCCGCCGCTGATGCGATGGAGCACCGCCAGTGCATCAGGGTCCGCGGGGTTCCTACGGTACTGCAGCATCGCCAAGAAGTAAGCCGCACAAGAGTCCCCAATGTCAGCGGCCCTCTGGACTTGCTGCATCCCGTCGCTCCGGGCGCGGCGCAACAAAAGCTCCAACCCATTGAAATATACGGCCCCCGGATTTTTGCCATCGAGCAAGCGCTGCAGGATGGGTGACCTGATATAGGTCGGCAAACGCCGGCAGGACTGGCGAAGCAATCGGAACGATAAGCGCTTGATTACCTCGGGGGTGTGGCAGATGACGCGGAAGGTGCGGCAGACCCGACCAAGGATCATGTACTGCTTGATGGCCCATGCTTCCCCGCCATCAAAGATGCAGCGACGGATGATGTGGCCAACCAGCTCTTCCGGCAGGTCCAGCAGGGCGAAGAACGTCGCAACAACCGACGCCTCCAGTCTTCTCCGCGACGACGACGACGAGGCCCCGGCGCGATTGATCTCCTCCATCGCCGCGGGCGGCAATGCTTGGCCGGAGGTGGGCAGAGGCAGCGGGGCGAGGCAAGAAAAAGCCCTCCCCGGCCGGAGAGCGAGGTGGGCGCCGAGGCAGCGGGGGCGAGCCAAGAAATCCCCCGCGCGTCGGAGGTGGGCGGCCGGAGGCGGCGGGGCGAGCGCGAGCGGCGGGGCGAGCACGAGAATGCAAGCGGGCGGGGGCGGTTCGCCGGAGTTGGGCGGAGGGAGCCGGGTGAGGGCGAGCGCCTGAAATTAGTACTACTAGAATGGCAACTGTAGCTTGAAATTAAAACCGCCGCAGGTATTGGGGATTTGGGGTAAGTATATTGGGAATCGCAACCGTCTGCTCGGGTGCGCCGACGGTTTGTAAATATTTCTTTATGTCTCCAAAATGATTTATTTTTGTCTCCAAATTGATTTAGTATGAAGATATATTTCGTGCTTCATCTGATGATACAAAGGTACATATTTATCCGGTGAATTGCAGTCGACACCCACAGGATTAATGTGTGGCCGCGCGTGAAGTTCTGTGAAAAAACCCTTTACACCGGATGAAAGGCCGTTCGAAAGATCAGATCCAGGGATGCCATACCGTATAAAAGGGTGGACCGAGTCAAATGCTGGCAATGATTTAGAAACTTAAACAAACTATGCCAAAACCATTCAGAGGTTAGCACACTTACAGACCTAAACCAACCCATTCACTAGTTTAACAAAACCAATCTAAACCGTTTGGCTTTTTCCACCCAAAACAAACAAAACTCGTCCAAGTATTCATAGTCGTACTTAGTCATTTCCAACAAATTTTACTCAATATCGATAAAATTTCCTTGTGTGAACGCAAGGTTTTAATTCTAGGGTCCGGCATTCGATGTGGGGCCCACGTGTAGGTCTAGTAAAGATAACTTGCACAAAGTAGCTCATGGTTGTACTTAGTCCATCCCCAACGCTCCTACTAGTAGCCCTGCTAATTGGTTTGGGCTTAACGGTTTTATTGGATTGGTTCATTCTTTGGATTTATCTAAGTTGGTTACCAATGGACTTGATTGTCAAATGGTTTGGTTTGGATTGGATTACTAAGAAAACAAAATGGTTTGGAATGGTTTGGAGTGAGTTGTATTGGTTCTTTCCAAATAGCTATGCATATGGGCCCACATGTAGGAAATACGTATAGCTACACTATTTTCCACAAAGTAGCGTACTATCAAATTATGTCATCTAAAACAAATTTTGGTCAATTTCGTCAAACTTTTAAGGTGTGAACGCGAGATTTTAGTTCTAGGGTCCGGCTCTTCACGTGGGACCCACGTGTATGTCCACCCGTACTGCTTGGCACAAAGTAGCGGGCTGCCAAATTAAGTCATCTCCAACAAATTTCGGTCAATTTCGTCAAAATTTTATAGTGTGAACGCGAGGTTTTAGTTCTATGGTCCGGCTCTTCATGTGGGCCCACATGTATGTCTATCTGTACTGCTTGGCACAAAGTAGCGGGCTGACAAATTAAATCAGCTCCAATAAATTTTGATCAATTTTGTCAAAATTTTATAGTGTGAACGCAAGGTTTTAGTTTTAGGGTCCAGCTCTGAAACTAAACCCATACTCAGTTTCTATAGACCCATGGATTTTTATAGTAAATCCATGGGTTGTATTAACTAATGGATTGGATTGGGTTCTACAAACTATAGAGTGGGGTGGTGTGGGGTAAAAATATAATTAATTTGATATGAGTTGGTGTGGATAGAAGTTGGGTTACAGCCCAATTAGCAGGGCTACCTACTAGGATGGTTTCCATAGCATTAAGGCCATCCCCAACCCTCCAACTAGGATGGTTTCCATATCATTAATTACATTGCCACCTAGGACTATTAGCTTACATGGCACTATATTAAATAAGAGAGAGAGTGGAGAGAGGAAGAAACCGGGTCTCATGCAAGACCCAATTTCCTCACGAGAACCTATGCATTAGCCACCACCAAGTCATGCATTGGGAGATGGTAGTGTCCTCATGATAATTAAACAACAAATATGATTGGTAGAGATGAGAGAGAATGATGGATTGAGTATTAATTATGGACCTACATGAAGAAACTATGCATTGAGAGATGTAGTTTGTAAACATAGTGTCTTGCTTAGTTGGCAACATAGACACTATCTATGGACACATGGATTAGGGATGGCCTAATGAAGGTGCCAAGAAATGAAGGAAGAGGATAGGGTGAGAAAGGAGAGAGAAATAAGGAGATAGGACAATAATTTCCAAAGAATTTCAGTCAATTTCAATGAAATTTTCGTGCGTGAACGCGAGGTTGTACGGTGGCCCCGCAGCGGACGAAAACGTGGAGCCAATTCCATAAACAAGTAAGACCGGATGAATGGCCTTTCGTCCGGTGAGTGCATCTGGAATGTCACCGTATAATACTGACGACCTCCAACGGTCATATTCCTCTCCGGCCCATCTTACTAAACACACGGGATGAAAGAGCATCCGTCCGCTCATGTTAAATTTACCAGTACCGGATAAATTTGTTGCCGCACGGACCGTTACATGGTGGACCCCGCGCGTCGGTCCTTTCTTCCTCGGTCAGTCGGTCTCCCCCGCGCCCGCGCCCATACGCCGTCGCCGCTCTGTCTCGCCTCACCGCCCTCCGGCCGTCTCCGGCCAAGCGCCGCCGCCCGCCGCTACGCTACTCCATCCCGTCCCTGCTCCGCACCTCCTCGACGGTGCCGTACCGCTGCCTCACGCGTATTTCGCGCGCGGGCGCGCGGAACCATAGCCTAGGGTTTCCGCCGCCGCCGGCCTTCGATTCGCCGGCCACCGCCGGTCTGCGCCGCCGTCCCCCGGCCGTGCGCGACGCCAGCAACCCCCTCCGTCTCCCTCGTCGATTTCATCTGCAGTGGTGAGAAACTTCAAATCCGCCCAAATGTGATTCAATTTGAATGGAATTCGTTAAAATTTCACTGTTTAGAGCACAATGTTTCGAGTTTAGGAGCATATTTTCATGAATTAAGGTTATGTTTCACGGGAATATCATGTCCTCCACATAATGCTCACTTGTTTCGGTCAAATTGCACTATTCAGAGGGTTTGATGTTTGATGTTTAGGATGTTTTGTTCAATAAGTAGGGTTGTTTTTCTCATGAATATCATGTCATCAACCCAATGCTCACTTGTTTAGGTCAAAATCGAGCTTGTTGAGCCGTAGTTCATGGTCGTCGCCTTTCATAGGTGTTTTCGGTTCACTTCCACCTCTTGTCGAGCACTTAAGGACACTTCTAGCATTCTATGTTTTTGTCCTCGAGCATACTTTGTTTACTATATTATTTATATATCTTATCTTTGCCATTTTGTAATCTTCTACCATATGATCTCTTGCAGATGGCCGGGGACAAGAGAAAGGGAAAGGCCATTGAGGTTTCGAAGCGGAAGAAGAGTCGAGCGCAGAAGGACACTCCACTGCAGGGGATCAGGATTCGAGAGGGACAGCCAGAGGGAGCAGCCACAAATACAGTACAAATGGAGCAGCCGTCTACATTGCGTCGCTCAGGACGCCACCATAGCACAGAGACACGGACACCGACACAGGGACCACCACCTCGGCACTCGGGTCCACGTGTTTGTGGTGGTGGCATTCAGAGGCCACGCAGTCGCAGTGCAGGGGAGGGTTCACGGCAGCACGAGGTGATGCAGCAGGAAGAGCAGCAAGAGGAGGAGCAGGAGGAGGAGGAGCAGCAGGAGGAGGCACAGACGGACTCAGACCCTGGCATGGAGATCTCAGCTGCACACCGGATCAGACGTGCACAGACACCACCGGAGCCAGGAGAGTTGTTTCTTGACTTGACGCGGATTTCTTCCAAGAGGGTCAAGAAGTACAGGGCTGTTCAAATCCTTGACTGGTTCCCTGAGCGTAGACAGGCGTACACCGACCCTAGGTTCCTGACACGGTTACAGGAGAGCTTCTATACCTCGTACATCAGGGGGCGGTTTCCGATCGCCAAGCACAAGATGCTGGATTGGCCTTCACTGAGAAGGGCTGCAGGGGGAGTACCTATACGGCCCCACTTTGCGTACATGCCAGGGGTCGAGGCCTTGGTCACTGACTACAGGCTTTGGGTAGAGGAGTGGGTGAGAGTCTTCTTTGCCACACTCTACATTGACATGCACCGGACCTTCATTCAGTTCATGTTCAACAACGAGGTTTGGCGGCTGTCCAGGGAATCGATTGCAGCTACCTTTGGTCTATAGCTTGGAGGTACGATATTGCACCACGTCACTTACGGTGAGGAAAGTTGTCCTCCCCGCCGACCTCGTTCTACAACGTACCCTACAGACGAGGAGATGGCTCCACTGTTTCGTCAGCCGTTCGTTCCTGGCAGCCCGCGGACTCCCGACCAGTTGACAGACGAGGCGTACACTGTTCACATGGCCTTACGGAGGTCGCTTTTGCCCAGGAAAGGGAACGCCGAGACGATCACCGCCTTGCAGCAGTGGCTCCTTCTTCGCATCATGAATCATGAGGAGTTTGATATTGTAGATCTGATTATATGTGAGTGGGAGGATGTTATTTTTGATGCGATGTCAGCGCAGCGACAACAGCCATATGCTCACCTGATTAGCTATTTGATCGCCAGCCTGGGGAATGGAAGTTGGAAGAATGACCTTTACAGTGCCAAGGGTCAGTTTGGCACATATTTCGCCACACGGCCCGATGACAAGCGCCGACGCCCTAGAGCGATGTTGGTAGCAGAGGAGAGGTTGAAGCTGCAGGTAATGGCAGAGGCAGCTATGACTCAACTTGAGCGTGACCGGGACGCACTAGCTATAGTAGAGGCTCAGCTTTCGACCTACCTTGATACTGACACTGAGGACTCGGACGAGGACCCGGACTACACGCCTTACTTTCCAGAGCGTCGTACTCACGACGACGAGGCGGGTCCGTCCAGAGCAGTTCCAGACGAGGAGTCATCTCCTCCACCGCCTCCTGTGACAGTGACACCACCGCCTCGAGTGACTGAGGCACAGGTTACTCAGCCAGATTATCTTGCTACTATAGTACAAACACTGGTCGATCAGCAGCGTCGCTCCGAGGCTGAGCAGGCACGTCAGAGAGAAACACAGATGATCTTTCTTCAGGAGATGCGCCACCAGCAGCAGCTGTTGGCTTCACATATGTTCGGTTACGTTACTGGCTGCATAGGACAGTTGTACCAGCACTCAGGTATCGAGCCACCTCCTCGTCCTCCTATGCCACAGCAGCTCCAGTACGACCCGCTCACTCCACCTCCTCCAGCCGGTGCTTTCCTGCAGACACCCTTGGCTTCTTTTCCGATGATAGCACCTGTAGAAACCGGGGTGTTATCAGTTCCACCCTTGGCTTCTTTTCCGATGTCTGAGCAGCAGCAGCAGTGTGCCTCCCTTGAGCAGCAGAGACAGAGTCAGGCTAACTTCTCTACGGTGTCTCCTTCGATTTTCACAGCTGCACTCTCTGTCGAGACGGCACCTGAGGAGACCCTCTCGACCCCGAGGATGACTTTGCCAGTCACTACAGTGCCTACTCCTCCGGATGACCGACCTCACGAGCCCGACTCCACTGCCGGAGCATTTACTGAGGACATTGAGCAGCAGAGAGAGCTTGAGGGTGCGGGTGGTCCCGTGTCAGGCTGGAAGGCTGAGGAGATTGAGAAGGAGAGAGAGCTTGAGGGTGCGGGTGGTCCCGTGTCAGACTCACAGGCCGAGCAGATTGTGCAGGAGACAGCTCTTGATAGTGCAGGTATTGCCATGGTAGGCTCACAGGCCAAGGAGATTGAGCAGGAGACAGAGCCTGAGGGCGCGGGCGGTCGCGTGGGAGGCTCGGAGGCCGAGGAGATTGAACAGGAGATAGAGCTTGAGGGTGCGGGTGGTCCCGTGGCAAGCTCAAAGGCCAAGGAGATTGAGCAGGAGACAGCTCTTGATAGTGCAGGTGGTCCCGTGGAAGGCTCACATTCTTCTCCTTTTGTCACGTCTTCTTCCGAGGTTGCCCCTGTGGTCCCTGCTCCTACTACAGTCACACCAGTTAACCCCATCGACACCACTCTCGTATCAATTAACGAGCAGATTCAGGTACAGATGGATCTTGACGGTGCAGATGGTATAGTGGTAGGCTTACAGGCTTCTTGCCCCTCCTCGGACTGCTCCTCCTCTGACCATGTCGACACGCCTTAGTACGAGGTTAGGGACAGTGCTTGGGGGGCGTGAGAGTGTTGTATCTTTTATAGTTTCTCATATATGGACATGTCGTTTGGATTTGTTTATGCCCTCATGATGGTCATTTGTATCTAAGTGTGCACTCTTGTTTTATTTCAGTTAATGCATTCTTGCGCGTTCATTATGTCTTTTATCTCTACTCATTTGTGTTGTAACTAACCAATGGTACACGAAGATTAGGGACCTTTGTAGAATCGAGTGTCACTTCGAGATGAAGATTTTGTAGAATCGAGTGTCACAGTTAACGGGGTACTTGAGCTAGGACATACTTTGACAAAGCTAAGCGTGTAGACATGAAAGAGAAGCACATTTCACTGAAACTAGGACCTGCTAGCTCAAAAGGCACAAGACATGGCATTAGAAGCAACGAAAACGACCAACGACTCAAGTGTGAATCAGATTAGTTTGAACCGACACCATTCACAACAATATACGGTGCGCCATATTTTACGCGGGCAGGAAGAACGTACGTTGAAGCGGTGGCTCCAAAAAGCGTTACACGTTCGTCCGCTCCGAGCAGTTTACCGGCAGTGGATGAAACTGTGCTCGCGCGTGAAATTGGTGCCGAGCTTCCACCGGATGAAGGTCTGTTCAAGTGGTCCTCTTCATTGTGGCATCACCGGACGAAACCGTTGCTGCAATGAGCTTTCAAGCAATTATGGATCAAGTCCTGGAGGTGTTTGATTATATTTGCGTCGAGGGGAGCCTAGTATGCACCAGATATTCAAAGTACCAAGTTTGTGTCTCTTTCTAGAAGCCACATGATTGGATTGGCCCTTACCTACGTTGTTCGAGGTTTATGGTAATGCGTATGGCCGTCCAGGTGAAGCAACGTCGAGCGCACTAAATCATGCTCTACTTTATTTTGATGAAGTTCTAGGTTTCACGATCGGAGACCTAAACTATGTTGGATTACTAAGGACGTGAAGCAGTGTAAGAAATGTGTATCATTGATGTACCTTTATCCTTTTCGTATGGATTTGAACTTGTCTTTAGCATTGATGTAAGAACCTGTGATACTTGTTATATATATTTCATAGCATTTACTTTGTTATCTGAATGTTGGATGTAAATGGTGCCACCCGCCCAGACTGCGATAGAAATAGGAATGCAAATAGATATTAAAATGGAAGCCAAATAAACAAGATAAAAATAAGAGTAAAATGCACAGTACGTCCCTCAACTATTGGCTCCTTCCCATCTGTGTCCTCCAACTTTCAAAGTGACTATCCAGGTCCCTCATCTATGTCCGCGGCGCATCCACGGCCATGACGCAGCAACGACAGCCACATAATCCAACGTGGTCGAGCCAGAGTGGCAGTCGAAGGGCTAGGTCATCGCTAATTTAGCAGAAAACTCCCCGCGAGCGTTCTGTTCTTTAGTGCTCGCCGCCACTGCTTTGCTTCTCGCCGCCGCCGCTTCTCATCCCCATTCTCTTCTTCTTCAGTGCTCGCCGCCGCCGCTTTGCTTCTCGCCGCCCGCGCCCTCGGTAGCTGGTCCGACCACCGGCGCCCGACTTCTTCGATCCGCAGCGCTTCGACGGAGTCTGCGATGCCGGTCGGGAGCTCGTCATCCGCGCAGAGTATTGGGCCCTTGAGATTGGCCGAGAAAACACGGCTGCCCCTGATCCCGTGCCCTAAATGTGGCGAGGAGATCCTCGAGCTCACTTCGGGTCAAGGATCTAAGGTCCCGGGGGCCATCTTCTTCATGTGTCGGCTCCATCGCAGAGATGTAAGTGTCGAGCCCTTGAAATTTTCCCTCCCTGTTCATCATCGTTCATACTCACTGTACAATTTGCAGGACACTACAAGTTGCCCATGGTATTTGTTTGCTGACAAGTATGAGAAGTTGCTGATTTCTATGGGACTGGTGGACAAAAGAGGGGCTACTGGCGCCGGCATTAGGCAGGAGGTTACCTTGAATGAAATTGCGCAGGTCAAGATTGCAATTGGACGCTTAGAGGGAGTAGTGGAAGGAAACAAGTCAGAATTGACACCTTTGCTTGCTGATGTAGTTTGTCTGAAGAATGGTTGTGACAGTGTAGCTGAAAAGCTTCAGAAGTTGGTAGACCTAGGAAAAATTGTAGCTGTGAGCCTTATAGTTGTTGCTGTTGTTCTTGTTCTGGGTGTAATAACCTTGTTTTTCAAGTAGAAGTGGCCTACTGAACCATGTGTTCAAGTATGTTTCAGGGCTGTAGCTGTAATGGCTGTGTTCATGTTCAATGAATGGAATGTGAGTTTGTTTCAATGCAAGTATGTTTCAGTTGGTTTTTTATTCATTTATCTTGAATCAAATGACAGAAGTCGATAACATATGATAACTTATACTATATCACTGGAATTTCAGAGATAATTCAGTCACTGCAATTACATATGTCAGTCACTGCAGTTACATATCATAATTTGTCTCATTCCTTCTACCACCCTACTCTTTGCATATGATCTATATATCTATGATCACTGCACAAAAGGCAGTTACATATCATAATTTGTCTCATTCCTTCAGGTCTAAAACTTGTCATGTTTCGCCCAGCCCTACCCTCTTCATCAGATTCTGGAAGCTCTAATTCTTCTTCATCAGAGTCCAACTCATCCCATTCTTTGCCTACTGGTTCATTGTCTACTGGCACAAACCTTTTCCTCCCTGCTTTTACCATTAACCCCTTTGCAGCACCCTCATCAACATCACCTTCATCAACATTATCACAAAAAAGGTCATCATCATCCTCTCCAACTGCATAGTCACTGTCAGTAAAATCAACATCTGAACTTTGGTCACTGTCATCACCATCAGCATATTCTGTCCTAGCAGGGGCAGGCACCTTAGAAGGACTAATCACTTTGGGCAAGGATGTGGCGGACGAGTTAGCTCGGAAACAATGTCACAGTTTCATCAGCTGGTCGTTGTCTAGCATGGAGCGTTTTAATGGCCGTTCATCCTGTGGTGGCTTAGCTTGCACTAGTACACAGGGTCATGCCGTGATCGTTGGGTCTGTATTACGCTTCTAGCACCGAATAAATGTGTCGGCTGTGTAGCGCTGCAGCCTTCATCCTCAGATCACACAGGATGGACACAGTTCCGAAAGGTGACTTCTGTCGTAGGCCGACCGGATGAATGGGTGGCTGAAGTGGCGTCGGGCAACTCCGAGCGCGGCACCAAATGAAGAGACATTGGTCCGTTGCGTTCTGTTTTACCCAGACCGGATAAACCTGTGCCAAGGGGAAGTCAGACCCAGCTACTATCGTGACCACCGAATGAATGGGCATTCGTCCGGTGCTCTCTATTGGTGACTTACCGTATAAAACTGTCGTTTAGGCAACATCACGGTCAACTATGTTCGCGCCGCCATATGAACAGTGTTTATGTAAACGTTGTGTGATCGTGCCGACGGAATGAAAGGGCATTCAAACGCTCCTGTCTATGTCTATGGTGTGACGAGAGTATAAAATGTTGGTCATATAGTCGATTAATATGCAAGTGCTTACAAATTTCAAATTTGAATATAAGTTAATATAGTAATGTGAAGACGTCCCCGTTCATACCCTATGAGGCAATCAATCCTTACAATACACATGCATACAAATTGAAATTTGAACAGAAGGTAATATACATGTCATATCTAGCCGGTGACAATTCTTGGTTCTCCATCATTCCGTGCCCATGGCTTTTCGCCCTTTTTTATGCCTGCTTCTACATTCTGTATCTTCTCTAGTAGATCTTGGAAGAGGTTCATTTCTTCGAACTGATTGTATTGTTCGACGTCCTCAACTCCGTCAGCTCCTATAATAGCTTGTTTCCAGGGATCACAATGTGCTTCTGTTTTTTAGAAGGGTCGATTACATAAAGAACCTGTGCAACATGTGAAGCAAGTATCCAAGGGTCATCTTTATATCCAATATTTTGGAGGTCAACAATTGTTAGTCCATAGTTGTCCACCTCAACACCTCTTGGGTGGTTCACCCATCTACACCGAAAGACGGGGAACCTAATATTACAACCATAGTCTAGTTCCCATATATCATCTATGATGCCATAATATGTGATGTTTTTGCCGGTATTTCCGTCTAAGGCTTGTGTGCGAACACCGCTATTTTGAGACACGCTTTTCTTGTCTTTTTTGGCAGTATAAAATATGTAGCCATTAATATCATAACCTTGCCATGATGTGACCTGAGCGGATGGTCTTGATGCCAATCTTTTGATTGTTTTTTCTTCTATGGTTTCCCCATCTGGTATGTCCTGTTCCTTTAACCAATCGACGAATCGACGCTTGTGCTCCTTCATGATCCAATCTTGTGAGCGGTCATGACTTTCTGCTCTTACAACATCCAGGTGTCTTTGGATGAATGGTCCCATTAGTGTGATGCGTTGCAGGACACTGTAATGTGCTAGTTTTATCTCATTCATGTCATTGTCGATGAATGTTTTCCTCCCCGCTATGCCGATACCATCCAATCTTCCCTGATGAAGTGACGCTGGTAAACCAATCCCCAAATTATCTTTTAGATAAGCCAGGCAGCACTCGATGACTTCTTCAGTACTGTATCCCTCTATCATGCTTCCCTCAGGGTTTGCACGATTCAGTACGTATCGGTTCAAGATTGACAAGAAACGCTCGTATGACCACATTTCGTGTAAGTATAGGGACCCAGTGCCCTTATCTGATCTACCATGTGAATCATGAGGTGTTCTGTGATGTCAAAAAATTGTGGAGGAAAGCACATCTCAAGCTGCACCATGGTCTCCCTGACAAAAACCTGCAGATCGTCCAATTCGTCTTTGACAATCACCTTCTGAGAAATTTTGTCGAAGAAGTAACACAACCGAGTGATCACCATCTTTACGTATACTGGCTTGATCGCCTGATTGCAATTGCAAGGAACACAGTCAGCATAACATGGCAATCGTGACAATTGTATCCAGTAAACGAGAGATCTTTCATCGACACTAGTTTCTTGATGTTGGATGAGTAACGACTCGGAACTCTGATACCCGTAAACACTGACATACTGCCCTCTTCTCAGCCAATGTTAAGTTGTAGCTAGCCGCGGGAAGTTTATATCTTCCATTCCCCATATCTATAGGGTGAAGATCATCTCTAATGTTCATAGCTACCAAGTCCTGGCGCGACTTCAGGTTATCCTTTGAATCCAGTAAGAGCCCAATCATGTTACCGAACACATTCTTCTTCATGTGCATACCATCTATGGCATGGCGGACCTCTAGGTCCTCCCAATACGGTAAGTACTTGAAGAAAATTGACTTCTTCTTAAACGGCACGCCATCCTTAGGTGCCTTATCTCTTTTTTTCGGCTTTCCGTCTTTTGTCATCTTCCCATATTCAACCTCGATGTCCTTGACCATCTCAAAAACTGCGTATCCGTCTTGTTTTGCAGGAGCGGGATCTATCACAGCGTCGCCTCCAAAAAATTGATGGAACTTCTTACCTCGGTACTTGTGTCCTTCCTCTAAGAAGCGTCTGTACCTCAGGAAAACTCTCTTTCTAGTTCCGTCGAGGAAATACCAAGCGGTTTCGTCGTCCAAGCATACACTGCATGCCGTCTTTCCTTTGACCTGCCCTGAAAGCACAAACAATGCCTGGTAATCGTTGATGGTAACGAAGATCATAGCTCTTAGGGTGAATTCTTGCTGTGTAAAACCATCAATCATCTTGATACCGTTGTTCCATAAATTTGCCATCTCTTCCAACAGAGGCTCAAGAAAAACATCAATATCTATGCCTGGATGCTTTGGGCCTTGTATAAGTATGCATAGGAAAAGATACTTTCGCTTCTGGCACAACCATGTAGGTAGGTTGAACATGCTCAAGACAACTGGCCATGTGCTGTGTGTGCTCATCCTTTGACCAAATGGATTCATTCCATCCGTACTCAAAGCAAACCGAACATTTCTTGGATCTTTTGCAAATTCTTTATGCTTCTCGTCGAATTTCTGCCACTGGCTAGCGTCGGCTGGATGGCGAAGCTTTCCGTCTCCCTTCCTGCGCTTATCAGAATCCCACCAGCGCATCAGTTCAGCGTCGTTTGGGTTTGAGAACAGACGCCTCAGGCGATCGGCCACAGGGAGGTACCACACGACCATGGAGGGAATTTTCCTCTGCTTCCCATCATCATCAACGCATACACAAGTGTCAGGTTCCTCATTACAAGCAACACTACCCCTCCTCTTTCTTTTATTCCCGTCTGTTTGAACTTTGTCCTCGCCCCCACAATAGCTAGCATTGTTTTTGTACCGTTTTGCACCACATACCGGGCATTTGTCCAAATTTTGAATGCATCCCCTCGGTACAATATACAATGATTTGGACAAGCATGAATTCTTTCCACACCCATCGTGAAGGGACTAATAAGCTTCTTTGCTCGATAAGTGTTCTCCGGTACTTTATTAGGCTTTGGAAGCAACCATGCTAAGACACGAAGGAGATCATTGAAACTAACGTCGGACCAACCATATTTAGCCTTTAGAATCAACAGCTCGAGTATGAAGCGAAGCACAGTCTAGTGTCTCGGACAACCCTTTGAATGCTCATACACAGTTTCCTGAGCTGCCTTTTTCAACGACTCAACATTTTGTGCGCCTTTCACACTGCCAACTAATAGTTCCTCTTCGGTATGATGCAACAACTGGCCCAAGAAATCGCTGTCATCAAATTCATCACCACCTTCATCCCCAACAATGTCCTCAGACCTTCATCCCCAGCAATGTCCTCACCACCACCGACTCCATCACCACCACTTCCATAGTCAACACCATCATCACTTCCGTCATCCTCGAAACCATAATCTTCATCATAACCGTCAAAGTATCTGTTGACGGCTTCAGGGTCTCGCCAGATCTAATTGAGCCATATAATCAATGCAATAAGCTTAAGAATAGTCATAGGATAAGCATCAACTCACCTCCTAATGAGGGGACAAACCATCCACTTGTCCTCCACTTGTCTTGGGAAATTTGGGCAGCACCTCCCTCTCCTTTTTCCGGTTTGGAGTCCACTTGTCGAGTTGTGGAAGAAGACCTCTCGCTTTATGTACAGTGCAACACTTCTAGGGGCGGTTCATGGCGCGAGCCGCCCCTGATAATCAGTTTCAGGGGCGGGTCATAGCATGGGCCGCCTCTGGAATAGACAGCATTTACAGGGGCGGTCGACGCCATTGCCCGACCCTGGAAATGCTATTTACAGGGGCGGTTGATGGCGCCAGCCGCCCCTGATAATGAGTTTTCAGGGGCGGGTCATGGCATGGGCCACCCCTGGAAAGGGAAGCATTTGCAGGGGCGGGCCATCCCATCGCCCGCCCCTAGAAAGTGCTATTTACAGGGGCGGGTCATGGCGTCACCCGCCCCTGCAAAAATTGGTTGTTTCCAGGGGCGGCTCATGGCATCACCCGCCCCTGTAAATCGTTCTGTAGGGGCGGCCCTTAGCTACAGTGTCATTCATGCATTTGTAGGGGCGCGTCGCCTTTTAGTCCGCCCCTAAAAAAAAACCACTGGCTCTTACAAATGTTTTTTGTAGTAGTGAGCTTCGCCGAGTGCGAAATTTCGGGCACTCGGCAAACATGGGATATGCCGGGTGTAGGAAATAATACACTCGGTGAAAACTGGACACTCGGCAAACCCACGCTTTGCCAAGTGTTAACCCCAAAGCACACGGCAAAGCCGGTTTTGCCGAGTGCCCGCCACCTGGCGCTCGGCAAAGCGCAACCTGGCCCCACCTACCAGGCCGCCGCCGTCGCGCGGTCCGGACGGCGGCTAACGGTCCACCTGTTTGCCGAGTGCCAACCCTAGGGCACTCGGCAAACATCGACCCGGCCCCACCTGTCTGGCCGCCGCCGTCACGCGGTCTGGACGGCGGCTAATGGTCGAGCTCTTTGCCGAGTGCCCTAGGGTTGGCACTCGGCAAAGAGCAGGTTTGCCGAGTGTGATATCTGGCACTCGGCAAACCTTGGCTCCATATTTCATGTAAAAGCTTCCAAACCTTTTTTGTTGATTCAAGTATGATACAATGTACTCTATGTTCCAATTTTGGATTTTTTTCGGCTCGTTTACTATATTCAATGATTTTGTTTCATTAAATTGAATTACCCGTTTAATTCAAATTTTGAACTACAGGTGTTTGAAATCTTGGAACGGAGTGATTGCAAAAATAATATTCATGTTACTAACTCCTTATTTAGACAATATCAATGAGAAATAAGTCAATTTGGCAAATGATATTTTCGAAACACGATGATGTACGTGTGGTAGGATTGTTTTTTAATTATAAAAAATTCTAATGAACTCCGAAAATCTTGAGATTTGTCGAGAGCTCATGATATCTTATGTGGAGGCTGTGATAAAAAATTTAGAAGCTTCTGCAAAAGTTTTCACATACGATGCTTGTAAACCGGAACATCTCCAAAGAAGTTTCGTTGAGTTCTAATAGATCGTTCATGATTTGGACACAGAGTGACATGACAATTCGAGTTTGACTTCGAAACTTTTTCTAATGGCAATATACTATCTAAAATGTATCGTGTCAAGTTTTGGTAAATTTTCGGATCCATTTCAGATTTTATAATTTTTTTATTACGTATATTGAAACTGAAATGATATACATGGATTTTGTTGAATAATCACATAAAATAATGGTTCTTTTGTTCTAAAACGATGAGATATACATTGTACAGTGGAGTTGACATGTTTTTTTTAAAAAAAATTTGTTGCACAAAAAATTGAAATTTCATAGTGTTTCAAATTTTCAGTTCAACTTTGCCGAGTGGCCGCGCTGTAGCACTCGGCAAAGAGCCTGTTTGCCGAGTGTATCCCTGCTGGCACTCGGTAAAGGCCCAGGGCCCACCTGGCAGGCCCACACGTTGAATATTTTATAAAATTTTAAAAAAATCTTTGCCGAGTGCCTGGATCTGACACTCGGCAAACAGGGTCTTTGCCGAGTGCCAGATCTCGGGCACTCGGCAAACAGGGTCTTTGCCGAGTGCCAGATCTTGGGCACTCGGCAAAGTTTGCAACACCGGTACTTAGCCGGTTTCTTCTCTTCCTCCCTCACTCTCTCCTCTTTCTCCGCGACCCGGCCGCACGCCCTCCACCGCACGCCCGCCGCCCTCCACCGCACGCCGCACCGCACGCC
>CM014275.1:4353475-4380658 GCA_004135705.1 Alloteropsis semialata
CCCACGCTTCTAGGTACTCGATCTAGGTACTCGATCTAGGTACAATAGCTTGCAATAGTGGTTGTCGAATGTTTAATCTCAGTTTCGCAATAGTGGTTGTTGAATGTTTGATATGAAATAGCTACTGTTAATCTCAGTTTCGCAATAGTGGTTGTTGAATGTTTGATATGAAATGAATGTTGGATGTTGAATGTTGTCGGCCATCGTGCCGTTCTTCTATTGCAGGGTTTGAAAACCTCCCTTTGTAGGGGAGGTGCTGCCGAAATTTTCAATTATTAACATTTTTTCTCTTTGGCATAATCTCAATATTTTGTAGCGACCCTGAAGAAGTTTGCTCTTTGAATTATGCTGAATAAACATGAAAGTGACGATGATTTAATTATCTGTATTTTTCATGAGATGACAAATTCATGTCTAATTTACTAGCATTATGTGTAATTAAAACCAATTGGCAAGGTCCTGATTCAGTTGAAATTATGTTGACAACAATATTCTCCCAATTAAAATTGTGTTGAGTATCCTTCACTTGTATTGTGATGTTCAGTTCTAATAGATGGAATCGTTTTCCTTTTTAGCAGAAGAAATCACCACATATTCAAATTCAGGAAGTGTGCCTAGCTTAGCTAATTCAGGAGTTGTGCTGTTGTGCATCGAACCATACATGTCCAAGTCTCTTCAACTTCAATTTGGGTGTCTGTTTATTCTTTTTAACGACTTAATAAAAAAGCACATATTTCCTCCTATATTAGATTTTTGAAAATATAACAACAGAGTTACATATTATTAATTGCTCAATAGATAGAACAGGATCGTGTAGCATATAAATTCCATTACCTTTTCTTATTCATATATAGTCATGCATATATGTACAAATGCACACAATAAGGCGTTACAATATAATTCATATTTTTTTGACATACATATGTATGTGGACTTCCTTGATCCAGCAAATATACATATGTTAATTTCACACCAAGGAAAAAAAACCCTGTTCAGACGAACTAGAGCTAAGCCTTTATTGTTGTATTAATTAACCATTATACATCTATTCATGGCTGCTGCTGCTACTTCTACCTGTGCCACACTGCCACTAGTGCATGCATATTTCATACATATATATATATATATATATATATATATATATATATATATATATATATATATATATGCATGCTTTCTACATTTGTCACCACTATATCGCATATATATGTAGGATTTTTACAGATGCGCCCCGGGCCACAAGGTGGAGGCGGGTGAGCAGGCAAAGAGGGCGGCTCACAAACTGGTCAAGGACATGTACTACGAGGCGCGGATCCAGGCCGTCATTGACTACTGGAAGGACAAAGGCACAAAGTACTCCAAAGAGCAAGCCAGAACCATTTACCTGACCCACGATCAATACATCTCGGTAAATATAAAACTTTAATTACGATTCCTTATATGATTAAGCACGTATAATCTAATCTTCTTCTACATCATCCTGCGTAGGTGATTCCCTGGTGGTGTGCCTCGCATCCCCAGGCTTGGGAGAAGTGGGTGGCCTACTGGTGCTCCCCTGAGTGGATGGAGACACACCTGGCTGCCCGGGAGCGCCGTTTGCAGATGCCAGGTCCAGCACACCACCAGGGCAGCCTTACCCTCCCCGAGTACAAACAAAGATGGGTATGACATCTCATTTTATAATTGAAACGCTCAATTCTGCAATATTTGTAATCATATTGTTTTTTTTGTGTGTTTTGTAGTCGGCGGCACATGGAGGCGAGGAGCTGACTGACTTCCAGGCTATTGCCGTGTCCCACATGGGCAGGGCCACGTCCGAAGTCCGCTACAACCCCGAAGCCGGGCCGGAGGCGTACAGCAATCCCATGGTCCACGCCCGCCTCACCGCCTACTCGGATATGGGAAGGCAAAAGCATGGGCCTGAGTGGGATCCGGCCGCCGCGCCGCTTGATGGAAAAGTCATCATGAGGATGGTAGGAGGCAAGAGGCATGGGAGGTACGCCGTCGGCGACAGCACGATCGACACGGCCAGTACCCCCACTCTCTCCCAGATCCGAGCCGGTAGCTAACCCCGACATACGCCAGCCGCAGACCGCTAGCCACTTCAACATGCAACTAATCCAGGTTATTTCTGCTTTATTACACTTTAGTTCATTTTTCCTTACCGTTGAATTCTAACGCTTTGATGGAATATTGCAGGCCCAGCTAGAGGAGGAGAGAAGGAGAACCACCATGCTGGAGGCCCGGCTGGATGAAGAGCGGCAGTGGCGGGAGGAAGAGCGAAGGCGGCGGGACGAGGAGCAAAGGCAGCGGGACGAGGCCGAGCGGCTCCGCATGCAGCAGATGAACGAGTGGTACAACTGGTTCAACGGCATGGCAAGGGACATGGGCCGATCTCCGCCTCCGCCTCCGATGACTTTCGCCCCGCCAGTGATGCCACCTCCGACATATTCTCCTGTGAGTCACCGCTGAAACTTTATAATTTCATTTCGATCAATGACAACCTTAGAAAACTTAGATTCACAACCGTAGTTTAGAAAACTTAGCTCTACTTTGTTTCTGTCCTAAAACTTGTGCAGAACTTTGCTGGATCGGCGGCGGCGTCGAACGAGGCTCCTGCGGCGGAAGAAGACATGCCGACACGCCTCAGCCGCAGTCTGTTCGGCCCACCGCCTGGGCCTACTCAGTGATGCTTTGTTTTTATGAACTTTGTGATTATGAACTTAGTGTGTTTGTGAACGAATAAACTTTACTGTGCTTGTTAGTTGTGAACTTATGGATACGATACTATTTGTGGATGAGATACTATTTGCTATGATTATTGTGGATTTATGGTTGTGGATTTTATCTATATCAACTGCCTGTAATATGTATATATATCTATATGAACTGCCTGTGATGTATTTTCAGTGGGGGCACGTTATACCTGAGCAAACAAATGAAACAGGGGTAGTTTGGCACCTTTGCCGAGTGTACACTCGGCAAAGAGGGCCTTTGCCGAGTGTTTTTGACCATACATTCGGCAAAGGTGCTATTTCTGTTACATTATGGTCGCCCTTTGCCGAGTGCCGAGCCTTTGCCGAGTGTTTTATTTCGGGCACTCGGCAAAGGTGCACCATAATGCGACCTTATGGTCAAGCTTTGCCGAGTGTGTTACCCGGGACACTCGGCAAAGGTTGGAGCTTTGCCGAGTGCCACGTGGCAACACTCGGCAAAGCCTGGCTCTTTGCCGAGTGTTGCCAGGTGGCACTCGGCGAAGGCCCGCCGTCAGCCGTCCGCCGCCGTCACCGCCACGTCGGCGTGACGTCAGCAAACGATGGCGCGCCGTCCGCCGGGCCGTTATGTGCTTTTTTTGCCGAGTATGGGCCCAGGCACTCGGCGAAACCTTTGCCGAGTGCCCGAAATAATACACTCGGCAAAGAGCCCCTTTGCCGACCCGAGCGGTGCCAAGTGCTCTTTGCCGAGTGTATTTGGCCCTTTGCCGATTGTTTCAGACACTCGGCAAATCTGAGGTTTCCCGTAGTGTCTGCGGGTACCAGGTAGAGTTTATCACATCCTATTCACGCTCTTGCAAAAATCAGTCCGCGTAAAATAAGGCGAAGCTCTCCAGTCCGAATGAAATACGATGAACCTCCGACGAACCTTCTCGTGACGGCTCCCCTGCTGGTGGCTGCCTGCTGCTTGCCGTCGTCGGCACCCGCGTAGGCCGTGGCTCGGAGGGTAGTCCGATCATGAGATGAGGGCCCTGACGGCGAGCGCCCAGGCGTGGCCCAGTTCAGCGGATGGGCCTAAGCCCATGCGGGGAGTCGACGTGTGCTGAGATTTTTTTTTTAATTTTACTATGATTTAACTTTTTCTTTATGAAAGGTGGGTATAAACGCGGGTATAAAAATTATTGGTGTAAAAACTAATTTGTTTTTGGCAGAATCATTTTTTAACTCGCAGTTTTCATGGGTCTCGATATATTCCCACCTCCCTCGGCCCTGACGGGTGGGTCCGGCGTGAGGGGTATGGTGGGCCCAAATTAGGTGAGAAACGTTTTCAATTGTTTTCGTTCTTTATAGTATAGATTATAATCGTATTCGATATGGACACTTATCGCTAATTAGCTTTTTTATTCCAAAATTAGCTATTACTAATCATTTTTTATGAGAACTTTTAGGGTAAGGTACACCGTTAGAAATACATTAAATCCAACAGTGTATATTCTTTTCTTGTTTGATTAACGTGGAAATTTCTAGTCCCTCTCGGCGAACATGGTGGCTTCTAACTTTTACGGGTAAGGTAGACCGTTAGATATACATTAAATCCAATGGTGCATATTCTTTTGTTTTTTGGATTAACGTGGGAATTTCTAACATTTAGGGGTAAGGTAGACCGTTAGATATACATTAAATCCAACGGTACATATTCTTTTTCCTTTTTGGATTAACATGAGAATTTCTAACTTTTAGGGGTAAGATAGACCGTTAGATATACATTAAATCTAACGGTGCATATTCTTCTCTTTTTTTTGGATTAACGTGGGATTTTCTAGGCTCTCTCGGTGAACGTGGTGGCTTCTTTTAACCTTGTTGTATTAAGATAATAGATTATTCATTTCATCTTCATGCAAGCCGACCAGCGGAAAGATAGAGCAAGCATGCTACCAGTATACCATAAATTGCATTTCAGAGTTATATATTCAGCTCACGCAAGCAGATAATACTACTTGCCAAAACACCTACGATCAGGGGTTTAATCTCATGGAGCATGGCATATCGAAATTGCAATATAACGCAATACAACACAAGTTTAATGTCATGGCATGTCTCATTCACTGTCAACCTACATTACAGCTATATTCTGTATTTTTTAAAAAGAACAGAGCAGGTTCTATACCTAGTTTCCCCTCGTACCAAATTACCAATATACCATGATCAATTTGTGCTGAAGTCAACAAATATGCAACATACATATTCCGGACTGACACCATTATTTGATTGCTAACAAAGTAACAACTCATCTCTGGATGGATGCAGAACATATCCTAGGATTAGAATGCTTTTTCCCAGTTTAATTAATCGGGTTTAAAGTTGCTGGCTCCCAACCTCATGAGAGCATTCCACGCGTACTACTCTCCCCCCGGAGCGTTTCACGCGTCCGACCCCATTCGCTTGCTGCCACGTGAGTTGGCGAGCCGCACGTGGTAGCCCCCACCTTATCCCTCCCCGCCATTGCTCTCCCCTCTCACCCAAACGAACAAATCCCAGCTCCTGCACTTCTTCTCGCCGCCGCCTCTGCGTCTCGAGGAGACGCCGTCGTCAACCCGCAAGCACGCACACGCGAAGGGAAGGCCTTGCCCTCGGCGGCGGCGGTGCAGGGCTGGCAGGCGAAGGGCTCGGCAAACCTCGCCAACCTCTGCGGCCATGGTTGGCGGTGGTGGTAGGAGTGGGCAGCAATACGGTGGATGGGCAGTGCCTCCAAATACCTCTCCACGGTCTCCTGGCGTGCGTGGAGCCGGTCATCTTCCTGGGACTCTAGTGTTGGAGATCCATGCCCAAATCTCGTGTAGAGGAGGATGTCCACGGCGGAGATGTTCACCATGAAGATGGAGGAGGGTACTCCAGGGATGGCCTCATGGTGCTCCTGTGGAACATCTGATCCCCTCGGGACTTCCTCAGGTTTGGTTTTCCACAGTTCCCTCTTGTGGTTCCTAGCGTTATCCAGATTCTTCTTGTATTTCATCGTGAGGCTAATCTTTGAGTGGTAAATCACAGGGCCTGAAACTCTCGAGATAAGAAATTTCAGTTTTTTTTTGTGTGCTCTTGCAGTGGAGCGCTCAAAAAGTACCTGATGCTGGGCCGGGTCAAGTTACACATGCCAAGGTAAAATTGAATCGATACATATTGTATCTGAGTTCCTGAGCAAAGTTGTAACACACGCCGCCCCGTGAGTCAAAAGGAGAAGCGTAAAGCTTGAGTACGTCTTTGTAATAGCATTTGCATGATTCAGTAGTGTGTGCGTTGGTGGGCCCAAGAGGTCAGCATTTGAGGCAGCTATTAAGCGTCTGACTCTGTATCGACTCTGTATCGAATATTTCAGAAGTGAAACAGTAAAATTCGGGTGGCAGGGTTCATCGCCCTTCCCCATCGTGAATCTGATTTCCCCTGTGCTCTCACGTCGGTGAATCTCGCCGGCCACGGGTGTTACAACTGGTATCAGATTGGGTTATCCTCGGCTCGCTTCGAGTTGAATCGCGTAAGCCGTCGGGATTGGATTGCAAACGGCTTAGGTTGGGGATAGGGGGTTTGTGTGCCGCGCAGAACCGGCCACGAATCGCCGTTTCCTTCCGTAATTCCTAGCCACGCAAACCATCCTTGCGGGCAATTCGACTTTGATCGGCTGATTTGGGCGGTGGTCGGAGTTGGGGGCGTTCGGCGATAGGCGGCAGCGGCGCAGATCTGTACGGGCGCGGCGGCGAACTCTTCGTTGCGTGTGCGTGGGATTTGGTACGTGATTGCTGTACTCCTTCGGTTGTGCTTTGCGACGCGAGCCTCGTGTAGTCGGGGTTACATCAAATCGCGCGTAGTGCCAGCTTGAGGTGCAGTCACTACGGCTCCCCCTAAGCCCTCGATTCAGACTCGGTTCGTGTTGGAGCGGATGGATGAGCAGGAGAAGACGGATGAACAACGTTGGGATTTGATCAACGAGAGTTTGGATCTGCTGTTTGCACAAGTGGCCGAGATTGAGACAAATCAGCAGCATATGTCTTCTCAGATTGGGTTGTCATCTAAGGTCCTGGAGCAAGTGTTGAAGGATCAACAAATGCTGTCCAAGCAGATTGCAGCAACTGGTCAAGCTGTGGCCAAGCTGACAATCAACCAGCAGGAGCAAGATGCTGAACAGCCTGGTAGTCCTCACCACTCGGAGATGTCAACTGATGAGCATGGGTTCCGTCAGAGAAGGCAGTTTACATCCAAGGAACAGAGGGGTGGCAGGCCTGTTCATGGTTCTCATCAGCACACTAGTGACGGTTCGTCAGGGAGTCGTCAACATCTACCCAAAATGGCTTTTCTTCGGTTTGATGGAACACATCCACGCATTTGGAAAGATAAGTGCACAGAATACTTCAAGTTGTTACTGGTTTGTGGACAGCCACAGCTTCTTTACACATGGATAATACAACCTCTCAATGGTACAATGTGTATAAGAGGAAGAATGGTGTAGTGGAATGGGAGCAATTCATCAGTGCAGTAGAGAGTAAATTTGGGGCTAATGACTACAGGGAGGCTATTTGTGGATTGCTGGAGCTTAAGCAAACTGGTACTGTGGAGGAGTATGTTGCTGCTTTTGAAACATTACATTTCCAGGTGGCTATGCATAGTGAAGGGTTGGATGATATGCTTCTTATACAACAACTCATTAAGGGGCTCCAACCTGAAGTGGGTGCTATAGTGCAATCTCAGATTCCTACTTCATTGGACCATGCTGTGTTACTGGCAAAAGTACAAGGGCAGGTGCTAGCTAAGGGAAAGTTTAAAAGTAACAAGGGAGCTTCAGGGTTCAGAAGTAACAGTACCAATGCTAAACCTGACACCAAATCTGGGACAACTGGTCAGCCATTATGGAAAGAGAGACAGGTGATGAACTATAGGAGGGCCAATAACATGTGTTTCCAATGTGGTGAACCTTACAGTCCAGCTCATGTGGAAGTTTGCACACAGAGAACAAAAGTGCAAGCCAATGCTCTGGTGGTCAATGAGTTGGACATGCCACTGTCTGAGGAAGTGTTGACACAATTAGCTGTGGAGGATTCCTTATCATCTGAATTTTGCCAGTTATCACTGAATGCTCTAGCTGGAACAGATTGTGGAGATGCTATGAAAGTTAGGGCTTTGGTCAAAAACAAGGTCATGCTTACTTTGGTAGATTCTGGAAGCTCTCATAGCTTTGTGAGTGCACGATTTTTGCAGGCAGCTGGGATCACACCAATACCAACAGCACCAAAACAAGTAAAGCTGGCAAACGGGCAATTATTAATCACTGATCATTGGGTCCCACAAATGGCCTGGTGGAGTAATGGACATACTCTGTATACAGATATGTTGGTTCTGGAGTTAGGGGCATATGATGCTATATTAGGCTATGATTGGTTGAAACCTCATAGTCCTATGAAATGTGATTGGGACAAGAGAATCTTGGAGTTTCAAGTGGATGGGCAACCAGTAGTATTACAGGGAGTTCTACCTCCAAGTCAAGCAGTAGATGCTATTTCTGCTGACAAACTAGCCAAATGATGGAAAGGAAATGATATCTGGGCTTGTGTGGTGCTGGCTGCAGCAGTGGAAGAAGCAGCTGCTATTCACCAACATGAGGTGCAGACTCTACTGGATACATATCAAGATGTGTTTACTGATCCAAAGGTGCTGCCACCCAGTAGAGCATATGACCACACAATTCCATTGCTTCCTAACTCGGTTCCTGTTAATTCAAGGCCCTACAGGTACTCTCCCTTATATAAGGATGAGATTGAAAAACAAGTCAAGGACATGTTGATAGCAGGGTTGATTGTTCCTAGCACTTCACCCTTTGCTTCACCTGTGTTACTCATTCAAAAAAAAGGACGGCAGTTGGCGTTTTTGTGTGGATTACCGGCGTCTCAACGATCTAACTATCAAAAACCGCTTTCCAATGCCATTGATAGAGAAGATTATTGAGGAACTATCTGAAAGCAAATTCTTCACCAAGCTGGATATGAAATCCAGGTATCATCAAGTGCAGATGAAAGAGGAAGATGAGCATAAGACGGCTTTCAAAACACATCACGGCCACTACCAATTCAAGGTAATGCCATTTGGGCTTACTAATGCTCCTGCTACATTTCAATGCATCATGAATGAAGTGTTAACCCCATTTTTGAGGAAATTTGTTATGGTGTTCCTGGATGACATCTTAATCTACAGTCCATCTTTATAAATGCATCTTTATCATTTGCAACAAGTACTAGATAAGCTCAGGGAATATAAGTTATACATGAAAGCTTCCAAATGTTCTTTTGCTCAATCTCAACTAGAATATTTGTGCCATATAATTTCTTCTGAGGGGGTGGCTACTGATCCTAGTAAAACAGTAGCTATGTGCAATTGGCCAGTTCCTACTACTGTCACAGAGTTAAGAGGTTTCTTGGGGCTCACTGGATATTATAGAAGATTTGTCAGAGGTTATGGAGTGATTGCCAAGCCCTTGACACAGTTATTAAAGAAGAAACAGTTTCTTTGGACGCCAGATGCTCAGCAAGCATTTGTTCAGCTTAAACAGGCCATGATAAGTACCCCAGTTTTAGCATTACCAAATTTTAATGAGGTGTTTATAGTGGAGACAGATGCTTGTGATTCAGGCATTGGGGCAGTGCTTATGCAACAGGACAGGCCTATAGCATTCCTTAGCAAGGCCCTGGGAGATGTTCACAAACACAAATCCATCTATGAAAAAGAATTCCTTGCATTGATTATGGCAGTAGAAAAGTGGAGGCAATATTTGCAAAGACAAGAGTTTGTAATCAGGACAGATCATAAAAGTTTGGCATATTTGTCAGAACATAATTTGCACTCGGAATTATAGAGAAAGGCCATGACTAGACTTATGGGTCTGCAGTTCAAAGTGGTGTATAGGAAGGGCAAAGAAAATGTAGCTGCTGATGCTCTTTCTAGGGTGGGACATCTGATGGCCATTCAAGCAGTGTCTACTTCTCATCCACAATGGTTGCAGGAGGTGTTGAATTCTTACACAACTGATTCAGAGACACAACAGTTGTTGGCAAGACTGAGCATTTGTAGCCCTAATGACAACGGTTTTACTTTGGAGCTAGGAGTGATCAGATTGCAAGGCAGACTGTGGGTAGGCAGCAGCTCGGCTTTGCAAACCAAGATTATATCTGCTTTACACAACAGTGCCACTGGAGGCCATTCTGGTCAGAAGGCTACCTATCATCGTGTGAAAAGAATGTTTGTTTGGACAGGCCTCAAAAAACAGGTGGAGGAATTTGTAAAACAATGTTCAATCTGTCAACAGGCCAAGCATACTACTACTGCTCCAGCTGGGCTGTTGCAACCACTACCTGTGCCAGAAGGGGTCTGGCAAGATATCTCACTTGATTTTGTGGAAGGGTTGCCTAAGTCAGATGGCTACGATGTGATCTTGGTGGTTGTGGATCGATTCACAAAATACGCTCACTTTTTGCCGTTGAAACATCCCTACACAGCGTATTCGGTAGCAGTAGCTCTCTTTGACAATGTGATCAAGTTACATGGTATGCCCAGATCAATGGTGTCTGATCGGGATAAGGTGTTCACTAGTGCTGTTTGGAGGGAATTGTTCAAGATGGAAGGTGTTAAACTCCATTACAATACAGCTTATCACCCACAAACGGATGGGCAAACTGAGAGAGTAAACCAATGTTTGGAGATGTTTTTGAGGTGCTCCATCAGTGAATCTCCAAGGAAGTGGAAAGCTTGGCTGTCTCAAGCTGAATTTTGGTACAACACATCTTTTCATACATCTTTGGGTTGTTCTCCTTTCAAGGCTCTATATGGTTATGAACCGGCTGTTGGATCAGTACCAGATCCATTTGTGGTCAGACATGCTTCTATCAGTGATTTTGTTGCAGATAGGAAGCTACAAGACATGCTGTTGAAGGAGCAGTTGCTGAAAGCTCAAACAAGGATGAAGGTAACAGCGGATAGGCACGGATCTGATGTTCACTTCCAGATTGGGGATCAGGTGCTTCTCAAACTGCAACCATATGCTCAGTCATCCTTGGTGAACAAACCATACCCCAAATTGGCCATGAAGTACTATGGCCCATATAAAATTCTGCCGAAGGTGGGAAATGCTGCGTACACATTGGAGTTGCCAGAATCTTGTTTGATTCATCCTACATTCCATGTGTCCCAGTTGAAACAATTTGTGCCAAACTACACTCCAAGTTTTTCAGAGCTTCCTCAGCAGATAAGTTTGGATGGTTCTGATGTGGTCCCTGAACAAATTCTGGAGAGGCATTTGGTCAAGAAAGGGGGCAGTGCTATCCCTCAGGTGTTGATCAAGTGGACCAAGATTCCAGCTACTTTGGCTACTTGGGAGGACTATTATGTGGTGAAGGAGAAGTTTCCTCAGGCTCTTGCTTGGGGACAAGCAAGTTCTACAGCAGGGGGAGGTGTAACACACGCCGCCCCGTGAGTCGAAAGGAGAAGCGGAAAGCTTGAGTACGTCTTTGTAATAGCATTTGCATGATTCAGTAGTGTGTGCGTTGGTGGGCCCAAGAGGTCAGTGTTTGAGGCAGCTATTAAGCGCCTGACTCTGTATCGACTCTGTATCGAATATTTCAGAAGTGAAACAGTAAAGTTTGGGTGACAGGGTTCATCGCCTTCCCCAT
Source organism: Alloteropsis semialata (assembly GCA_004135705.1). Taxonomy (NCBI): domain Eukaryota; kingdom Viridiplantae; phylum Streptophyta; class Magnoliopsida; order Poales; family Poaceae; genus Alloteropsis; species Alloteropsis semialata. Next base: position 4,364,889 of record CM014275.1, read on the forward strand.
CGTGAATCCGATTTCCCCTTGTGCTCTCACGACGGTGAATCTCGCCGGCCACGGGTGTTACAAAAGTGCTGATTTTATTGTCAGATATTAAACACTGCTTCTTTATTAGGCCTGGGAATATGTATGGCAAACGAATGAGGAACTGTACAGGCCATGAGAATTGGATCGGCTATCTAAAGCTATGTTGTCAACCTGGTAAGTGCAAGATTGTTGATGCACATTTCTATGGTGAAAATATTTATCTTGAACCTAAAAAGTGCATGCCAACATGAGAACTAATTCACCAAGTTGATTTACAGGAGCTCAGTGTGGCATTCATGGATCCAACCATTCAGAATAGGCTATGCACTTATGGCATGCAGTGATGCAGGTGGCCTGTGGTTTATCTGTCCCAGAATTCTGTTGTACAAAAATCTGATGTCAGCTTTTAGTTTTTGTGGCTGCTACTTCTTCCTAATAGGCTAGCAATATTCAAGGAATATGTTGTGTGCCATTCTGTGACAACCTTGTTATGTTATCCAAGACAACTGAAAAGAACGTGAAAAATGCTTAGATAATATCAGTTGCTTTAAATTTTTTTCTACTTGCAAATAAATGGGAAACCACATCCATACAAGTAACCATTGATTTCTAGCAAGGGTTTTACTCTCCTTCGCCTTTGCATTCATTTTTTTAATCACATTTCTAGAGTTCTATAGTACTCTGATCTGTCATACTTGTGGATGAATTAAATTGAAGTGTCTGTAAGCTTCCTCCATCCACTGCTGCCATTGCTTGTGATCTATTGGCGGTAGCTTGCTTTCTATTGCACTTGCCCTTTTCATGCTTATATATCCAAACTGAAGAAGCAATGCTTTTTAACCTCAATGTGCTGATGCTTAGTGGTGGCTGCTGGCTAATCAGCGAGATTACCATGCTTGCATTTGGTAAGACCCGTGCCCTGTAACTCTCAATGTGCTTATGCTTAGTGATGGCTGCAAGTGCAAGGGGTAAAACTTTTTAGTGGATGAGAGCATAGTCCTTTCCAGCGGCTAGATGAATCAGTGATGGTTTGACTTTAGCAAGCTTTCAGATACAATGTGATGTTATCTGATTATGTGCCCTCTGCCCCTCTCTAATCATCATTGTCCCTACATATTTTCCCTGATTCACTTTGTAAGCATTCAGAATTTGTTTACACTGGTGTGGAGTTCTCTGAAAATTGTGTGATAACTCAGTGATTAGGAGGCTCTAACTGAGGTATTTCTTTTCCTAAAATGTTTCCCTTGTATACTTTGTAAGGCTCTAATTGAGGTAATAATGAGAATGACACACATAAAGAAAAAAAATCCTGATTTATGTCCATTATACTATGCAAAGTTTTAATTTCAGTAAATGGATGAAATACTAAATTTCTACTATGACAGTTATTTTTTTACAAGACCTTGGTAATCTTGCACATTTAGAAAACATGTTACCTCTATTTGCTCATTACACTTTTTTCTTGCCTTTTATCTATCATGGTGAACAGAGCAATGATACTGGAGGCGCCATAGAGGTGATAGATAGGGCCATAGGTCCCTTTACCTAAATAATTTCATCTGGTTCTTGACTCCATGACATGCTCACATTGTCTTCATTGTCAGGAACCGAACTTCCACTGCATATATTTGATTATGAACCTTTTAATGTAGAAGAGAAGTTCTAGATCATTTGAGCTACCAGCTCTTAGTATAGTAGCAATTCAATTTTTACCAGTAATAGGTGGATATGATTCCCTATGTTCCCGCTAGAGATCACATGAAAAATACCTTATGCTCTTAAAACAATTAACTTGTGTTTGTGAGCTTTGACACGTCTTTTCCTGCAGTTTGTCATTATATCAGATCTAAAGCTTCCATTTTTGTGCAACATTGGGTCCAGCGGAGAGATCTAGACCTTCTATTTTTGTTACATGTATCTCCTAATTATCTTGTGAGTTTGAAGTTTACCACGTGGGACTCAGTTTTCATCAGATCTGGCTCCTTTGTTCTCCTAAAAGTTTCAAATATACATAAATGTTTGAAATACATGTACTCATTGGTTATTGGGTCTTGACCAACTGGTCTATGTAGCTAGGTCATATTGTCAAATGTTTCTATTGTGACGGTATGATAGGGCGCGCAACGCGCGCTACATGTTCTAGTAACTGAAACCAAACTTGCATGGCCTATGCTAGAAAATAATGACAGTACTAGATCCTTATCCATTACACCCCTGGTGAATGGTGATGATAATAATCAGTTAAGAGAGAAACAGACGCAGAGCAACCTTCCTATTGTTAACTGGAACTGAATAAGCACATCCTGCGACTTAGATCTACAAGGAGCACCAAGTTCAGGATAAAGTCTTCACCGCAACATCATACAAGCTGAACTGCAGATAGTGATCTGAAATAACGTGTAATTCAGGATGTGATACTCATAACTCGTTCGTGATTCATGGCTTCATGCAAGGAGTTCAAAACTTCCACCACACATACGATTCTGTTTTTCTTCGACAGGATGAATTGAAATTTTCTAAGCAAGTGCGCAGACTGAATACTTGACCTGAACCTACTCGAACTCCGAACTCTGCTAACTGCTAAGACGCTCAGCAAGAAGCAACTCATGCAACCACTACGACGAACGCAAGTAAGAAAGGCTAGCTCAAGCCAGTAGAACGGAACAAACCGCTAGGCCGGCAGATCCAATGAGATGTAAGCGCAACGTGAAGTGGATCCGAAAGCTCCTAGTCGTTGAAGGCCCAGGCGTGCTCCTGGAGAATCTTCTCTTCCTCTTCCTTTGTGAAGTCATTCTTGATGTTGAGCATCTCGCGGATCTGAGCGGGGCTCTTGTCCTTGATCATGTCGGCGATCTTGCGGCAGGTGACGTCGAAGAGCCCGTCAATCTTGAGGAAGTCGGCGGCCTCGACGAGGTCGAAGAGGGCGTTCTGGTGAGGCGGCCTGACGAGCTCGCGGTCCCACTCCCCCGGCTCCTTGGATTTGGATGGCGCGGTGTTGACGCGGCTGCTAGCTGCGGCGCTGGGGTCGGAGTTGGCGTGCTTGTTGCAGTAGTCGACCACCCTCTCGAGGGTCTCGGAGCCGATGTTATCGAGCTTGATGATGCCGCCTTCGACGCAGCCTCCGGCGATCATCTTGGCGAGGACCGTCGACAGACGCGCCGCAGCTTCCTTCCAAACCTCGAACAGCTCCCCATCCGAGCTCTTCAGGGTGATGATACCCCCGCCGTGCACCTCCTGCGCCGCCGCCTCCTTCGAAACCTCGGACGGCTTCCCATCCGAGCTCTTCAGGGTGATCATATCCCAGCCGGCCACCTCCTTCCCCGCCTCCTCCGCCAATCCCTTCCGCTTCTCCGCCGATCCCTTCTCTCCCTTCTCCACCACAGATCCCTCCTCTCCCTTCTCCGCCACCGTCGATCGCTTCTCTCCCTTCCCCGCCGCCATCGCTACCATATCTTCCTTCTCCACCTCTGCCTCTCCCCTCTCTTTCTTCCCGTTCCCCACCGCCATCGCTCTCGCACGCTCAAGGACGAGCGGTGAGTGAGGGATGTGCAGGAACGGACGGAACGATCGAGCTAGGGCTGAGGTTGGCGGCATTGCACTGTTTTATTGGCACGCTCCACGGTTAGGGGCGGCGGCCGGCTGGGGACGAGGAGAGACGTGGCCGCCTGGCTGACACCACCCATTCCATTTCTTCGACCGCAAGAAGGGTCGGCGGTGTTGGGCTATGGGCCGGAGTGGTTCGTTTCTTCGTTCCATCGACTGATAGCCCAAATGGAAATGAGCTCCATTTTTTAGCCTAATCTGCTAGGTCTTCCATATTGTGTGGGCCTAATTAGAGGTCCCCATTGTTATCGCAGGATTCCTTTAAAAAAAATTTGTCCGAAACTACGGGAAAGTTGAAAAACAAATTACCTTGTCTCATTCTCACATCATCTGTTCCTGTGCCATCAAGTTGAAAATGTTCTATGCCTGTTCATGTAACTTTCTAGCATTTGGATGTTCCACTCAGCGAAGCTGTTTTACACTTACAATACGTGATGCCGAAACAAAAAAAAAAGAAAAAAAGGAAAGGAAGATTAGACTCTGCATCAGCACACAGGAAATGAAGCAGTTGTCAATTTTCAGGTCATCTTGCAGATGTCGAATGAAAAAATAGAAGGAAAAGGGACTCCCCCCGCGTCGCCCCTGCATGGGTGATCCATGCGGGATGGATGCCGCCGCCTCCTCCCGCCCGCCTCCTCCCTTCACTTGGCCGCGCCGCCGCTTGAGCCGGCTGCTGGAAGTCCGAGCGACCCGCAAGGACGGCGGCGGCAGGGCGCCTCCCTGCTTCCCCTGCGCATCAAGGCGGGCGCGGCCGTCTAGGTCGTCGACGAGGGTAGCTCATGGTGGCACCGCGCGAGGTCGGCTGGTGCCGGCCCTGGAGTGCGTGGATCCGGTCCTCCGTGGCCGGATCTGCCGTCTGGTGCGGCGGTGGCTGCTTCCAGGGGCGTGGGGTGGCCATGGGCGGGTCCGGCATGGCCACACCCGGATCTGCCGCCCCTGCCTCGTTCCGGCCCGCGCGGTGCGGGTCGTGGATGGCGCGGGGCGACGACCGGCTTCCTCTTGGGGCGGCGCTGCCGGTGGGCTGCAACGCACCTCGTTGCGCGCTGGGGATGTGGTCTGCTACGGCGGCAGTGTGTTGGAGCAGACGATCGACGACGGTCGACGGGGACGGCCGCGGATGTCCCTGCGTGGGGACACCACCGGCTCTGACCGCTCTGGGCCATGTGCGGCCGGGAGGTGGTGGTGCGGAGGGCGAGCTGCGTGCGGGCGATGGATGCGGAGGTGAGATGGCTAGCGCCCTCTCTCCTCCTCGACGGCGATGCTGGTTCGGCGCCGCCTTGGTGGCGGGGCTGGGTGGCTGCTCCGGTGCACGTTGGTGGCGCCGGGGTGGCGCTTCAGGCTGTGCCGGGCCATCTCTCTGGCTGAGACGTTGCGGAGGTGATGGGAGCGTGCTACTGGCATGGTCGGGATGTGCTACAGGCTTGGTGTTGCCAGGCGAAAGCCTTTACCGGCACTTTTGTCGGTGGCGATGGTGGCGGCGCCCTTGGGGCGTCGTTTTCCCTGCTGGGGGTGCCATTGCGGGGCGCTATGTTTCTACAACACGGGGTTCTCGGGGTGAAAACTCTGTCCAGTTTTGGACGAGCGATGGTGGCACCATTGGCGTTGCGACCTTCTTGAAGGCGCCGCTTCTTGAGGCCTGACTCGACTTGTGGCAGTGTGGGTGGTGATTTGTTGGGCGGTATTGCTCGTGCGCAGCAGCGGAGGTGCGCAGGATCCGTGGTTGGTGGCGAGGTGCAGAGGGCACATGGGTGCTGGAAGCCTTGGGCTGACGCGCATGGTGCCGTGGTGATCCCGGTGACGGCATGGCGTAGGTGATGCATTCAAAGCGGTTCAGTGGAAAAGATCCTTGACTGAGCAGTGTCCAGTGTGGTGGGCGACAAAGTCCCCGTACACTTTGAGGTGGTTGCTTCTGAGGAGCATGAGGCGGTGGATGAGGAGAGGTCCCCACTGAAAGGACCTAGAATGTCAACTAGAGGGGGTGAATAGTTGAGACTGAAAGTTTTTACACAAAACAGCTGTCAGTCCAGAAAATGCGGAGACTCCGAAGAAATGTCCGGAGACTCCGAAGATGTCTGGAGACTCCGAAGATTTCTCCGGAGATTCCGAAAAAATCTTCGGAGTCTCCGAACTTTCTGGAGAACACCAGACTCCAGTCGCCATTCTTCGGAGACTCCGAACAATTCTTCGGAAACTCTGAAACTTTCCAGGTAAAGCACTCTCAATTAATTCCCAAGTGAAGTGCAAGTGCAAGGTGTATCTCATGGTTAAGTTAGTTAATATTTGAGCACCTTGTCATCACCAAACTAGTTTTTCGGCATCACTCTTGATAGTACGGTTTTTCTAAACTCAATTGTCAGGAGAATTAAAAATTAATTTTCGTGTAAGCTTCATCCATGCTTTCATTTCCCTTTTTGGGTGCTACATCTCTCCATATGTACTTTATCATTTTCACCTGTCACCTGTGTATATGTGTTGGTATTTCTTAGCATCACTACTTAGAGTAGTAATGGTACTAGAGATACTTCATCGTAAATCTAGACGTTACAGATATTCTGCAAGCGCACAGAAGTACGTTGTAGCATTTCACCCGGGAGTATTCCAGAGTATCGTTATTTGTTTATCCGTAGGGAAAGCGTTTAGTTAAAGAGAGATGTGCCAACCAATGCTCTTACGTACAACATTATTAATGTACCATAATCTAAACAGGGGTAAAAGATATAGAAGTGAATGAATGGGTTGACACACAGAAGTTCATTGCTCATCATTATGTTATTCTTAGTTAGTTTAGTACACTAGTGAAGATTAGCAAGGGTTCATTAGCATCATACTTATGGAACTTGGATATACTGCAATACCCTATACAAGCTCATTCAATGATCGTATGCAAGAGGACACATCGAGGTATCCGGTGGTTCCCTCATCAAGGGACGACAGTAGGACGTCTTATCATAAAGGCCTAATACCCACTCCCGTACGTGGAGGATTACAAAGGACGGACAGGGCTGTCACCACCTGCCGCCTACCTCTACTAATCCGTGGGGCAGTGGTACCCTCAATAGCATACCGTATCCCAAACACCATGTTTGCAATACGAGATACAACTCTATCTATCACGTTAATAGATAGAGCAACCAAAAGGCACATTGAGCCAATGCCATAGCATACATTCACTTGATTGAGGTGTAAGACATAAGCAGTATATACTAAGTAGATAAGGTATAACTGAAGCATACAACATAAGTATGAAGGTATTTCCATTAAGCTCAGAGTATTACAAGTAAGTAAGAGAATATAAGAACTGAACTCTAGAACTTACCAAGACTCCTCCGGAAGCCCTTCAGAAGATCTAACACTATGACTATCACTACTAAGGCTAAGACTAAGCTTGTAGCAAAGGAGAGCTCTTCTTCTGGTGTGTGTTGAGTACGGCGCCCTTTGCAGATATTTATAGCATCACAAGGGCGGTTGGAGCCAGCCAGAGGCGGTTGAGGCCGTTTGGAGGTGGGCCTAGGTCGGCCGATTTCCCCACGTCAGCCGACCCTTGGATCCACCGTCTTCAGCAACGCATGGCTCTGATGAACTCCTGATGACGGTTTACAGGTACTGGTCAAGGGGGAACCGAAACGGCCGCAGGGCCAGGTCGGCCGACCTAGCTGAGTCGGCCGACCTGGTTTCGCCGCCATTCGGCCCCACTCTTCTCTGGTAGACTTCCCTGTGGGTCCTCATGACGGTTCCAGGTGGGTATACTCCATTTGGGTGCAATTGTGTTGATGTGTGGGCCCTTCAATCCATGGGAGTGACACGTGGCTCATCCTCACCCTTGACTTGAACCGACGATGAATCAACGTCCATGATCCTTCCTCAGTGTGCTTCTTGACCTGTGTCGAGATTGAGCTTGATCGGGGTTCATGCCAGGTCGCCCGACCTAGCCAGGTCGCCCGACCTGGGCCTGTGCCCAGTTTTGCCCATCTTTTGAACCGTAGTCTCTGTACTCAAATATATTCCAGATATGCATGGTCTACCATTATTTGAATACTAATGTCTAGGTTATGCCTTGATCTTTATTGGTTTCTGAGCCTAATGACGGTCGAATTTTATGTTATAAAGACCGTCAACAACTCCCCCAAGCTTAACCTTGCTCGTCCCGAGTAAAGATTGGAACTTTTAGGCTCAGTGGATCAGGAGTTGCTTCCTCATTACTCCTCAAAAGTACCAGTGGTTCAGCAAAATATTCTACCAAGGATTGAATGAGCTGGTAAAAATAAACTTCCCTTTTTACCTTGGCTTTTCATGGGGCTTGTAGCTTCTCATTGTCTTGGGCGGTTGATGGCTAGAACGACTTAGACCAAGCACCTTTCCTTTTACCTTGCTTGACAATCAAACCGGAGGTNGGTATAACTGAAGCATACAACATAAGTATGAAGGTATTTCCATTAAGCTCAGAGTATTACAAGTAAGTAAGAGAATATAAGAACTGAACTCTAGAACTTACCAAGACTCCTCCAGAAGCCCTTCCGAAGATCTAACACTATGACTATCACTACTAAGGCTAAGACTAAGCTTGTAGCAAAGGAGAGCTCTTCTTCTGGTGTGTGTTGAGTACGGCGCCCTTTGCAGATATTTATAGCATCACAAGGGCGGTTGGAGCCAGCCAGAGGCGGTTGAGGCCGTTTGGAGGTGGGCCTAGGTCGGCCGATTTCCCCACGTCAGCCGACCCTTGGATCCACCGTCTTCAGCAACGCATGGCTCTGATGAACTCCTGATGACGGTTTACAGGTATTGGTCAAGGGGGAACCGAAACGGCCGCAGGGCCAGGTCGGCCGACCTAGCTGAGTCGGCCGACCTGGTTTCGCCGCCATTCGGCCCCACTCTTCTCTGGTAGACTTCCCTGTGGGTCCTCATGACGGTTCCAGGTGGGTATACTCCATTTGGGTGCAATTGTGTTGATGTGTGGGCCCTTCAATCCATGGGAGTGACACGTGGCTCATCCTCACCCTTGACTTGAACCGACGATGAATCAACGTCCATGATCCTTCCTCAGTGTGCTTCTTGACCTGTGTCGAGATTGAGCTTGATCGGGGTTCATGCCAGGTCGCCCGACCTAGCCAGGTCGCCCGACCTGGGCCTGTGCCCAGTTTTGCCCATCTTTTGAACCGTAGTCTCTGTACTCAAATATATTCCAGATATGCATGGTCTACCATTATTTGAATACTAATGTCTAGGTTATGCCTTGATCTTTATTGGTTTCTGAGCCTAATGACGGTCGAATTTTATGTTATAAAGACCGTCAACAACTCCCCCAAGCTTAACCTTGCTCGTCCCGAGTAAAGATTGGAACTTTTAGGCTCAGTGGATCAGGAGTTGCTTCCTCATTACTCCTCAAAAGTACCAGTGGTTCAGCAAAATATTCTACCAAGGATTGAATGAGCTGGTAAAAATAAACTTCCCTTTTTACCTTGGCTTTTCATGGGGCTTGTAGCTTCTCATTGTCTTGGGCGGTTGATGGCTAGAACGACTTAGACCAAGCACCTTTCCTTTTACCTTGCTTGACAATCAAACCGGAGGTTTTGGGATTTTCAAAAGGTAGAGTTCCTTAGGTGATACTCTCAAGTCACTCATGGCGTATTTCCTTACCAATTTCCTCTCTCAACTCTCATGTCACTCATTGGAGTGGAGCTTGTGCTAGGAGAGCTATATTGCATACTTGCAATGTACATATTGTAAAGTCAAGATCAGGATTCAAAAAAAAGAAATAAGTCATACTCTCAAACCAAGATGTGCATGTGTGTGTATGTCATAGAAGATGATAGCTCTTTTTTTTAAGGTCCCTCTTCCCTTTTTTATAAAGTTGCTTTTTTAGAGACATGGCTTTATTTTTGAACTAAGAGCCTTTATTTGCTCTCTCTCTTCTTCTTTTTTTTTCTTGGACCTTCATGTGTCCAAATATATATTTTATTATATTTTTTTCAGCTCCATGTCTCTTTTTTGCAACAAAGTTAGGGAAGAGTACCATACATTTATGTAGAGCTTTTATTTTGTTGATGGATGGGTGTCATGTTCACTTCCAGAGTAGAAGCATAACATGTATGGTGGTATGTGTGTGATCTTGGTTTTAAAAGCATGAAGTAAATCTCTAAGAATCACATTAACCTTGACAATACTCATTGCAAAACAAGTTGCTTATGTAGGGGTTCAAAACATTATGAGCTTTGGTAGGGAATTTAATCACCATAAGGAACTCTCTGTTTTATTTTAGAAGAGAAAACTCCGGTTATCAAGTCCAGCTTAGTGAAATCTTAGGGTACTCAGATCTTGTCATATCTTAGCTAACAACAACCTAGACCAGAGCATGCTTATGCTACCCACAGACAGACAAGATAAGATCATTCTTAGCTAACAACAACCTAGACCAGAGCATGCTTATGCTACCCACAGACAGACAAGATAACAGAAAAGATCATGCTCGACCAGCAAACTCAAAACTTAAGAGAATAACAGGTTGAAACATAGGTACAAGAGAGAAATAAGAGCAACTTTTCATCATATCCAAAGGAAAAGATTTAAGCATAGACTTAAAACATTTATGGGATTATTAAAGATGGCTCTCATTTACTAACTTTATTTGAGCGAAAAACTTTATTCAATAATACTTACCTGAACTTACCTGGTGGAGGGTTCTCCCCCAAGCTAGCTTGTTAACACCGATGTGCCTGTCGGCGCAGGACTCGTGTTTTACGTCGTCGAGCGAAGACGTCTCCTTTGTAGGATTCAACTTGACGAAGCAGCATCTGATCCTGGAGATGAGGATACAGATGATTTAACCCGCCATACCTGTTTTCCCTTTTTCTGGCGGTCAACAGCCTATTCCGGTGTTTTCTTCATCTGTGCTTTTGCACCTCGTGTAGACTTCTTGTTGTGCTTTGCATAATACCGGATGGGGAAATCCTTCTCCCAGAACTTCTCCATGAACTTAATTAGGCTGTCTTTCTCCGGAGGCGTCACCTCAACCTCTTTGACGTTCTGGCTGTTTCTCCCATACTTGATCTTGATCATGGAGCATTGCTCCACCTTTGGCCTGAACTCAAACTTCTCCTTCCTTCATTAATGTTGAGCTGGATCTCTCCAGCACCCACATTAATGTGAGCGTCTGCCGTGCTCAAGAAGGGTCGCCCAAGGATGAGCGATGAATCGTTGCTCATGTCCATGTCCAGTACCACGAAGTCGACAGGAACGAAGCAATCCCGGATGCGCACCGGAATATCCTCGGCTATCCCCTCCGAGTAGCGAACCGTAGAATCGGCCAACTGCAGTTTCATGGGAGTAGGAGACAAGGTAGTATAGTTGAGGCGGTCAAAAACTACCTTTGGCATTACGCTGACACTTGCTCCTAGATCACAGAGCGCATGCTCAAAGCGTTGTGTCCCGATTGTACATGTGACGGTGGGACATCCTGGATCCTTCTTCTTCTCCGGGACTTTATTTAGGATCGCTGCACTGCACTCCTCAGTCAGCTTTACGACCTCGGTACTTGGGAGTGGACGTTTGTTGTTGAGAATGTCCCTCAAATACTTTGCATAGGTCGGTACCTGCATAGCATCCAGCAAAGGCACATGTATATTCAATTTCTGTATGACTTCTACGAACCTGGCGAATTGTTCGTCCGCGGATGGTTTCTTTTGACGCTGCGGGAATGGCAAGACGTTGGAGTCGTAAAACTCATGCGGCGTGGTCTGTCCAGCCGGTGCTAGTTCGGCTTCTGGCTCTTCTTCCACAGTAGGGACCTCCTTTCTTGATGCTGCTGTTTTCTCTGCATGGTTAGGGGGAACCGGGTCCCGAGTAGCCTTTCCGCTCCTCGTGGACACAGCCTTAACATTTTCAAATGATGAATCCGGCTGTCCGGGAATTCGCCCCTTATCACCAGACGGAACAGCGGCAGCTAACTGAGCTAATTGGGATTCTAACATCTTATTAAAACTCAGCTGGCTTTGAAAGGTGGAGGACAAACTTTCTATTTTAGAGTTTATGCCCTCCAGAGCCTTATCATTAACAGCAAGCCTCTTGGAGATAGACTCATTAATTTTGGCCTAACCAAGGACAAGATCTTTAAGGGAAGGTTGATTGGAGAAAGAGTTATTATTGTTACCTCCCTGGTAAAATGGGCGTTGCTGATTCCAGTTCCCTTGAGGCTGGTACCCGTTGTTGCTGTTCATGAACTGTACCTCCTCTTGTGTCTCGGGGCAGTTGTTCCCCGAGTGGCCAGTTTCTCCACAGACTTCACACGTCATGTGTGAGTCCAATGGCCCTTCGTTGTCGGCACCTCCGTCCTTGGTGCGGTCATCAAGGCGCTTCATAATAAGATCTATCTTGGCGGCCAGCATGTCCACCTCCTTCACGGTGTGCATACCGCGTTTGCGTCCCTGAAGACGGTCGTCATTCCAGGATTGGTTTGACACCATCTTCTCGATGAGAAGCTTGGCGGCGTTCACAGTCAAGGAGAGGAATGCCCCTCCAGCCGCAGCATCCATGTGTTCACGGGCTGTTTGAGACAGCCCATGGTAGAAATTCTGAAGCAGGAGCCACTCTTGCATGCCATGGTGGGGGCACGCCAGAATGTAATCCTGAAAGCGATCCCATGCTTCCGGGACCGTCTCCCCGGACTCTTGCTGAAAGCTGAAAATTCTTCCCCGAAGGGCATTGGTTTTCCCAATGGGGAAGAACTTCGCCAAGAAGGCATTGGAGCACTTGGTCCACGTATTCACCGCCTCACGGTTGGAATAGAACCATTGTTTGGCTCTACCCAGCAGCGAGAATGGGAATAGACGGAGCCTGATGGCCTCTTGATCCACCCCTCGGATGGTGATGGTACTGCACACCTCCAGGAAGTGCTGCAGGTGAGCACTAGCTTCTTCATTGGCTTTCCCACAGAAGGGGCTAGCCTGCATCATGTTGATAAGCGGAGCCTTCAGCTCAAAAGCATGATCCCCCACTTCCACTGTTGGACCTGTAGGGATCTGGGCAGCGGACGGGGCGGAGTAGTCACGAATGGTTCTGTCGGCCATGGCTTCTTCCGGTTGGGGTGCTACGGGAACGGGTTGTTCTCCTTGGTTGGAGGATTCTCCGATGACTGGTTCGGTTTCCGACGAGAACACCTGAGGGATTACGACACGAGAGCGTACCCTCCTTCCTATGGTATTTGGGTTCTCGACGTAGTTGGATGGTAGTTGGAAACCAGTCATGCACTACCCTATTTCACATCACAGAGAAACAGAGCGAAAAGAGTAAACCTGCTAGATTACTGGCAATTAATTTTGTTGCACGAAATGCATGGATGTTCAAATCTCTTTAACCACTTGCTTTTCCCGGCAACAGCGCCAGAAATGCTTGTTGGTATTTCTTAGCATCACTACTTAGAGTAGTAATGGTACTAGAGATACTTCATTGTAAATCTAGACGTTACAGATATTCTGCAAGCGCACAGAAGTACATTGTAGCATTTCACCCAGGAGTATTCCAGAGTATCGTTATTTGTTTATCCGCAGGGAAAGCGTTTAGTTAAAGAGAGATGTGCCATCCAATGCTCTTACGTACAACAGTATTAATGTACCATAATCTAAACAGGGGTAAAAGATATAGAAGTGAATGAATGGGTTGACACACAGAAGTTCATTGCTCATCATTATGTTATTCTTAGTTAGTATAGTACACTAGTGAAGATTAGCAAGGGTTCATTAGCATCATACTTATGGAACTTGGATATACTACATGTCACACCCGGATTTACGAAGAAATCCGAATGCTACTATATGTGTACCCAGGAAGTCTTTACACACATATAGCTCAGGAATGAATATCAAAGAAAGGAAAACAGTGCTCGATAACATAAATCATAACAAGTCTTACATCACAGGCATTACATTTATTAACGAGTTTATCAAAGTAGCGGAAGCCTGACGTAGTCTAACTCCAGAACATCTCCACAGGGACTCTAACTGGGGGAATGCACTGCCTAGAAGTCCGGGAACTCCTCAGGGAAGACAAAAGCATCCACAGGTGATTCATCTGAGTACCCATCCGGGATTTTGTTGATATGAAGCAAGTGTAAGTAATCCATCTTACTTAGCAAGCATAACATGATTAAATGAGGCTCAAAAGGCTATGCAAGGTTTAAACTGCGGTTAGCATTTTTAGTTGATTGATTTTAGAATTAACCTGAATTACTAGAATTATATGACAACCCGGTTGTAACCCACATTATGAAAAACACGTGAGATATTATAAGTAACCAACATCATCATTAACCATTAATTTGGAAAACAAGGAACCGCTCGAAAAGGATCCAGGCCGCTCTTGACCGTGAGCACGGCTGTTATAACAGTTTTACACTCTGCAGAGGTTGTACACTTTCACCACCGGTCGCGACACCCCTTTGCCATAGGCAATGCACTCCCAAAACGAGCACAGGGTATCACTACGAGACCTTTCAAAAGACACCCTAGCAAGCTAGTGGCCGCTACGGTTTCCTGACAGGCGCATGGACCCCTCCAGGCTCCAGCCAAAACATCACACAAATCCATCACACGCAAACCCCAACGAGAACTGACCGAGGTCCACACTTAAACCTGGCAGCCCCACTTGCGCCTTTCGGTAACCACTAGACAAGCTAGAGCCGTACAGTTTACTTAGTCAAGACCAGAGCCATGTGATTCCTGTGGTTGTACGGTTTTCCTGGGTGGCCGCTTTAAGAACGGAACCTTAAGAAGAGACGCTTAGAACAATGCAAACACATGCTCAAGCTCCCTAAACCAAGTTGCTAAAAAGCATATTTTAATAAGGTTCCAAGTATATCATTAGTCAGGATTATTATTTCATAACGAACATTAGCGGTTGCAAGCAAGCTAAGCACAACTAACTTATCTACCCACATGCATAAACCCAAGGTAACAAGGTAAATAGGATAAACAAGACTAGTCAATCCTATGGTTCAACAAATTAGACACATGCATGAATGAATAACATGATTAATTGGTGAATAGGTATCAAGGATAAATCATGTTACACTTGCCTTCCTCAAAGTATTGCTGCTGATCCGATTCTTCAAACTCTTGATCAAAGCCGGCCTCGTACTGCTCGCAAACTATACACGCATTCCAATCACCACACATACATCCATCACAAGCCAGTACATGCATACAAAAGTATTTCTATTAGAACAGTACACCATACAATGAAAACAGAAGCAAAAAGGATATAAAACTAATCTACGCATTTCTACGAACACAACAACGCGAAAATCACTCTAATCGGATTTACGGTGATCAAACTACGCTAAAAACAAGAGCGAGGGCTATCCTGCGATAAACCGAGGACCTAAACGTGATTAACCCTAGACTTTACGGGGTAGCAAAGAAGTTTTTCTGAACTGTAGGATGGATGGCGGGTTGATATGCAGATTTTGCAGGGACTCTTTAGAAAAAGGGCGAAGGGGTATGTTTGTTCTAATCTGAGGCGTTAGATGGGAGATGGAGGGCTGATGGGCTTCTGCTAGTTCTGTGTCGGTCCAACAGAGAGGGGCGACGGCATCTTCGCCGTTCTCACGGACAGAGGAGGCGACGCCATTACCTTCGAGCAGAAGCTCGCTGGGGACAGGGACCCAAGGGCTGTGGTGAATGGATTTCTGCGTGTGGGGTTGTGGGCTTGTGTAGCGCCGCCTAGAAGCCACATACAGGATTTGGTGGGCGCAAGCAGCAATTTCAGGCCGGGGGCAAGCCCGCACGCGCCATGGCTTGTGCGGCGGCGGCCGAGCTAGGCGGCAGCCGGGCGCGCGTCAGCCATGAGAAGCTAGGCGGCAGGCGGCGGCCGGGCGCGCGTCAGCCATGAGAAGCAAGCGGAGGCCAAACAGAAAAGTCCACGCCACAAAGAGATGGATTTCTTGTAAGCCTATCAGGGGTATAATGGTCTGTTGACCGGCTAAAATTCGAAAAATATGTTTAAATGATTAAGAAACCATGGAAAAGGCATTGTAGCGTATGCACATAGTTTGATAATGGCATTGTGACGAATCCCATTTGCGGGATGGCATTTGGGCGAAGCCCAGTTTTGACAATGGCAAAATCCCAATTTTCTCCACAGTTGAGTTTCAGGTGATC
>CM014275.1:4381658-4398887 GCA_004135705.1 Alloteropsis semialata
TTCCTATGGTATTTGGGTTCTCGATGTAGTTGGATGGTAGTTGGAAACCAGTCATGCACTACCCTGTTTCACATCACAGAGAAACAGAGCGAAAAGGGTAAACCTGCTAGATTACTGGCAATTAATTTTGTTGCACGAAATGCATGGATGTTCAAATCTCTTTAACCACTTGCTTTTCCCCGGCAACAGCGCCAGAAATGCTTGTTGGTATTTCTTAGCATCACTACTTAGAGTAGTAATGGTACTAGAGATACTTCATTGTAAATCTAGACGTTACAGATATTCTGCAAGCGCACAGAAGTACATTGTAGCATTTCACCCAGGAGTATTCCAGAGTATCGTTATTTGTTTATCCGCAGGGAAAGCGTTTAGTTAAAGAGAGATGTGCCATCCAATGCTCTTACGTACAACATTATTAATGTACCATAATCTAAACAGGGGTAAAAGATATAGAAGTGAATGAATGGGTTGACACACAGAAGTTCATTGCTCATCATTATGTTATTCTTAGTTAGTATAGTACACTAGTGAAGATTAGCAAGGGTTCATTAGCATCATACTTATGGAACTTGGATATACTACATGTCACACCCGGATTTACGAAGAAATCCGAATGCTACTATATGTGTACCCAGGAAGTCTTTACACACATATAGCTCAGGAATGAATATCAAAGAAAGGAAAACAGTGCTCGATAACATAAATCATAACAAGTCTTACATCACAGGCATTACATTTATTAACGAGTTTATCAAAGTAGCGGAAGCCTGACGTAGTCTAACTCCAGAACATCTCCACAGGGACTCTAACTGGGGGAATGCACTGCCTAGAAGTCCGGGAACTCCTCAGGGAAGACAAAAGCATCCACAGGTGATTCATCTGAGTACCCATCCGGGATTTTGTTGATATGAAGCAAGTGTAAGTAATCCATCTTACTTAGCAAGCATAACATGATTAAATGAGGCTCAAAAGGCTATGCAAGGTTTAAACTGCGGTTAGCATTTTTAGTTGATTGATTTTAGAATTAACCTGAATTACTAGAATTATATGACAACCCGGTTGTAACCCACATTATGAAAAACACGTGAGATATTATAAGTAACCAACATCATCATTAACCATTAATTTGGAAAACAAGGAACCGCTCGAAAAGGATCCAGGCCGCTCTTGACCGTGAGCACGGCTGTTATAACAGTTTTACACTCTGCAGAGGTTGTACACTTTCACCACCGGTCGCGACACCCCTTTGCCATAGGCAATGCACTCCCAAAACGAGCACAGGGTATCACTACGAGACCTTTCAAAAGACACCCTAGCAAGCTAGTGGCCGCTACGGTTTCCTGACAGGCGCATGGACCCCTCCAGGCTCCAGCCAAAACATCACACAAATCCATCACACACAAACCCCAACGAGAACTGACCGAGGTCCACACTTAAACCTGGCAGCCCCACTTGCGCCTTTCGGTAACCACTAGACAAGCTAGAGCCGTACAGTTTACTTAGTCAAGACCAGAGCCATGTGATTCCTGTGGTTGTACGGTTTTCCTGGGTGGCCGCTTTAAGAACGGAACCTTAAGAAGAGACGCTTAGAACAATGCAAACACATGCTCAAGCTCCCTAAACCAAGTTGCTAAAAAGCATATTTTAATAAGGTTCCAAGTATATCATTAGTCAGGATTATTATTTCATAACGAACATTAGCGGTTGCAAGCAAGCTAAGCACAACTAACTTATCTACCCACATGCATAAACCCAAGGTAACAAGGTAAATAGGATAAACAAGACTAGTCAATCCTATGGTTTAACAAATTAGACACATGCATGAATGAATAACATGATTAATAGGTGAATAGGTATCAAGGATAAATCATGTTACACTTGCCTTCCTCAAAGTATTGCTGCTGATCCGATTCTTCAAACTCTTGATCAAAGCCGGCCTCGTACTGCTCGCAAACTATACACGCATTCCAATCACCACACATACATCCATCACAAGCCAGTACATGCATACAAAAGTATTTCTATTAGAACAGTACACCATACAATGAAAACAGAAGCAAAAAGGATATAAAACTAATCTACGCATTTCTACGAACACAACAACGCGAAAATCACTCTAATCGGATTTACGGTGATCAAACTACGCTAAAAACAAGAGCGAGGGCTATCCTGCGATAAACCGAGGACCTAAACGTGATTAACCCTAGACTTTACGGGGTAGCAAAGAAGTTTTTCTGAACTGTAGGATGGATGGCGGGTTGATATGCAGATTTTGCAGGGACTCTTTAGAAAAAGGGCGAAGGGGTATGTTTGTTCTAATCTGAGGCGTTAGATGGGAGATGGAGGGCTGATGGGCTTCTGCTAGTTCTGTGTCGGTCCAACAGAGAGGGGCGACGGCATCTTCGCCGTTCTCACGGACAGAGGAGGCGACGCCATTACCTTCGAGCAGAAGCTCGCTGGGGACAGGGACCCAAGGGCTGTGGTGAATGGATTTCTGCGTTGGGCGGCAAAACGGAACCGGGACGGCGACGCGAACTCGTCTTCGTGCTCACCTAGGACAAAAGAGCAGTAGGGACGGCGTGCTTCCAAAGGGGGCGGACTGGTTGGGCGACATGCGTGGAAGAGGGGCTGCGGTTTCTGTCTTTGGTCCTTGGCGTCGGGGTGAGGTTCTGCTGTACCTGCGCAGGGGAAAGAGAGGAGAAAAGGTGAAGGGGAGGCTTGTGCAGGGGCAAAGTCACGGCGGCAGCAGAGGCTGTCCTTACCAGGTGATACTCCGGTGACACAGAATGACGACGAAGAAGTCCAAAGATGGGGAAATTGGACTGCGGAGGAGGCAAAGGAGACTTGGGAGGGACTCACCCAAAGATTCATAGGGAGGGAGAGGGGCTCTGGACCAGGAATTTGAAGGGAGCACGGCAGTTTTGTACTGGGGCATGAATGCCATTGAAGGGGAAATAAAGCTTCAGTTTTTATTGGGGAGAGGAAGGGGAAGGGCGGTAATTCTGTTTAGGGGCGACGATTTTCGTGGGGTTGAGAAAGGGGCGCCGTTCTGCGTGTGCTCACAAAGGGGAGGAAGGGGGGCGACGGGATGAGGCATGGTGTTTCCCTGCGTGCGTGCGGAGAGAGGGTTGGACCTGGGCTTCCTGCGTGAGTGCCTGGGGCGTGCGTGTGTGGGTTTGTTTGGGCCGAGTGGCATTTGGGCCACGGGAAGAAAAAGGAAAAGGGAGCCGGGCTTGGAGTTGATTTGGACCTCGAGGAAAAAGGAAAAGGAAAAGAAAGGGAAAAGAAACGGGCCGGACCGGGTTAGATTTGGATTGAACTCCGGGTTTTTGGATCGGGTTCTGGGTTTCGGAAAGAAAGAATCAGGCCCGGGTTTGGACTTGGATCAGATTCCGGGAAGGGTAGGGTAGGTTTTGGACTTTGGGTTTTAGGGTCGGGTTCTCGGACTCTGGGAAAGAAAGAAAAGAGAAACAAAAACACGCTGAGCTTAGGGTTGGGTTTGGATATAGAAAAGCACAAGGGATTTTGGTCTAGGTTTGCGGACTCCGGAAAAGAAGGAAAAGGGGAGAGATAGTCGGGCCGGATTTTTGGGTCGGGAAAGGTTTTAGGGTTTGCTTTCCGGGCTCTGGGTTTTGGACTAAGCACACACAAAACACTCATACAAGAAAACGATGCATCGGCATGAAATGCACAAACAAGTTTCTAAACCTAGGGTTGATTTTATTTTTCAAAAAAAAAAACTTTTTATTTTCCTAAATTTTATGAATGCTCACACAAAAACCTAGCAAATTAATTACTAATTTAGAAAACGAAATTTTAGGGTGTTACAAACCTACCCCCCTTAAAATGAATCTCGTCCTCGAGATTCGGTTGAGCCTTCAAATTGCTGCGGATACTCTGCCCTTAAATCTTCTTCTCTTTCCCAAGTTGCCTTATCCACTGAGTGTCTACTCCACTGCATCATATACATCTGTATCACCTTACTTCTTGTGACTCTTTCTGCCACTTCTAGTATCTTGACGGGATACTCCTTATATGTAAGATCTTCTTGTGCATCGAGTTCCTCCAAAGGTAACTGTTCTTCTGGCTACTGGGTAACTCTATTTGCATGACTTCTTCTGCTTAGAGCATCTGCCACCAAATTTGCCTTTCTGGATGGTAGTGAATTTCCAGGGATGGTAGATGTGCAGAACAAAAACCCACCCAACTATTTACACACTTAACTTAAACCTATATCTAGATGTTTGTGAGTATAGAACCCACAATCATCACAATCATTACAAAAAGCCAACTCATGCATTAATCATAATGACAATTTATTCAATCACCCAAGAGCACTGGTTCACACATGAGAACTAAAAACAAACTCAAAACGCATCTAAGTCGTTTTATTACAACTCATGGGACAAATCTAAAGATCCTCATCTATGGTGATTCGGGCCTATCTCATAAGAGAAAGCAACGGAGAAAGTCAAATTTTGCAATAGATAAGGATAGAAGTATAAGCAAAGATTTTTAATAAATTACTGACAAGGCAAAACCAGGATAGATTAAATAAATAAAATGAGGTATGTATAATCAATAAATAAAATAACCAAGATTAAATCAAAATGAAATAAAGCAAGGAGTATAAACTCTAAACGACCATTCTACTCTAGGCTGCGCATCCTACAGTCAGCACTGCTTTGATACCACTCTGTCACACCCGGATTTACGAAGGAAATCCGAATTCTACTATATGTGTACCCAGGAAGTCTTTACACACATATAGCTCAGGAATGAATATCAAAGAAAGGAAAACAGTGCTCGATAACATAAATCATAACAAGTCTTACATCACAGGCATTACATTTATTAATGAGTTTATCAAAGTAGCGGAAGCCTGACGTAGTCTAACTCCAGAACATCTCCACAGGGACTCTAACTGGGGGAATGCACTGCCTAGAAGTCCGGGAACTCCTCAGGGAAGACAAAAGCATCCACAGGTGATTCATCTGAGTACCCATCCGGGATTTTGTTGATATGAAGCAAGTGTAAGTAATCCATCTTACTTAGCAAGCATCACATGATTAAATGAGGCTCAAAAGGCTATGCAAGGTTTAAACTGCGGTTAGCATTTTTAGTTGATTGATTTTAGAATTAACCTGAATTACTAGAATTATATGACAACCCGGTTGTAACCCACATTACGAAAAACACGTGAGATATTATAAGTAACCAACATCATCATTAACCATTAATTTGGAAAACAAGGAACCGCTCGAAAAGGATCCAGGCCGCTCTTGACCGTGAGCACGGCTGTTATAACAGTTTTACACTCTGCAGAGGTTGTACACTTTCACCACCGGTCGCGACACCCCTTTGCCATAGGCAATGCACTCCCAAAACGAGCACAGGGTATCACTACGAGACCTTTCAAAAGACACCCTAGCAAGCTAGTGGCCGCTACGGTTTCCTGACAGGCGCATGGACCCCTCCAGGCTCCAGCCAAAACATCACACAAATCCATCACACGCAAACCCCAACGAGAACTGACCGAGGTCCATACTTAAACCTGGCAGCCCCACTTGCGCCTTTCGGTAACCACTAGACAAGCTAGAGCCGTACAGTTTACTTAGTCAAGACCAGAGCCATGTGATTCCTGTGGTTGTACGGTTTTCCTGGGTGGCCGCTTTAAGAACGGAACCTTAAGAAGAGACGCTTAGAGCAATGCAAACACATGCTCAAGCTCCCTAAACCAAGTTGCTAAAAAGCATATTTTAATAAGGTTCCAAGTATATCATTAGTCAGGATTATTATTTCATAACGAACATTAGCGGTTGCAAGCAAGCTAAGCACAACTAACTTATCTACCCACATGCATAAACCCAAGGTAACAATGTAAATAGGATAAACAAGACTAGTCAATCCTATGGTTCAACAAATTAGACACATGCATGAATGAATAACATGATTAATTGGTGAATAGATATCAAGGATAAATCATGTTACACTTGCCTTCCTCAAAGTATTGCTGCTGATCCGATTCTTCAAACTCTTGATCAAAGCCGGCCTCGTACTGCTCGCAAACTATACACGCATTCCAATCACCACACATACATCCATCACAAGCCAGTACATGCATACAAAAGTATTTCTATTAGAACAGTACACCATACAATGAAAACAGAAGCAAAAAGGATATAAAACTAATCTACGCATTTCTACGAACACAACAACGCGAAAATCACTCTAATCGGATTTACGGTGATCAAACTACGCTAAAAACAAGAGCGAGGGCTATCCTGCGATAAACCGAGGACCTAAACGTGATTAACCCTAGACTTTACGGGGTAGCAAAGAAGTTTTTCTGAACTGTAGGATGGATGGCGGGTTGATATGCAGATTTTGCAGGGACTCTTTAGAAAAAGGGCGAAGGGGTATGTTTGTTCTAATCTGAGGCGTTAGATGGGAGATGGAGGGCTGATGGGCTTCTGCTAGTTCTGTGTCGGTCCAACAGAGAGGGGCGACGGCATCTTCGCCGTTCTCACGGACAGAGGAGGCGACGCCATTACCTTCGAGCAGAAGCTCGCCGGGGACAGGGGCCCAAGGGCTGTGGTGAACGGATTTCTGCGTTGGGCGGCAAAACGGAACCGGGACGGCGACGCGAACCCGTCTTCGTGCTCACCTAGGACAAAAGAGCAGTAGGGACGGCGTGCTTCCAAAGGGGGCGGACTGGTTGGGCGACGTGCGTGGAAGAGGGGCTGCGGTTTCTGTCTTTGGTCCTTGGCGTCGGGGTGAGGTTCTGCTGTACCTGCGCAGGGGAAAGAGAGGAGAAAAGGTGAAGGGGAGGCTTGTGCAGGGGCAAAGTCACGGCGGCAGCAGAGGCTGTCCTTACCAGGTGATACTCCGGTGACACAGAATGACGACGAAGAAGTCCAAAGATGGGGAAATTGGACTGCGGAGGAGGCAAAGGAGACTTGGGAGGGACTCACCCAAAGATTCATAGGGAGGGAGAGGGGCTCTGGACCAGGAATTTGAAGGGAGCACGGCAGTTTTGTACTGGGGCATGAATGCCATTGAAGGGGAAATAAAGCTTCAGTTTTTATTGGGGAGAGGAAGGGAAAGGGCGGTAATTCTGTGTAGGGGCGACGATTTTCGTGGGGGGGAGAAAGGGGCGCCGTTCTGCGTGTGCTCACGAGGGGGAGGAAGGGGGGCGACGGGATGAGGCACGGTGTTTCCCTGCGTGCGTGCGGAGAGAGGGTTGGACCTGGGCTTCCTGCGTGAGTGCCTGGGGCGTGCGTGTGTGGGTTTGTTTGGGCCGAGTGGCGTTTGGGCCACGGGAAGAAAAAGGAAAAGGGAGCCGGGCTTGGAGTTGATTTGGACCTCGAGGAAAAAGGAAAAGGAAAAGAAAGGGAAAAGAAACAGGCCGGACCGGGTTAGATTTGGATTGAACTCCGGGTTTTTGGATCAGGTTCTGGGTTTCGGAAAGAAATAATCAGGCCCGGGTTTGGACTTGGATCAGATTCCGGGAAGGGTAGGGTAGGTTTTGGACTTTGGGTTTTAGGGTCGGGTTCTCGGACTCTGGGAAAGAAAGAAAAGAGAAACAAAAACAGGCTGAGCTTAGGGTTGGGTTTGGATATAGAAAAGCACAAGGGATTTTGGTCTAGGTTTGCGGACTCCGGAAAAGAAGGAAAAGGGGAGAGATAGTCGGGCCGGATTTTTGGGTCGGGAAAGGTTTTAGGGTTTGCTTTCCGGGCTCTGGGTTTTGGACTAAGCACACACAAAACACTCATACAAGAAAACGATGCATCGGCATGAAATGCACAAACAAGTTTCTAAACCTAGGGTTGATTTTATTTTTCAAAAAAAAACTTTTTATTTTCCTAAATTTTATGAATGCTCACACAAAAACCTAGCAAATTAATTACTAATTTAGAAAACGAAATTTTAGGGTGTTACACTACAATACCCTATACAAGCTCATTCAATGATCGTATGCAAGAGGACACATCGGGGTATCCAGTGGTTCCCTCATCAAGGGACGACAGTAGGACGTCTTATCAT
Organism: Alloteropsis semialata; assembly: GCA_004135705.1. Taxonomy (NCBI): domain Eukaryota; kingdom Viridiplantae; phylum Streptophyta; class Magnoliopsida; order Poales; family Poaceae; genus Alloteropsis; species Alloteropsis semialata. Next base: position 4,389,705 of record CM014275.1, read on the forward strand.
AAAGGCCTAATACCCACTCCCGTACGTAGAGGATTACAAAGGACGGACAGGGCTGTCACCACCTGTCGCCTACCTCTACTAATCCGTGGGGCAGCGGTACCCTCAATAGCATACCGTATCCCAAACACCATGTTTGCAATATGAGATACAACTCTATCTATCATGTTAATAGATAGAGCAACCAAAAGGCACATTAAGCCAATGCCATAGCATACATTCACTTGATTGAGGTGTAAAACATAAGCAGTATATACTAAGTAGATAAGGTATAACTGAAGCATACAACATAAGTATGAAGGTATTTCCATTAAGCTCAGAGTATTACAAGTAAGTAAGAGAATACAAGAACTGAACTCTAGAACTTACCAAGACTCCTCCAGAAGCCCTTCAGAAGATCTAACACTATGACTATCACTACTAAGGCTAAGACTAAGCTTGTAGCAAAGGAGAGCTCTTCTTCTGGTGTGTGTTGAGTACGGCACCCTTTGCAGGTATTTATAGCATCACAAGGGCGGTTGGAGCCAGCCAGAGGCGGTTGAGGCCGTTTGGAGGTGGGCCTAGGTCGGCCGATTTCCCCACGTTAGCCGACCCTTGGATCCACCGTCTTCAGCAACGCTTGGCTCTGATGAACTCCTGATGACGGTTTACAGGTACTGGTCAAGGGGGAACCGAAACGGCCGCAGGGCCAGGTCGGCCGACCTAGCTGAGTCGGCCGACCTGGTTCCGCTGCCATTCGGCCCCACTCTTCTCTGGTAGACTTCCCTGTGGGTCCTCATGACGGTTCCAGGTGGGTATACTCCATTTGGGTGCAATTGTGTTGATGTGTGGGCCCTTCAATCCATGGGAGTGACACGTGGCTCATCCTCACCCTTGACTTGAACCAACGATGAATCAACGTCCATGATCCTTCCTCAGTGTGCTTCTTGACCTGTGTCGAGATTGAGCTTGATCAGGGTTCATGCCAGGTTGCCCGACCTAGCCAGGTCGGCCGACCTGGGCCTGTGCCCAGTTTTGCCCATCTTTTGCACCGTAGTCCCTGTACTCAAATATATTCCAGATATGCATGGTCTACCATTATTTGAATACTAATGTCTAGGTTATGCCTTGATCTTTATTGGTTTCTGAGCCTAATGACGGTCGAATTTTATGTTATAAGGACCGTCAACAATATGCGTCATTGCAAATATTAGATACTAAAGTGTGTTGTCATTAATCAACCAAAACTACAAGGGATCATAGATGCACTTTCAATCTCCCCCTTTTTGGTGATTGATGACAACACCCTTTATCAAGATAATCATAATCCATAAGTGAATTCCAGTGAATGAGCTCCCCCTTAATATGTGCATTGAATCAAATTCAAGAATTGACCATAACAATGTCAATTTGCACAATAAGGGGGACAAGAGATCAATCTATATGCTCCAATAGCAATGAGTACTCAAGAATGTGCAATAAATATATAGAACAATGCATATGACAGTTATGCACATCAATCTAGAACAGAAAATAGGTTGCAGCCAGAAAATCCGGAGAGTTCGGAGAAAAGTCCGGAGTCTCCGAATAGGTCCGGAGACTCCGAAGAAATCTCTGGAGATTCCGAAGATTCTGCTGCCAGGCAACACACAGCACATCAAACATCTAGATTTTACCACACATAATCACAAGATTAATTCTAAGAAAGCAATAGCAGTTCAAGTTCACCACAAATACACACAGACAAGTTTTCAGGCCCTAAGTTCCACACACAAGTATTTAAGTTCATTACAAGCCCATTACATAAATAGATAGATTTCACTCTCCTTTGGCATCAAGCACCAAAAAGGGAACGAACTGGCAGAGCAGTAGCAGTAGCATCTTCAGCCTCCTCCTCACTCGTGTCTTCGTCCTCTTCATCATCATTGTGCTCGTAGTAGCCGGCAGATTCCTCCTCAGAAGTATCCTCATAGTCAACAATCTTGAAGGGGCCAGTAGAGGTACTAGGACCAGCAGAGTAAGGATCAACAAAAGAAGGACGAGCAGTGAAGGGAGGAGTGGTTGGTGCAGCATCCTCAGCATCCCATTCTTCAAATGGATCAGCAATGTCAGGCATCTCATGATAAGGATCTGTTAGCAGCCCCAAATGACTCTTAATCTCAATGATGTCCCTGCGGTTCTCATTGGTATCTTTGGCAATTTGATTGCACATGCCAAAGATTGACTTTAGCACTTTCTTGACCATTGAACCTTTGCGCTGCCTAGAGGAGCTAGGAGTAGTAGCAGATGGAGCCACATATGAATCACGAGAGGGAACAGGCTGAGGAGAAGGACCACCACGGGAGAGAGGGGGGCATCACCTTGCCTAGGCCTTAGGTGGAGAGGCTCATGCATCACATCCTTAGGAAAGGTGATCTTAGATACCTTCTCAATCATATACATCACATAAGCAGCATAAGAAAATCCAATCCTCGAGTCCTCCATAGCTCTTTTCAGCTCAGTCCATATGTAATCAAAGATGCAAAAAGGAGCGTCCAACTGTCCCAAAAGATGCAGCAGATTAGGAGCATAGGAATGGAGGCCTGTAGCATCACCACTCTTGGGGTCAATGGTGACCCTGAACATGTTATTGAGATGATGAAAGTAGGGCAGCAGATTGTTGCTTTTTCCTTCCCTAGCCAAGATGGGGTTGTAGTACATGTAGGACACTTCATATCTCTTGAGTTTCTTCTTGTCATGGATGCATGGCCTCATGTTGTCCTTGGAACCAAGAGCTAAGAGCCTAGAGAAGGTGACATAATCAATGCAATAGTGAATGCCCTCCGTTGTCCAATGGATGGAGTTGTCCTCGGGCTCATGACAGTAGCTAGCATGAAACTGAGCAATAATTTCTTCATTCCAATTATACTTGAAGCCCATCAACTCATACAACCCAAATTCTTTGCACTTGGCCACTAGCTGATCAAAATGTTCATCATGTGCTTGCTCATAATATTACCAATCCACCCATTGCATAGGACAGATGGGGGCCTTGTTCTTTCTCTTGACTACGGTGATATAGAAGTCCCTATGGAACTCATTCCAAAAGCGGTAATCAAGGCTTTCAAGATGCTCACACTGATAAGGGTTTATCTTCCTTTGTTGTGTTACTGTCAGCTTTTGACCCTTGTAATCTCTAGGCATTGACACAGCAAGCCCAGGGTTTGGTTGGAGGGTTTTCATTCTAGGAAAATAATATGCAGGAAAATAATATGCCCTTTCCTGATCAGGCCCAAAATCAACATTGATGCGCTCTGGGGTGTTTGGACAGACCTGATAGGGAACTCCTCTTCTTCTGAAATTCTTTGGAGGTGGAGGAGAAGGAGCTGGCCTTGAATGCATGATGGAAGGAGCCATCCTAGGAGGTGGAGCTGGATGAGGGGCATACTGAGAGGCACTTGATGAAGCTCCGGCAGCAGCAGCTGCAGCAGTGGCAGCTCTGGTCCTTCTGGTTCTCGGTGGAGGAATCACCTCTTGTTCTTCTTCCTCCTCGATCTCATGGGCACGAGAAGGGTCATGCCTTAGCTTGATGCGGCGGTTGGCGTCTAGGCCAAGGGTGATACGCTTCCTTCCCATTGCCTAGTCACAGAAACAATCCCACAAGAAAAAGCATGTGCTTTTGAGGGATATGGACAGATAACAGAGGGAATTGGGCTGAGTGTTTTGGAGACTCCGGAGAAAAACCCGGAGAGTCTGGAACTCTACAGTCCAAACCCTAGAAATTTGGGAATCCAACGATTTAGCCATAGGAATCCAACAAGGCTTTGGGGAAACATTGCAGGGGCCTTAGATAACCTATTCCTAAGAGGAAATCCAAAACCATAGGCCACATTGGTAGATCGGGCAAGAACTCAAAAAAGTACCTTTCAGAGAGTGGGAGAGGACTTCAAATCCAAATCCAAGGATCCTTCGGAGTTTCCACACCTTGGGGTGGAGGATCCACACCTTTTCTTGCCTTTCCCTTGGTTGGATTTGCAAATCGCCAATTTGGGGTTGAGGGGAGCGAGTGCAAGAGCGGCGGCGGTGAAAAAACGCGAGTGGTAGAAAGTGAACGGCTGATCGACGCCTCCAGGGTTATATACCCCTCCAGTTTCGGAGTTTCCGAAGAAAAGTCTGGAGAGCTCGGAACCTCCAGAACCTCCGAAGAAAAATCCGGAGTCTCCGCTCCCCCTGAGACTTTGGTTCCATAGAGATAGATTTGGATAGAGGATTTGAGAGGAAACACTTGTGATAAAGTCCTAAGGGCCTGAGAAACTATTCACTTGGATTTAGCCAACAATCAATAAATGAGAACAATAAATCCAAGTGAGTAGTTGAGTAAGGAACCAAGTTTTTCAAAAACAATAGACACACGATCTTTTTCAAGACGAGTTTTCTTTTGAACACCTATCTAATGCACTTTCAATTTTGTGTCCAAGGTTTCAAGCTAAGTTTCGAGAATCCAAGATATTTAGTTCACTTCTCAAAGCACAAAACCTTTGCTCATCTAGAGGCTTAGTGAAGATATCGGCAAGTTGTCGTTCGGTGCTCACATGTTGTAAAGCAATATCTCCCTTAATCTCATGATCCCGTAAGAAATGATGTCTTATATCTATGTGCTTTATTCGGGAGTGTTGCACCGGGTTGTTAGCTAGCTTGATTGCACTCTCATTGTCATACAAGAGTGGAATCTTACTAAACTCACAACCAAAGTCACTCAAGGTTTGCCTCATCCATAAGAGTTGAGCACAACACGCTCCCTCCGTGACATATTCAGCCTCAGCGGCGGATAGGGCAACCGAATTTTGTTTCTTAGAACTCCAAGATACTAGAGACTGGCCAAGAAATTGACACGTTCCTGTTGTACTCTTTCGATCCACTTTGCAACCAGCATAATCGGAGTCCGAATAGCCAAGCAAACCGAAAGTGGAGCCTTTGGGATACCACAAGCCAAGGTTAGGAGTGTATACCAAATATCTCAAGATTCTCTTAACAGCCACAAGATGGCATTCCTTAGGATTGGCTTGAAATCGTGCACACATGCACACACACTAAGCATGATATCGGGCCTAGATGCACAAAGGTAAAGGAGAGAGCCAATCATGGAGCAATATACCTTTTGATCCACGACCTTACCATCTTCGTTAAGATCGAGATGTCTATTTGTTGGCATTGGAGTCTTGATAGGCTTGGTGTTCTCCATGTCAAACTTCTTGAGCATATCTTTGGTGTACTTTGTTTGACTTATGAAGGTGCCATCCTTGAGTTGCTTGATTTGAAATCCAAGAAAGAACTTCAACTCACCCATCATGGACATCTCAAACCTCTTGGTAATAATCCTACTAAATTCCTCGCACCAAGCATTGTTAGTAGAACCAAATATGATGTCATCGACATATATTTGGCATACAAATATATCTTTGTCAACTTTGCGAGTAAATAGAGTAGGGTCAGCTTTGCCTATTTCAAAGTTCTTCTTAATGAGAAAATCCTTAAGGCATTCATACCATGCTCTAGGGGCTTGCTTGAGCCCATAGAGCGCCTTATGGAGCTTGAAGACATGGTTAGGAAACTTTGGGTCTTCAAATCCAGGTGGTTGCTTAACATATACCAATTCGGAGATTGGACCATTTAGAAAAGCACTATTCACGTCCATTTGATATAGCTTAAAATCATGGTGAGTAGCATAGGCAAGTAAAATACGAATTGACTCAAGCCTAGCTACGAGTGCATAAGTCTCACCAAAGTCCAAACCTTCTATTTGTGTGAAGCCTTGAGCAACCAATCTAGCTTTGTTTCTTGTCACCATACCATGTTCATCTTGTTTGTTGCACCATTTAGTGCCAATGACATTATGCTTGGGTCTTTCCATTAAGGACCAGACTTCATTCCGAGTGAAGTTGTTCAGCTCCTGTTGCATGGCCACAATCCAATCCAGATCATCCAAGGCTTCTTCTACATTTAAAGGTTCCAAAGAGGAAACAAACGAGTAATATTCACAAAAATTAGCCAATCTAGATCGAGTAGTTACCCCTATTTGAATACTCCCAAGTATGTTATCAATGGGGTGATCCCGTTGAACGCATTGATGCACTCTTGGATGTGGAACTTGAGTGTGGTGTTGAACATTTCCATCTTCTTCTTCTGCTTCAGCTTCAGAGTCTTGGATCAGATCAGGAGCGTTTCCTTCAGCATCTCCGGAGTTTCTGAAAATTTATCCGGAGTCTCCGGAACCTGCAGAGTCTCCGCAGATTTGTCCGGAGTCTCCGGAACTATCAGTATTTCTTGCTGCAGCCGGCTCATTTGTTCCTGCCACTTGATCTTCTTCATCATCATTCTCCTGGGGTCTGATCTCACCAATAGCCATCCTCTGAATTGCCCTGTGAGATGGTTCTTATTGACCTAAAACATGTGGATCAACTTGCTCTACTTGAGAGCCATTAGTTTCATCAAACTTCACATCACTCGCAATTTCAAAGCAGCCAGTGGCCTTGTTGAAAACACGATAGGCATGAGAGTTTGAGGCATAACCAAGAAGAAAACCTTTACTAGATTTAGGAGCAAATTTAGAACCTCTAGGTTTCTTATCAAGAATATAGCATTTGCAACCAAAAACCTTAAAGTAAGATACATTTGGCTTTTTACCTGTGAGAAGCTCATAGGATATCTTTTGTAGAATCTTGTGAAGGTAGAGTCGGTTTATGGCATGGCAAGCGGTGTTGATGGCTTCAGCCCAAAATTGATCCGAAACCTTGTACTCATCTAGCATTGTCCTTGCCATCTCAATGAGTGTACGATTCTTCCTTTCAACAATTCCATTTTATTGAGGAGTGTATGGGACCGAGAACTCATGACCAATGCCTTCCTCACTAAGGTAGACTTTAATGTTAGTGTTCTTGAACTCGGTTTCATTGTCGCTTCTCACCCTCTTGATGGTCTTCTCAAACTCATTTTGGGCTCTCTTAGCAAATTTCTTGAATACTTCTTGTACCTCACTTTTGTCATGCAAAAAAAAACCCAAGTGAAACGAGAATTGTCGAAGTTATATTCGGCAGATATTTGGTTCTTAGGGCACCCTGCTTCCTGCAAAGAACGATCATAGTAGACGAATAGAGATAAACAAAGACAAGGGATTTTTATACTGGTTCGGGCCCTCGAGATCGAGTAATAACCCTACGTCCAGTTGCTTCTTGTATTATTTCGGCGAGTACAGAGAGTACAATATGGTGTACGGAGTATCGGGTGTTGGATTGGATACCCCCTACGTACAGGATCCCCCACTATTTATGTCTGGCGAGACTTGCATTACAAGACAAAACAGACCTAAACCTATTAGGACTCTACCTCCTGTCTTCGGGCTTTCCTTCCTTGAATAGGCCGCCGTGTCCTGCTCGAAGTCTCTCGTCTGGAGTCGGTGGTCGTTAATCCTCGTAGTCGGGTACCCTGGTATTATGGCCACAACAGTAGCCCCCGAGCTTATCTTGTCCAGAAAAGGTTGTTGTTTTCATTCATCGAGTCTTTTTATTCTTTGGGCATTCACAGGATATTTAAAATATTCATAGATGCTTTTGCCGAGAATTTGAAAAGACTGAGATCCCTAGTAAAATAACCTGCATCTGGATGATGAGCTCGAGAATAATCAAGTGCCATAAACAGGGTTGTGGTGTCAGATGCCTCAAGACCTTTAGATATTAAGAATCTATGATCGGGCATTTTGTAGTCGTTGAGACTTATTCAGTTGAAGTTTAGCATTTCAAGGAATTTGTGATCGGGCACTTTGAGATCGGATGCTCGCAATCTAGTCCTTTGAATATGAGAAATTCTTTCATCGACTTTACTCATGATCGGGTATCTTGCAATTGGATACTTTGCGACTGAGTATTTTTTTTTTGGTCGGGAATTGGCTATCAGCCCCCGAGCTCTTCTTCCAGCAGTGCTGACATTGCTCGGGATATTGGTATTCGGGAATTTGAATTTCAGGAGTTGAGAGTCCGATGTTTGGTAATCGGGGCTATTAGACCTCCAATGACCGAACGCTCTGCTTATCCTGGTTTTGACCTTCCCGAACATGCCCCAGTATATTAAGCTGTCAGATTTGTTAGCAATAAGCATGTTGATATGTTGTACGTATAAACACTGTGGTGGCTTTCTGCATTTACCTTTGGCTTTCTAGAATGTTTATGTCATTATTGGGGAATTTCTAGCACTTGGGACTCGAGCGGTCCGTCGTACTGTATATTCCGCGCATAGACTTTGAACATCCAGAATCACTTAGGATTTTCAGAAAAACCACGCTCTGTTTGCTGTTGTAGAACCATGCACGCAGATGGCGATGTTGGCATCAAAAACCCCGAATGTGTGTTCGGGTGGATTAGCGACGGAGCCCCCGAATGTAAATTCAGGTCGATAGTGGAGCCTCTTAATATATTCTGTTTCAAAACCTCAAAACAAAATAATTAAGAGAAATTATAAGAAGAAAATAACATAGTAAAAATTGAATGTTGCAGAGAATGGAAATAGATCAATATAACCAAATGAAGTGCCCCTTAGCTTGTTCAGGCTATTTTGGTAGTACACAGTGTTTATTTGGGGCGTTAGCTGATGAGACTCGGGCGGTCTTCCATGCGTTAGTCCCTTGAAACAAGTGCACATGATAAATAGCTAGTTTTGCTTTGGATCAGCAACATTTGGTGATATGATATGAGTATTGTAGTAGCCCCCGACTCTCTATTTGATTAAATGGTAACCAATTAGAGAGTAGAGCAAAAGTAAAAAAGAAATTTGCAAGTGGTAGCCCCCGACTCTCTATTTGGACGTTGATATCAAATAGAGAGTAGAGCAAGTATCACAGAAAATAAAACTTGAAATAACTTATCTGATATGTCAGACATGTTGATTGCAGTAGTGTTGATTGTGACAAACGCGATCTGATTGCTAGTAACAGGTAATCTGCAAAATAATAAATTGATTCGCAAATATGATAGTTAAAGCTGTAGGAACGACTAGAAAGCGTCGTGAACCTGTAGCCCCCGACCAGCATGTTCGGGGCAACATGTTTGGAAAAGCCCCCGAGCCTTATACTCGGGTTCGTTGAAAATAGAATGAGTACTTTTTACACTTGAGACCAAATACTGGGCATGTATTATAGGCACTCTTGTGGCAGTACTACTGATGAGTACTTTGATCACT
>CM014275.1:4399887-4528629 GCA_004135705.1 Alloteropsis semialata
CTCCTTTGTGGTTGATTGGGGTGAGGGAAAGGGTTAAGTGGACAACCCGGCTCTTTGTGAGCACCTCAACGGAGACAGTAGCTTCCTTTGTGGGAGTGAACTTCGGAAATCAAATCCTTGTCTCCCTGAGTTCATTGTGTTCATATTGTTCTTATTGAATATCTTGACCTAGAGTCGATTTCATCCCGATCTATGTGCTTGTGTGTTTTTGGTTGTGGAGATCATACCTGCAGGTACTAGGACATCAAGACACATCTTTTGGTTCAAGCAGAATTGGTGAAATACTTCTTGTTTTTGAATTTGATTCTAGTTCGTCTGATTTATCGGAAGTTCCTACAAGTTGTCGGAAGTTCGGTCCGTCAGAACTTCCTACACATTGTTGGAACTCCCTACAGATTTAATACCGCTGCGAGAATTTTTCAGGGACGCCTATTCACCCCCTCTAGGCCGTGCGCGATCCTTTCAATTGGTATCAGAGTCTAATCTCTTGATTAAGGCTTAACCGCTAAGGGAAACGCATGGCGCATGATGGGGATGGATCCGCGGAAGCCGCTGCCGCTGCCACCGCCGCTGCCGCTGCTCAACAACATTCTCCTGAACTTACTCAAGGGCGACCAAGGAGTCACCACTCAAGGTATGACTCAAGCTCGGATGATGACCTAAGATTAAGTGAGGATGAATGGGAGATTGAAAATGTTGAAAAGAAGAAAAGAAGAAAAGAAGAAAAGCAAAGATGAGGGCTAAGATCAAGGAGAAGTCCGAACGAAAAGCTCAAAAGCTTTTCAAAAAGAAGATGAAGGAAGAGAAGGACAAAACTTCTCCTTACGGGTTACATCAAATTCCTCACACTTATGATCAAACTCCTCATTATTCATCCTTACATTTTTAATCCGTTCATTTGGGAACTCCTCCACACTTTGATGGGAAGGATTATGCCAAATGTGCTTATGATATGAAAATGCATCTCTACGGGCTTCACCCTTCTCTTTGGGAGATTGTGGTTGTAGGTGTGGATATTCCCGAAGGTGGTCACGTAACGGCCGAGCAAGCACATGATCTATACCGCAACGCTCAAGCAACAAAGGTGATAACAAGCTCATTGTGTGCTCAAGAATTCAACAAGGTTCGAAGACTTGAAAAGGCCAAACAAATTTGGGACACTCTCAAGGAGTCACATGAAGGGACCGATCAAGTAAGGGAAAGCAAGATGGATTTGATTCATGAAGAGCTAGAGGCATTTATCATGCTTCCCGAAGAGACTGTGAGTCAAATGTATGAAAGGCTCATACTTTTAGTGACCGAAATTAAGTCACTTGGAAGTGAAGATTGGGATGAATGCAAAGTAACAAAGAAGATGCTTAGGGCGTTCACCCCAAGGAACCCCATGCTTGCCACCTTTATTAGGAGGGACCCAAGCTTCAAGACAATGAAATCCTTAATTAACTCAAGCCATCTTCTTTGCCTCATATTAAGATTGGCTTGGGTAAAGATATACTTGAGGCTCTTATGATCGGTGTAGATGTTGCTATGATTACCAAGAAGATAGTGCCGCCATATTTTTAGAGCATGAACAATGGCCCAAGCTCTAAATCATGAGTAGGATAATTTTCTTCATGACGCTTCAATTGACGAGTAGGCCACCACTCGACCTTCTTGCATGAGAACACAACCAAGACCGATGCGAGACGCATCACAATAGACATCAAAGCTTTTATGGATGTTTGCTTGAGAAAGAACCGGAGCGGTAGTGAGACGAGTTTTGAGAGTTTGGAAGGCTTCCTCACATTCCTTGGACCATTCAAACTTGACCCCATTCTTCAACAACTCGGTTATAGGCTTGGCTATCTTGGAAAAGTTCTCAATGAACCAGCGGTAGTAACCCACAAGTCCAAGAAAACTTTGAATAACGGAGACATTCTTTGGTTGCTTCCAATTAAGAACATCTTGCACCTTGCTTGGATCAACGGCAACACCGTCCTTAGATAGAATATGCCCAAGAAAAGCCACTTCTTCAATCCAAAATTCACACTTGCTAAACTTGGCATAGAGGCGATGATATAAGTTTTTGGAGGACAACATGTAGATGATGGGCATGATCTTCCTTAGTCTTGGAATAGATAAGAATATCATTGATGAATATAACAACAAAGACATCAAGTTCCTCCATGGAGATGCTATTCATCAAATACATGAAATAGGCCGGTGCATTAGTGAGACCAAAGGACATAATATATTCATAAAGTCCATACCGAGTAGAGAAGGCCGTTTTAGGAATATCTTCCTTCCAGATTTTGATTTGATGATACCCCAACCTTAGATCAATTTTAGAGAAATACCGAGCACCGGATAATTGATCAAATAATATATCAATGCGAGGTAGAGGATATTTGTTCTTCACGGTGACCTTATTTAATGGATGGTAATCAACACACATCCACAAACTATGGTCCTTCTTCTCCACAAAGAGAGCCGGGCATCCCCATGGTGAGGTGCTCGGACGAATGAAACCCTTCTCCAATAATTTCTTAAGTTGCTCTTTCATTTGCTTCAACTCATTAGGAGGCATTCTATAGGGACGCTTAGAGATTGGAGCCGTCTTGGGCAAGAGCTCAATGACAACTTCGACCTCTCGGTCGGGAGGCATTCCCGGTAACTCTTTCGGAAAGACATCCAGATACTCGCAAACCACATGAATTTCTTCCAACGCCGCGGTCGCTGTACCCGTCAAGGCATAGAGACAAGATTTTTCTTGATTAAGGGATAAAACAACCCTCTTTCCGGAATGGTGCAAGAGATCAACAGTGCGTGGTGCACACTTGATAACCCATTCTTGTTTTCCCAACCAATTCATACCAAGCATGAGATCTAAACCCAACTTACCAAGAACAAGAATATTGGCCTCAAAGATTGTGGGATATGGGTACCCCTGGGCCCACTACCGGCCGGATAGCCAGTCGGCCTGGTCCCATGTCTGACAAGGATGTGGGCCGACCCCAGGCCGGCCCACGAGGATCCTCGACTTGATGGACAAGATTGGAGAAGACTTAGCCCACAAGGTATTCGGCGATATCCTCAGATCCTGCCTGGAGATCATGGCAATTATGTTGTAACCGATTTGGATTAGTTTCCTGATTTGAGCCGGACAGTAATTAGAAATAACCGACTTGTAAACCCTAGGCCATCAGCCTATATAAGGCGGCCTAGGTCGACCCCCTGAGACATCTGATTCCCACGCCATTCATCCATTGTAACCAAGAGCTCGCCGTCGTTCTCCGGAACCTCGCCGAGCAAAGCAATACAAAACCCCAAGCACAGGACGTAGGGTATTATACCTCCGGGTAGCCCGAACCTGTATAATCCCTGTGTCCCTGTGTTACCTCGAGCTCCCTAGTCTCACGATTGCCCTTTGCCTACAAATCAACCATCTGGGTACCCCCGGGTGGACTGTCGGACATTAGATCTGACAGTTGGCGCACCAGGTAGGGGTAATCGTGGGGCATTACAGCTAGCTCGATGGCAGATCGTCGCTCCGTCATCTTCCCCGACTCCATCAAGGACTGCGCTACGCATCTTGAGGGTATCAGCTTCTTTGCTGAAATCCACTCCGCCACCACCACCGCCTCCGACTCCACCACGACGCCCGACGCTTCCGCGCCGACCAGCTCCGCGCTGACCTCGTCGCCGACTTCCTCGTCAGTCATCGCCCCGCTCCAGCAGCGGCTCGATGCAATCTCCATCAGCGACCAGGCTCCGGGCCTGAGCACTCGCCGGAGACTTCCGCCCCCGACTGAGCTCCTCGCCGGGTTAGATCGTGTCCAAGACACCCTTGCCGAGTGCATCACCATGTCGGAGGAGGCCCTGCGCCGACCCCGCAAAACGCTCCCGCTAGGGCTCCACAACGCCTCATCAACCTACTCGGCTCGGCTCCGAGAAGATATGTCTCAGATCCAATCTGAGATGCCACCCCAGCCCACCCAGTCTCCGGACTGCGGCGAGTTCCAGGTCGCCACAAGCGTGCTCTTGCCAGCCCCGGCCGACTCGAGCAATGACTCCAGCTACACCACGTCCCCAGGGCGTGAAGTCTTCGTCTGTGAGGATTCAGTTACTCAGGATGGAGATACAGATCTGGCTAGGGATCGCAAACGGGAGCGAAACGCTGCTCGAGCCCGCCGCCGTGTCGAAGAAGCAGCCCTGCCCCCGGCAGTGGCCGAAGACCCCGCAGCTGCCGCAGCTGCCGGAGTGGTCCCCCCGGGGGCCCCAGCAAGACAGCCTCCTCCTCCTCCTCGGGGTCCTTGTGGTGTCCAACCCCAGAACCTCGATGGAGCCTTTGCCAGGGTGCCGTTCCGCACACCCCAGGCTAACGTCACCGCCGCTTTCGCCGAGCTGGGACACATGCCTGACACCCCTGAGGTGCAACGGGCCCGAGCTCAATTGGAAGCAGCCCAGGAGCAGATCAAGCGATCGTATCGTGCCAGATCCCGATCTGGGCGATCAAACTCGACCCGCTCTTCAAGCCACCGCTCTGCCCATAGCAGATCGGATCGGGGTCATCGCCAGAGGAATCCTCCGCTACCCGTCGTAGAGGAAGAGGTGGCCCAGAACCACCATGAAGACGAAGAAGGTGAGCGGCGTAACCCGCGCAATGCGGATCATCGCCGTGAACGCCACCAGGAGCGGCACGATAGGCGCCAACGACATCCACCACCTGTGATCGCATCAGGGAGTGCGCCCGGGACCTCCGTGCCGACCTCAATGCCCAGCACCAGGAGGGTGACGCCGCCGAGCTCGAGCGCCGCGAACGGTACGACCGGGAGTACGGCCGACCCGACCGCCAGCCGGTGGGAGAGGCTGGTGACGCTGGAGCAGAAGACGACGAGCGTCGCGTTGTTCATGAGCTCATGGAGCACGAGCAGTACGACGCACGGTACGGCCCCCCGCGGGACGACCGCCGCCAGTGGCGCGACGATGTTCGGCCCCGAGCCGACCCAGTTCAACCTCCCCGCCGCGACCACCGCAACGAGGAGATCTACGACGGTTTTGCCGCCTTCACCGCCCGACTCCGCGCCATCCGTTGGCCCGAGTCCTTCAAGCCAGCCCTCGTGGAGAAGTTTGACGGTCGCTCCGACCCCAAGCTCTGGCTCAAGACGTACCACACAGCAGTCAAGGCTGCCCACGGCTCCAACGACCAAGCTGCCACCTACTTCCCTGTGATGTTAGGCAAGGAAGCACTCCTGTGGCTTGAGGGCGTCCCCCGGGACACCATCGACGGTTGGGCAGACCTTTGCCATGCCTTCACCAAGAACTACCAGGCAAGCTACACCCGGCCAGGGAATCAGATTCGATCTGGATAATGTCAAGCAGAAGAAGGGTGAAAGTCTCCGAGACTACACCGACCAGTTTTTTGATAACCGGAACAAGATTGCCGATGTCCAGGATCGGGATGTCATCGATGCTTTCCGGCGCGGCCTTATCGACACCCAGCTGTTCCGTACGCTCTTCAAAACCAACCTTGTCACGGTCTCCGACCTGATGGAGGTGGTCAACTTGGAGGTTCGGGCAGATCAGGTTGAACAAGCCCAATTCAAGAACAAACAGAAGCGCCCGAAGGAAGACGACCGGGTTGACAACTCGAAGCGCCACGAGCCGTCACGTGGGCGCAAGGGAGGCCCTAAGCCCCTCGTAGCCCTAGCAGAAGCAGAAGGCCGGCCAGAACCCAGGTTCCTGCCCGAGGAGTTTTACGACACACTAAACGATCAGTGCCCTTTCCACAAGGACGCGAAGCACAATCTCCGTGATTGTCACGCGTTGCTCAAAGAACTCGGCGCCCTGCCGCCGACCAAGAAGCAGCGCTATAACAACAACGGCGACCGGCGGGACGACTACCGCCGCAGAGAAGACCGCGACCGCCACGACGACTATCGCCGTGGCGAGCGCGACCGCGATGCTCCGGCTCGCCAGGATGACCAACGTCGTCATGACGACGAACACCGACCACCACCACCGCCGGAGGCGCCCAGGCGCGACGCCAACGGCGACTTCCAGCGTGCTGACCGCCAGGTCAACGTCATCATTGGGGGGCCCGGCGCCTTCCCAGATCGGCGCAAGGATAAACTCCACAAGCGCGAAGTGAAGATGGTCTCCACCAAGACGGTGGAATACCTCCAGTGGTCGGAGATGCCTATTGCCTTCAGTCGCGCCGACCACTGGGTCCACCTCCCCGAGCCAGGGTCCTACCCACTCGTCGTCGCCCCCGTCGTGGATAGGGTCCTCCTCTCCAAGGTCCTGATCGATGGCGGGAGCGTCCTCAACATTATCTTCACAAGCACCCTCAACAGCATGGGGTTCGACTACAGCAAGCTCCTGAGCGCCGAAGATCCGTTTTTTGGCATTGTGCCAGGAAAAGCTTCCTACCCGATAGGAAGAGTCGCCTTACCAGTCACGTTCGGCACGGCTGACAACTACCGCACGGAGTTCCTGTACTTCGAGGTAGCCGACTTCAAGAGCTCCTACCACGCCATCTTCGGCAGGCCCATGCTGGCCCGATTCATGGCGATTCCGAACCACACTTACCTGGTTCTGAAGATGCCAGCGCCCAATGGCGTCCTCTCCATCCGTGGAGATATCAAGACCTCGTTCGAGTGCGACGGCGAGGCCATCAAGATAGCCGAGCTGTCCCATCAACTCGGCAACGCCACTCTATTGGCGGAAGAAGCCCCCAAGGCGGCAACCGGTGAGTCTGTCCTCCCGGAGCAGAAGCAGCAGCCCACGGCGCTGGCACCTGCAGACGCCCCCAAAGCTATAAGCTTGGGACTTGATGACCCCTCCAAGACGGCCCTCATAGGGCCAGGGCTCACCACCAAATAGGAAGACGCGCTCACCTCCTTCCTCCGGGACAACTGGGACATCTTCGCATGGAAGCCATCAGACATGCCGGGTGTTCCGAGGGAGAAGGCTGAGCACTCCTTGGACTTGAGCAAGACCGCGAAGCCTGCTAAACAGAAGCTGCGCCGATTCGCCCAAGAGCGCAAGGAGGCCATTAGGGTAGAACTGAATAAGCTCCTAGCTGCCGGTTTCATTAGAAATGCAAACACCCTGAGCGGCTTGCAAATCCTGTACTTGTAAAGAAGCAATCTGGTGAATGGAGAATGTGCATTGATTACACGGATCTCAACCGCTACTGCCCTAAGGACCCCTTCCCTCTTCCGCGAATTGACCAAGTCGTCGACTCTATGTCCGGCTGCGTACTCCTCTGTTTTCTTGACTGCTACTCGGGTTATCACCAGATAGCCTTGAAGACATCCGACCAAGACAAGACAGCGTTCATCACCCCGCACGACATCTATTGTTACAAGACGATGACGTTCGGGTTGAAGAACGCCGGCGCCACGTACCAGAAGGCCATCCAAGGTTGCCTGCAGAGCCAAATCAGCCGCAACGTGGAGGCTTACGTGGATGATGTCGTCGTCAAGACGTATAATGCCGACACCCTCATCGCCGACTTGCAGGAAACTTTTAACAACTTACGCAGATTCAGATGGAAGCTTAATCCCACGAAGTGTGTGTTCGGGGTGCCGTCAGGAAAGCTCCTGGGCTTCCTGGTCAGCCAGCGCGGCATCGAGGCAAACCCAGTCAAGCTGGACGCCATACGCAACCTCAAGGAGCCAAAGTGCAAGAAAGACATCATGAAGCTCACTGGAATGATGGCGGCCCTGAGCCGGTTCATCAGCAAGCTCGACAAGAAGGGACTTCCGTTCTTCAAGATACTCAAGAAGGCGGACAAGTTCGAGTGGACCCCTGAGGCAAGCAAGGCCCTGGCCGACCTCAAGGAATTCCTAGTCACACCCCCAGTTCTCACGGGTCCGACCCCCGGGGAAGAGCTCCTGCTGTATATCTCGGCTACCACTCATGTGGTTAGCACGGCCCTGGTCACCGAGCGACCAGAAGAAGGCCACCCTTACAAGGTTCAGCACCCTGTATATTTCGTCAGCGAGGTGCTCAGTGAGTCCAAGGTCCGGTACCCCCATCCTCAGAAGCTGCTCTACGCACTCCTGATAACCGCCAGGAAGCTACGGCACTATTTCCAGGCCCATGTGATTCGAGTCATCTCAAATTTTCCCCTAGGAGCCATACTCCACAACAGGGATGCCAACGGCCGCATCGTCAAGTGGTCCGTAGAACTCGGCGAGCACACTATCAACTTCGAGCCACGAGAGGCCATCAAATCTCAGATACTGGCCGACTTCGTGGCCGAGTGGACGGAGATCCAGACGCCAACCCCCGCGGAACGGCCAGAGCACTGGAAGATGTACTTCGACGGAGCCCTCAACCTTGAGGGAGCCGGCGCGGGAGTATTGTTCATCTCCCCGGAGGGGCAGCACCTCAAGTATGTCCTCCAGATACACTACCAGGCTACCAACGATGGGGCCGAGTACGAAGCCCTCATCCACGGTCTCCGGATCGCGGTGTCACTCGGCATCAAGCGACTCATGTGCTATGGCGACTCCAAGCTAGTCGTCGAGCAGGTGAACAAGAACTGGGACACAACCAAGGAAACCATGAGCGCATACCGCGCAGAGGTGCGCAAACTGGAGGCCCACTTCTATGGCCTCGAGCTCCACCATGTCCTCCGGGAAGACAACGTCGCCGCTGATGTCCTCTCCAAGTTAGGGTCCACCAGAGCCCAAGTACCAGTCGGCGTCTTCGTCCAAGACCTGCGTACCCCGTCCATCAAGATGCTTGAGGATGGCAGCCCCGTACCCGAGCCGGAGCCACTCCTGGGTGGCCCGCCGACCAGCGAAGTTCTCGTGGTGGAAGCAGACTGGCGCGCCCCCTTCATCGCTTTCCTCACAGAGAACTGGTCGCCGGATACGAGGGAAGAAATCGAGAAGTTGACTCAGCGTGCGACAAACTACATAGTCTTCGGCGACGATCTGTACAGAAAGGCAGCCTCCACAGGCATACTCATGAAGTGCGTCCTTCGAGATGAAGGTATCACCCTGTTACATGATATCCACTCGGGTACTTGTAGCAACCACGCGGCGGCCGGCACACTAGTCGGCAAGGCCTACAGGGTAGGGTTCTACTGGCCGACAGCCCTGTCTGACGCCAAGGAGTTGGTACGCAGCTGCACCGGCTGCCAGTTCTTCCAGAAGCAAAAGCACCTGCCGGCTCAGGCGCTACGGACCATCCCCCCATCTTGGCCATTCGCCATATGGGGACTCGACAACGTCGGACCCTTCAAAACCGCCCCGGGTGGGTTCAAGCACATCTTGGTGGCGGTCGACAAGTTCACCAAGTGGATTGAGTACAAGGTCGTGACCGACACCAAGTCGGCCACGGCTGCAAAGTTCATCCAAGAGCTCACCCATCAGTTTGGCATCCCAAACCGCATCGTGACTGACCTTGGATCTGAGTTCACAGGGCATGAGTTCTGGGATTTCTGCCAGGACAGCTGCATCGACGTCTACTACTCCTCCACGGCGCACCCCAGGTGCAACGGCCAGGTCGAGCGGGTCAACGGCATGGTCCAAGACTCGCTCAAGAAGGCCATGTATGACGAACTCAATAAGCACCCCGGCCGGTGGGCCAAGGAAGTACCTCATGTCATATGGGGCCTGCGAATGCAGAAGAGTAGAGCAACAGGATATACTCCTTTCTTTCTGGTATACGGCTCCGAAGCCGTCCTCCCAGCCGACGTCACCCATGGTGCTCCGCGCATCCAGCACTACGAAGAAGGAGAAGCAGAAATCGGCCGCCAGGTCGACATCGACTGCCTAGAAGAACACCGACTCGCCGCCCTAATTAGACATGCCAGACATGAGCAGCAGGTACGGCGCTACCATGACAAGAATGTCCGGGAAGGTTCCCTCAACGTCGGCGACTTGGCCCTGCGCCGAGTCATGTCCACCAAGGACGAGCACAAGTTATCCGCCCCCTGGGAGGGTCCCTTCATCATCAAAGAAGTTGTTTCACCAGGAACATACAGCCTTCAGTGGGCTAACGGTGACCCAGTCCCAAACGTGTGGAACATCGAGCATCTCGTCAAGTTCTACCCGTAGAAATTAAACAAAAGCTATGTATTCCCTGTCTCGTATTAATAAAATTACTTTTGCCTCATGGCTTGCTGTTATCTTTTTACCCGACATCCATGCTGATGCTCGGGGACTGGGCCCGACCCAGGTTGCGTCTTCTTCATCACGATATTTGGGGGGGTACCTGCTTACTCCGACTTCCGAGTCCTTGCCCAACCCTATGTTCCCCCCGGCGACTACTAAGCTAACTCGGCTGGTCCGAGTCCCCAACTGTGAAACCCTGAGCTCCGCGCTCAACCCGCGCGCCCCCTACACCTAAGCCTCCCCGCTGAGCAGTGTAGCTGGGTAAGCCGTCCTCTCCGTGAGCAGTGGTCAGTGGGTCAAAAAGGGTGCTTAAACAGCACAGGGCAGTGGCTAGTCGGGCGACGCAGAGTCCTAGTCGGCAGGGAAAAGGGTCCAGTAAAGCACCAGTGCACATTCATACTTCAAATAAAACCGAAATTTTATTTACAGATTCTACAGAGTTTACATCTATAGTTGTTTTACAGGCCCAGTTCCGCTGCTACAGCTTCAGCCAGAGGGGTACACTCCTCGACTAACTCGTCGAACTCTTCGTCGGCAAGTTCTTCAGGAATGCCATCGGCGATGGGAGCCAGCTCCTGCGTCGGGAAGTGTATCCTGAACAGTGCCAGTATCCGACTCCCGAAGCCGAGTCGGACCGGCCCTGAGCCGCTCTGCCAACGTCGCCGCCGCCGGGCCGGACTCGGCAGGCACCAAGGAATTGGCGTTGAACTCGGCCGCCGGCTTCAACTCCATCAGCTTCGTCCGAAGCCCTGCAGATGAACATGCATAAGCACCATCGACTTCTTCACAGCCCCAGACGATTCGGCAAAAGACACTTACCATGCATGGCCTGGTCGTGCGTATCCTTGAGGATCTGATTGGCCTCCTTCAGGTGCTCGGATTCGGCGGCGAGGCGCAGATTGGCTGCCTTAAGCCCACGCACCTCTTCCTCGAGCTCATGCTTGGCCCCGGCCAGCTCGTCTTCAAGCTTCTTTTTGGCCCCGGCCAGCTCGTTGATCCTCCCCTGAAGGGCGTCCTCCCTCTTCCTCGACTCTGCAAAGAAACCCCCATGAGCACAATTGTTCGGCGAGATACACCAGCAAGCAATGCACGAAGAACCCACCTTCGGTGAGAACGCTCATGTCATTCATGAGATCCTCGTTGGTCTTCTGCAGGTTGGTGAGCTCCCACTCCCTCTGCATCTGGAACTCCTTGGCAGCCTCTGCCTCACGGATTCTATCCGTGCGGACCCGCGCCAAGGCCCAGCGGTCTTCAAGGGCCTGCAGCCTGAAGTCGAGGTCTCTCATGGCCCGTTCCGAAAATCCCTGTGACATAACACATTGGCCTCAGGGTCATTGTGTGCGCTATACTGACAACACGGCGCCAAGAAGACATACCTGCACAACACGGGTCAAGACGCCGGCCACGTTTTGCGGCTTCCGGAGCTCGCTCGCTTGGTCGGCGACGTCAAGCTCCATCCGCTGCTCCAGAGTCAACTCTGGAGCCTGCGGTCCGTCCCCGAGCTCGGCCGCGATTGCTTCCCCTTGAGGGGGCACGTGGACGCCTGGATCGGCATCCAGGTCCTCCCCAAGGAGCCGGTTGTCGTCATCCTCAAGTGGTGGAGGACTCCTCGGCAGCTCCTCCATCTCCGTGCGACCCTTCGGGGCCTCCTCCTCGAGGGCGACCTCGGACGCGTCGGCCTGCAGATCCCTCGCCGGGTCGCCCATCCCTGTGATGCGCGGCGGACTCGGCGGGTCTGGCGGCCCCGACATGCCGACTGGCACCTGCTCCGGCACAATCAGGGCCGTGCTCGACCCTGAACCCACCTCGGCGGCGGCAGACCTACTCGGTGGCGCCTTGTCACCGGTCCTCGGGCGGGGTAGGGTGCCGACACCCGCTTGGCTCCCGAGCCTGCATTCAACATGTCAACAGATCAAGAATTGCCCATCCAACAATCAGAAACTCAAGGCGACTTACCCGCCCTTGCGCGGACGCTTGAATTGCACGCCCCGCAGCACCTGCGGAGGCGTCTGGCTCGGCAACAGGGTCGAGTCCGGCTGCAGCCCCGGCTGGGCGAAGATGCTCCCCTGAGCCCCTGAAGATTGCTGCGCGGGCTGATCCGACTCAAGCCCGGACGACGAGCCGTCAGGGCCATCCCCCGCAGCCTTCCTCTTCCTTCGCGCCTCGGCCTCGGCCCGCGCGGCTTGCCCCAGCATTGGTGCTGGTTTGGGGGACCCCTCTCGAGCCGCCCTCTGGGCTGGGGTCAGCTTGCGCACAACTTGGCGCGTTGGCCGCCCCATGCTGATACCCAGTATCCACGTCACCGGGTTATCCTCCGCTCCTTCCTGAGGAGCCGGGATGATGCCGACCTCATCCCAGTCAGCTTGCTCCTCTTCCATGACTCGAGGCACCCGGGATGCCTCCTCCGCCGTCATCAGCTTCTCCACCCGGACGTCACCCTCAGGCAGCGGCGCGTGGCTGAGGTACCTCGTCGCTCGCTCCTGCAAGGCAAACATACAGCAACAAGCACAGTACATCAGTCATTCAGCAGTTCAGCAGTCAGATACACAACACGTAAGAAGATAAGAAACTAACCGGTGGAGGAGGATTCCGAAGAGAAAATGGGACAGGAGTCCCCTTGTTGAAGATCTGGCCCCGCATGAACCCCGAGATCCTCTCGCAGACCTCGGGAACAGAAACTGTCCGGACCTGCTCCCGAGTAGGATCTTCGCAAGCACTCTTCTCGCACCAAGTTATCAAGTCCCCATGATTCTTCCCCGGAGGATGAACCCAGCACGTAGTCCCCAACATATTCAAGTGAAGTGGTTGCTATGCCTACCTTCTGATAATAACAAGGCCCTGGGCCTCGGTGTCTATTTATAGCCCCGTGTTATACAATTGCATGTGACTCCGGTTGCACTGTTCAACGCGTGAGCCCTGTGCCACGCAGCAGCTCCTCCCTTCGAGGCGCTCAGTCCGCCCTTATCACCTTCAGCTTCATCCGACCACGGGATCGCCCTGTGCATCCACGTGAATACTGTTTTTGTCGCTATTCGGCAAGATTATCCTTTGGGCGGCCTGACTGCCCCGACGCTTGGAGATCATTCTCTTTTGACCATTAGCCCGACTTTTCTTGTCGGCCCAATGCTCGGGGACTACTCCAGATGGAGGGCTCCTTGCGTCGCCCTCCATATGCCCCATCAGGATGTGTCACTTTTCCCTAGTGGTGCAGCTCCTCGGCGCCCGGCTCGGCCACGACTCGGCGCTACATCACTCGAGGCTTCGCCCCGGGTCTGCCCAGGGTCATTCCCGGATGGCCTGCGGTTTTCTTTTTTGAGCACCGCCCACCCTTGTGTCGGCCTGCCGACCAAGGCGCTTCAGCCGACCTTGATGGCTTCGCTTCTTCATCAATAGTCCGACACGCGCCTGCACGTTGCTCGGGGACTTGTGGGATATGGGTACCCCTGGGCCCACTACCGGCCGGATAGCCAGTCGGCCTGGTCCCACGTCTGACAAGGATGTGGGCCAACCCCAGGCCGGCCCACGAGGATCCTCGACTTGATGGACAAGATTGGAGAAGACTTAGCCCACAAGGTATTCGGCGATATCCTCAGATCCCGCCCGGAGATCACGGCAATTATGTTGTAACCGATTTGGATTAGTTTCCTGATTTGAGCCGGACAGTAATTAGAAATAACCGACTTGTAAACCCTAGGCCATCAGCCTATATAAGGCGGCCTAGGTCGACCCCCTGAGACATCTGATTCCCACGCCATTCATCCATTGTAACCAAGAGCTCGCCGTCGTTCTCCGGAACCTCGCCGAGCAAAGCAATACAAGACCCCGAGCACAGGACGTAGGGTATTATACCTCCGGGTAGCCCGAACCTGTATAATCCCTGTGTCCCTGTGTTACCACGAGCTCCCTAGTCTCGCGATTGCCCTTTGCCTACAAATCAACCATCTGGGTACCTCCGGGTGGACTGCCGGACATTAGATCCGACAAAGATAACCCCTTCAATGTCAATTGGAACCTTATCCACAAAATGCCTAGTGATGATCTCCCCACCCGGTGAATCTGTGAAGTATGGCGAAACTAGGTTTTGCACTTGTAGTTTGTATTGCATCACTAGGTTCTTATTGATGAAAGACTTAGTAGCTCCAGAATCAAAAAGGACAATGGTGGGGGAGAAATTCACGACGAGCGTACCCATGAGAACATCGGCATCATCCGGAATTTCTTCCACGGTGGTGTAGTTGAGGCGTCCACGGTTTGGGGCTTGTGGATTCTTGGCCCCTTGGCATGTGGCTTTGAGGTGGAGGGTTGCCTTGTCTTGGTGCATTGGGGACACCACCTTGCTTGGGAGAGGGGCAATTCTTGGCAATGTGGCCCCTCCCACCACAATTGAAGCATGGTCCTCTCATACCCCCACTAGCATTGTCCCAAGTGGGGTTGGCCGGTCTTGAAGGTTGACCTTGGGGATTAGGTGGTCGGCGAACAATCCACATTGGGCGAGGGGGAGGAGCACCCAGCGCACGAGGTGGAGGATGTCCCACACGCGCGCGCGAAGCGCTCCCACCCGCCAAAGGTGGAGCGGACCGCTTGAGCTTGGCGTCAAGCTTCTTCCTCTTGAGCTCGGCGCAGATTGTCAAATCAATCATCTCATCGAAGTTTGCAAAGGTGTTGGTAGAGAGCTTATCTTGCAATTCTTCCAAGAACCCTTCATAAAAGCGCTCCATCTTCTTGGCATCACTAGACACCTCCTCGGGAGCATATTGAGAGAGCGGTTGAAATCATGGACATAAGCCATCACATCCCGATCACCTTGAGTGAGACTAAGAAATTCCTTCTTCTTTATATCCATGATGCCCTTGGGAATATGGAAGGAGCAGAACGCCGTCTGAAATTCCTCCCAAGTGAACCGGTGATTGGCCGGGCGTGCGGCAATGACACCCCGCCACCAAGCCCCGGCGGAATCTTGAAGTTGATGAGCGGCAAAGAGGACCTTGTCGGAGGAGACCAAGCTTTTGCTCAATTGTACCGAGCCAATAATCTGCATCAAGTGGTTCCTTGGAGCCGCGAAAGATAGGGAGATCGGTGCGAAAGAAATCCCCATAACCATGTGCCACCAACGGCTCATTCCTTTAGTTGTTTTGATTGCCTTGATTTTGCACAAGTTGCCCAAGGAGTTGAGTTTGTTGGGCAAGCACATCTGCAAGAGTAGCATGAATGGGAGGATTTGGAAGGTTGTCATCCCCACCCGATGGTTCACCACGGTTATAGCCCGAATGGTTAGTCATCCTGTCGCCAAACCACAAGGTTAGCAACCGGAAGGATAGATAAAGGAATTATAACCTTAGATAAAATAAAAAGGACAGTGAGAGATATAGATTTTGATCACCATAGATTTGAGAATTAAAGATCTTGAAAGGAACACAAGTATATAGAGCTCTTAGAGTGATTAAAAAGGATAATTACAGATTTGGACACCAAGTATGTATTTCAGTTCTTGCACAGTTTTATACATTAAAACAGCAAGAAATACATCATATAGATGCTCAAATAAGTAAACAGCATATTTATGCATATGTGTGCCATGAATGGATGCACTAAGACATCTCCTCACATCGTTCTTAACATTTTTAGGGCTCCAAATAGAAATTCCAGCAAGCAGCAAAATAATAAACACGATGCAAACTTGCACAAAAGATGCATAAATTAACCATGCAATGCAAGGAAACATTAACAACAACTTAAGCAGCAACTAACTTAATTAAAGGGCAGCCACAAGGTTCACAAGAGTAGCACATAGGGCATACATAACATAAATGTTCCAACGACCCGATACAAACTCCGACGATACATCCTCTCAATCCAAAGTGCACCAAACCCTCCTATGGGCACTTTGATCAACCCATCCTAAGGCTCCAACTGTTCCGGGGCTCCCAAAAGTTCCTCGCGCGTCGTGGCCTTACGGGAAAACTTGCGGACATGCAGCCCACCGAGATGCAATTAAGCTCCCTTTCCACCTCTGCCCAAGTACCAACCACATGCGGAAGGCAATGTGAAAGGGGTGCATCCTCATAAACTGTAGACGAAGGCAACTCATTAAGCACCTTCCTTGGCACCTTGTGAGTCCTCACAAAGGGCTCCACCTTCCGTTGGAGGTCGTACAAACGCCTCCTTGTTTCCTCCAACTCCCACTTCAAGCTCTGGTGAACCGTCGCATAGGCGGTGAACCGTTCATCGAGTCAAGAATAAGCTACTGGGAGGACAACCATGAAGACTTTCAAGTAAGTGTGTCATAGGTTTTGCTACGCAAGACTTGGTAAACAATTGTTAAATTGGTCGTTCGGTCGAACATCTTAATTCAGAGTTTATATTGCTCGATCGTTTTGATTTGATTTCTTATTCTAAACCAATGACATGAGCCATCCCATGATTTATTTGCTTTTTCTTGAGAAACCCAAAACCAAATTCCCGAACCCATTTTGGCGACCGCCCTTTCCATGACGGCCGGACCAACTTGATCAATACAAAGACACGAGTAGAGCCAAGCGTTGTTTTTAATTTCTCTAAATTCTTTAACGCGTTCTAGGCTCACACAAACTTAGGAATTTTTAGTTTTGCTTCTCTAGAATTAGAATTTTTCTAAACCCCTTTTATTTTATTTCATTCAAAATGTCTCTCTCATTTGGCCAAACTTAGAACCTAAACCCATTACCCACGGTTGAACTCGGGATTGTTCACTATCAATTCATGAAAGTGAGCGGTACCGGTATGACCAAAATAAACATAGTCAGAAAATATTTCTCAACTTACAAATGTTTATGTCGAGGTTGTACTCGGCAGATATTTGTCCGGCAAGCACCCTGCTTCGTGCGAAGATTAATCATGGTGATGAACAGAGAGACACGGGATTTTTATACTGGTTCGGGCCCTCGAGATCGAGTAATAACCCTACGTCCAGTTGCTGCTTGTATTATTTCGTCAAGTACAGATTACAATGCGTAACAAGTACCCTTGGGTGGATTGGCTAGATTTTGGGATACCCTCTACGTACAAGACCCCCGCTATTTATATCCAGGGAGACGTGCCTTACAAGACAAAACAAACCTAAACCTAGTAGGACTCTAGCTATCTTCGGGCTTTTCCTCCTGCGATCCGGCCATCGTGTCTTGTTCGGAGTCTTGATCGTTCGGAATCGGTAGTCGGTAGTCCACGTGATCAGGCACCCTGGTATTATGGCCTCAACAGTAGCCCCCGAGCTTATCTTGTTCAGAAAAGGTTGATTGTTCAATAGCCTTCGGGTCTTTTTGCTCTTCGGGTGATTTCTGGATATGTTAATACCTCGTCAATCACTTGTTCATGAGAACCAGAAAAGATCCCGAACTCTTGAATATTGAAACCTGCATCTGAATGATAAGGTCAGAGAAAAAATATCAGCCATAATAATAGTAAATAAAAACTGTTCCATCATGGAAACTGAAACGCCCCAGGATTGATGTAATGGCTGCCCAGTGCATTTAAAACTCACTCCGCACATCTCCCGAAACTTTAGCAGCGCACGCGTCATTCACGGCTCTGCTCCGGCTCCTCGATTCCCGTGCAAAGCGTCGCCCCCTGGGTCTTTAAGTATCAGATCTCCTGGTCGACTTGTACTTGAACCTTCCTTTCTAAGCCTTCTTCCTCCCCTCGCCATGGGAAAGAAAAAACTCAGCCACAAGTTCAAGCTTCCTCGCCTCCTTTTTAGAGACTCTCCCCGCGGCTCCGGCGAACAGCCGCCTGACAAGCCGGAGGACCCGCCGGTGACGACACCTCCCCCTGCTCCTCCTCAGGCTCCGCTCCTGGCCCTCCCCTGGTACGGGGATGAAGGAGTCGAGGTCGAGCCACCAGAGGAGGCTCCGGTAATGGCGTCTCCGACTCCCGAGGCTGCTCCGTCAAGCATTGCCGCCGGGAAACGCCCTGCGTCTTCCTCTCCAGCCCCGGCATCTCTCATCTCCCTCTGCTCCGACGACGAGCCAGAACAAAGAGGGAGTAGAGCCCGGCTGAAGCCAGAGGCGGCACACACAGGCGCATCTTCGTCTTCTGCTCCGGTGGACACCAGCGGCGACGAGGAATTCACCCGGCGCCTCTTCGTCTCCCTGAATCGCGACCTGATCGGGATTCCTGGAGACGGAGCGCTCATGGATCTCGTCAGCGACTCTGAAGAAGAGAACGCGGTAGATGATGATCCACTGCCCGGCGCTCCACCGTCCTGATCGTCGCGGACGACATTAGTCAAGCGAGGATCTTTGTTTTGAATTTTTAGTTGTAGGGTAGTTATCGATCCCTCGTGAAATGTACTCCTTTTGGATTAATGAAGAAATTTCACTTGATGGATGTAACAAAAGTCCCTTTTTCCCTGTGTTCGAAACATTGTTTGTATCAATCTGTTCATGAAACTGACTGTTCAGAAACAAAATCCCCGAACAAAAGTTTCTTCTGATCAGACTAACAAGTTTTTAGCGTGTTCGGGAAGTTTGACCCGGATCAGATGTGATCGGGGTATTTTCTCGTTTCACACCAAGCGTTTGGTCATTTAAAACTGATAGCTTCCCTTGTAAGCCAACAATCCTAAATGCATTGAATTTGACCTGCGCATTCCTCGAAACAACGCGTGCCGCAGAAAAAGGAAAGAATCTTTTCATCCCAACAGTCACTGCAGATTGCGCGGCTCGAGGGTAGGTTTCTCGGGGTTCGTGCTCCCTCGCAGAACCATAAAGCCCCCAAGCGCGGCCGCTTGGACTCCATTTGAGGCTTCGTCATCCTTGTTTGCATCTACAGAACACTCGTCATTCTTCATCCGCTTTCTTCCCTTCATCCACCTGTTCCCCCAGCCCCTCAGGCCAGCTTCCAGTCGCCATGGTATCCTCGCACCAATCTTCATCCGGCGATGAATCTTCAGGAGATCAGAGCAGCGCCGCCGCCGGGCGAGAGCTCCGCAGCGGAAACACGATTTGCACCACGGACCAATATTGGCACAAATCCACCACTACAGCCAAACAACTGAAGCAACTGGAGGATCTTGGATTGCTCCCTGACACCAGCCTCTTCCCTCGTCGGCATGCCAAAGGTCAGGTGTATCCGACCCCCAACACCCTTGAGATGGTGGCGTTCTTAGAGTTTTTCCATTGTGGATTCGGGGTTTATCCTTCTGATTTCTTCCACAACATCTGTGAGCATTACCAAATAGAACTCGTGCACCTTAAGCCCGGCGCCTTGACTATGCTTAGCATCTTTGCCTTTCTGTGCGAAGCTTGGTTAGGGATTAAGCCGTCACTGCTGCTGTGGAGATATTTTTATACCCCTGCATTCTACAAGAACCAACTCATGATCGGGTCCATTGGGTTTTCCTTGAGAGATCAGGAGATCTATATCCCTTTTCCAGTTAAAGATTGCTGGAAAGGATATGAGCGTCACTGGTTTTACATCACCCTTCCCCAAGCCTCAGTGGCAAAAGGGAAATATTTGATGCCCTATCTCAAAGAAGAGACCAAAGCCCTGCCAAGAGTCACTCCAGAGATGCAGAAGCACATTGATCGCGTCCTGGAACTCCGCAATGCCGGCCTGACGGCGGTTCATGTAGCAGAAATCTTCATCAGATGGAGATTTATCCCGCTCATGACTCACGACCGCTGCGCCTGGACATTCAGAGGTGACAATGACCCGAACAGAATGAAACACGATGGTGAGCCTTTGTTTTTCTGTTCGGGTGTTTTCTGAGTTCGTTCAGTCATTTGAATTCATGACTTTTAACTAACAGTTGTCCCAGAGACAGAAGTGGCCGCTCGCCTAAAGAAGATGTTTGGAGCCGATCTCCCGAACTGGGAAAACATCCCAACACCCTACAGTGCTGCCAACCCTCCTCCAGAGGTAAACTGTTGCTCAGAAAACTTTCTTTCTTGCTTAATTTTGATTTGATGCAACTCTTTTCCCCGAATAGGTCCCTGCTGTTGTTGACGCTCCCACACAGAGCGGTGCCATCAACGTAGAGGAGGAGGGAGAGCAGCCTGTTGATCAAGGCGCCATGGCCCCGACCACCGAACAGCCTGAACCGTCACCTGGTACGGAGAAAGAGATCCCGAGCAGCCCCAAGGTGATTATTCCCCGAACTCGAAAGCGCTCTCGCAGCATGGAAAGGACACTTCCGGGTTCGAGAATTCTCGGTGTGCCCGGGGCCGCCGTGCTGCAGCCCAGTCGTGATCCACCTCGCCCTGATGCCCAGGTACCGAGCATGATCGTATTCGGGCGTTTATTCGCAGCCTTTGATCGCATAACCAAAGCTAAACGTGCTCGGGAGATTTCTCGATAGGAAAATCGTTCGACGCCACTGCCATCAAAACTTACACCTAGTGCCAAGAGATTCAAAGTTAGAATCCCAACAGCGAAGTAAGAGCTCTGACAAACTTGATTATGCTTAAGTATTTTTTCGGAGAAAATCTTGTTTTAACTGTATCTGATTGTTCGGGAATTTAGGCAATCTGATCCTGCCGCCTCTCCTCCCGTCAAGCCGTCTGACAAAGAGAAAACTCCCGAGCCTGACTCGGCAGCTCAACCTGACGGTGTGGAGAAGACTGCGGAAATCGCAGGACCTGTCCCGACGCCCCTGGGCCCGATCATTAGTGCGCTTTCGGTAGCCGAAGAGCAATGGCGATCGCTAGACGCTCGTGCCTCTGCTGCAGAAGCGTCTGTGATCAGACTGGGAGCCCAGGTGACCGTTCTCCAGTCCGAGAAGGAAGGTACATGACTTTATGTTATCATGCTTGTTTGTTGAGTCCTCATCTATGAACTTTTGCTTACACACTGCCTTTGATCCTGTAGCTAACTCCAAGAGCATTGAGGTGCTCGAGAAGAAATGCTCAGATCTGGAAGGGAGGCTAGCAGTTCGGGACAAAGACTTTGCTGATCTAACCGCCCGACTTGAAGCATCAGAAAAGCGCAGCTCGTCCTTGGAATCTAGGCTGATGGAAGGTGCCTGCGTCGCAGCAACTCACACCATCGGGGCCTTGAAGAGCCACATTCCTGATCTTGACGTTTCCCTGCTCTCCAAAGGTTTCAAGTGCTCGGCGACAGAAGCTGAGGTAATGTTCGACAACTTTGCCCCGTTGGTACAGCCTTTTGTCAAGAACCTTGATCTCCATCTGAGTGATTCGGAGGAATCACCTTGAACTCTGTGCAAGACTCCTGTAATAGGGCAAAACTTTGAGGATTTAGAATGTGACTATAATTTGCGAAACATATGCTTGCATGTTTTTGCATAAGCCTTTAGAGCTGATCGTTGTTTTTGTGGAGCTTTTTAACTGATAGCTTTGTCATAGCCAAAGGTCCCGTTGCCACAAGCTATTTCGGAATTGTTTAGTCGCTGAGACACGGGCGGCCTTTTGAACTGTGTAATTCCTTGTAGTCATGGTATTCGGTAATTTAGCGTAGCCTAGCTTTCTTGACTTAAAATGCCCGATTCTTGCGTGGTAGTAGTACCATAGTAGCCCCCGGGCTCTTTTACAGTCATGCAGGCATGCTGAAAGAGTCTAGAAGTACTAACCGCAAGAATTTCCTGATCAAGTGGGGAGCCCCCGAGCCTAGAGCTCGGGACGCATAGAATAGGTCTGAAAAGAAAATTTTCAGCATGGTAGTCCCCGGCTCTTTGTTAGTGTATGCAGTATAGTAACAAAGAGTAGAAACAGAATAGAAAAATAAAACCCAGCCCCCGAGCGTAAAAGCGAGGGTGAGTAGAGTGTGTAGAACTTATCTTTTTGTTTTGTTGGCGCTGTAGGCGACGCAGATGACGGTTTTTATCTGCCAAACCTGATGGTCGGGCTTGAACTTGCATGATCTCCGTAGTTTAGGCGTAGAATCTGCGTAGTTGATCCATGTTCCACGTGTTTGGCAGTATATCCCCATCTATCTCCGCGATCCTGTAGGCTCCTGGTCGTGCAATATCTACTACGATGTACGGCCCTTGCCATGGAGAGGACAATTTAGTTTTGTCCTTGGTGCGTTGATCTAGTTTGAGCACCATGTCACCAATGCACAGGCTTCGTTTGCGAACATTAGCATCATAGTATTGCCGCAATTTTTGCTGATACTGGGATACTCTAAAAGCAGCTGCATCACGAGCCTCCTCCAGGAGGATCAGCTCATCAGCGCGTCTGTTAGGCTCTTCAGTTTCTGAAAACATTGCCACGCGTGGGGCTTGTAGTCGGATATCGGATGGTAGAATCGCTTCCGCTCCATACACCAAGAAGAAAGGTGTTTCGCCCGTTGCCCGATTCATGGTGGTCCTCATCGACCAAAGTACTGTAGGGACTTCATGAATCCAACGCTTGTCGTAAGCTTGCAATCTGTTAAAGATTCTCTTCTTGATGCCCTGGAGCACGATGCCGTTGGCACGCTCTACTTGCCCATTCGTCTTCGGGTGATTTACCGATGACCGATCATGTCTGATCCCGTGGTCGTAGCAGAAATCAGAAAACTTTTTACTTTTAAACTGCGTTCCATTATCAGAGATTATCCTGTTCGGGACACCGAATCGGACGACAATACTCCGTAGGAATTTGACAGCTACCTCTTTTGTGATTTTCTGAACTGGCTCAGCTTGAACCCATTTTGTAAATGTGTCGATGCCAACGAACAGAAATCTGTAACCCCCGACCGCCCTGGGGAAGGGCCCGAGGATGTCTATACCCCATGTGGCAAAGGGCCATGACAAGGGTATAGTGTTTAAAGCTTGCGCAGGTTTAGTTTGTTTCCGTGCGAAGAATTGGCATGCCTCGCACTTTTTAACTAACTCGCTTGCGTCTTGAAGAGCTGTAGGCCAGTAGAAGCTCTGTCGAAATGCTTTCCCTGTTAGATATCTGGGAGAAGCATGTGATCCACAGATTCCTCCGTGAATATCGTGGAGCAAACTAATGCCCTCGGTCCGTGTGATGCATTTGAGGAGCATTCCATTGCGGGTTAGCTTGTATAATCGCCCGTCAACCAATTGATAGTTCTTGGCTTTACGATGGATTTTCTCCAGTGTAGCATCATCGTCTGGAATAGCTTGGTTTTGTGAGGTACGCCCGGATTGGATTCATCCAGTTCTCCTCGTTTCCAACTAGAGCGGCGGCTCGGGCCGTACCGACCAACATATACTCCTTGGCGGATTCGTTGGTTGTAGAAACTGAGCCCTTGGCAGGCGCAGTTTTTAGGTTCGGTGGTGAAACCGACACAGATGGCTTAGTAAGAACTTCAAGTAACACGTTACCTAGGAGCCGTGTGCGCTCTGCAGCTGCCTTTGCGAGCTTGTCTGCATCGCCATTGAATTCCCTCTTGACGTGCTGTACTTCAAGTCCATCAAATTTGCTCTCCATGCGCCTATATGCTTCCAAGTATTTAGCCATGACCTCGCTCCGCGCACTGTACTCTTTCATGACTTGCTTTGCAGCTAACTCGGAATCCCCTTTCACGAGCAGCCTTCTCACGCCAAGAGATGCAGCTATACGGAGTCCTGTCAAGAGTCCCTCATACTCGGCAACATTGTTAGTAGGAGTTGGATCAACAAAATTGATTTGTAATGCGTACCTGATGATGTCATTGTGCGGTGAAATCAGGACCACCCCAGCCCCCGCGCCTGCTCGGCAAAATGCTCCGTCATAGAACATGGTCCAGTGTTCGGGATTTTGGGCAGCCTCTTCGGGTTCGGGGTTTGTCCACTCTGCGATGAAATCTGCCAGAGCCTGCGACTTGATGGCAGTTCTGGGTATGAATTCAACGTCATAAGCCCCCATCTCCACAGACCATTGCGCAATCCTACCCACGGCATCTCGATTATGTAAAATGTTGCCTAGAGGGTAAGTTGAGACAACCTTGATCTTGTGGCTCAGAAAATAATGCTTGAGCTTCCTGAAAGTCATTAGTACAGCATATAATATGTCGAGGTTGTTCTCGTCAGATATTTGTCCGGTAGACACCCCGCTTTGTGCGAAGATTGATCACGGTGATGAACAGAAAGACACGGGATTTTTATACTGGTTCGGGCCCTCGAGATCGAGTAAAAACCCTACGTCCAGTTGCTTCTTGTATTATTTCGGCGAGTACAGAGAGTACAATATGGTGTATGGAGTATCGGGTGTTGGATTGGATACCCCCTACGTACAGGATCCCCCACTATTTATGTCCGGGAAGACTTGCATTACAAGACAAAACAGACCTAAACCTATTAGGACTCTATCTCCTGTCTTCGGGCTTTCCTTCCTTGAATAGGCCGCCGTGTCCTGCTCGGAGTCTCTCGTCTGGAGTCGGTGGTCGGTAATCCTCGTAGTCGGGTACCCTGGTATTATGGCCACAACAGTAGCCCCCGAGCTTATCTTGTCCAGAAAAGGTTGTTGTTTTCGTTCATCGGGTCTTTTTATTCTTCGGGCATTCGTAGGATATTTAGAATATTCCTAGATGTTTTTGCCGAGAATTTGAAAAGACTGAGATCCCTAGCAAAATAACCTGCATCTGGATGATAAGCTCGAAAATAATCAAGTGCCATAAACAGGGTCGTGATTTCACATGCCTCGAGATCTTTAGACATTAAGAATTTATGATCGGGCATTTTGCGGTTGTTGGAACTTGAAATTTG
This sequence comes from Alloteropsis semialata, assembly GCA_004135705.1. Taxonomy (NCBI): domain Eukaryota; kingdom Viridiplantae; phylum Streptophyta; class Magnoliopsida; order Poales; family Poaceae; genus Alloteropsis; species Alloteropsis semialata. The sequence continues at coordinate 4,424,632 of CM014275.1, forward strand.
ATCTTCGGGGACTTTGTGATCAGGCACCTTGAGATCGGGTGCTCGCAACCTAGTCCTTTGGAGTTGAGAAATTTTATCGTTGACATACTCGTGATCGGGTACCTCGTAATTCGGTACTTTGCGACCAAGTATATATATATTTGTTTTGTTGGGAGTTAGCTATCAGCCCCCGAGCTCTTGCTCCAGTAGTGCTGACTATGCTCGGGATATTGGTATTCGGGAATTTGACTTTCAGGATTCAAGATTTCGATGTCTGATAATTGGGGTTATTAGATACCTCCAATGACCAAACGCTCTGCTCATCCTGATTTTGACCTTCCCGAACATGTTCCAATATATGAAGCTGTCAAATTTGTTAGCAATAATCACATTGATATGCTGTGCGTATAAACGCTGTGGTGGCTTTCTGCATTTACCTTTGGCTATCTAGAATGTTTATGTCACTTTAGGGAATTTTTAGCATTCGGGACTCAAGCGGTCCGTCGTACTGTATATTCCGCGCATAGACTTTGAACATCCAGAATCGCTAAGGATTTTCAGAAAAACACGCTCTGTTTGTTGTAGAACCATGCTAGTAGATGGCGAAGTTGGCGTCAAAACCCCGAATGTGTGTTCGGGTGGATCAACGACGGAGCCCCCGAATGCAAATTCAGGTGGATGATGGAGCCTCTGAATATATTCTGTTTCAAATTCTCAAAACAAAATAATTAGTAGAAATTATAAGAAGAAAATAACATAGTAAAAATTGAATGTTGCAGAGAATGGAAATAGATCATTATAACCAAATGAAGTGTCCTTCAGCTTGTTCAGGCTATTTTGGTAGTACACAGTGTTTATTTGGGGCGTTAGCAGATGAGACTCAGGCAGTCTTCCATGCGTTAGTCCCTTGAAACAAGTGCACATGATAAATAGCTAGTTTTGCTTTGAATCAGCAACATTTGGTGATATGATATGAGTATTGTAGTAGCCCCCGACTCTCTATTTGGTTAAAAGGTAACCAATTAGAGAGTAGAGCAAAAGTAAAAAAGAAGTTTGCAAGTGGTAGCCCCCGACTCTCTATTTGGACGTTGATATCAAATAGAGAGTAGAGCAAGTATCACAGAAAATAAAACTTGAAATAACTTATCTGATATGTCAGACATGTTGATTGCAGTAGTGTTGATTGTGACAAACGCGATCTGATTGCTAGTAACAGGTAATCTGCAAAATAATAAATTGATTCGCAAATATGATAGTTAAAGCTGTAGGAACGACTAGAAAGCGTCGTGAACCTGTAGCCCCCGACCAGCATGTTCGGGGCAACATGTTTGGAAAAGCCCCCGAGCCTTATACTCGGGTTCGTTGAAAATAGAATGAGTACTTTTTACACTTGAGACCAAATACTGGGCATGTATTATAGGCACTCTTGTGGCAGTACTGCTGATTATTGATGAGTACTTTGATCACTCGAGGTCGAGCACTTCGCCAAGCGCAATGGACCCTCTCATGATGGCACCTCGATATTTTAGTACTTGGATCATTTGAGGTCGAACACTCCGTCGAGCGTAATGGACCCTCTCATGATTTGTACTTTGATATTTATGAGTACTTGAATCATTCGAGGTCGAGTACTCCGTCGAGCACAATGGACCCTCTCATGATGGTACCTCGATATTTTTGTACTTGGATCATTTGAGGTCGAGTACTCCGTCGAGCACAATGGACCCTCTTATGATTTGGTACTTCGGCGTACTTTGGACTCGCTCGAGATCGAGTATTCCGTCGAATACAATGGACTCTCTTACGATCAAGCACTTTTAGAATAATAGAGCACCTTGGACCCACTCGAGATCAAGCACTCCGTCGATCACTTTGGACTCTCTTATGGTCAGGCACTTCGAATGCGCTTCGGGCTTGCTTGAGATCGAGTGCTCCGTCGAGCACAATGGACTCTCTTGCAATCAAGCGCCATAGGAATTAGAATAGTTCGAATCTTTGAGATCGGATACTAAGACATGCAGTATCTCGGATTCAACTCAATAGATATTGGAAATATGAATATTGAGGCTTTGAATAGCCACTAATGCTTATGCGAGAAGGCAGTTAGTAAATAATATAATAAAAATAAAGGTGCCTGACTTGAGTATGTGTTCGGGTATGCGATGGAGCCCCCGAGTATATACTTCGATAAAAAAAGGCTGTCTATACACCCGTAATAAATTTAAGTCTCATCGTGTCTAACTGGAGTAGATAATTTCGTTGCTCAGTTTCAATTTAGGCGTTTGTAATTTCACTAAGGGCGAGATGTTTCGACAATCTCTTTAATGCCCATATGTGTTAAACATAGCCGCCCGTCATCGAATTTAAGCAAGATTATTGCTAGCTCCATATTTATTTATCACGGATGTATAGATCAAAATATTGAATAGAATAACAAAATAATTGTTAAATCTAGAAATCAGAATAAACTTATCTGTTTATTGTAGTCATCGGTATATTTGATCGGAACACGTAGATGGTGTGCTGAATGCGACGTCGGGGATGCATGCCTGATGCCGATGTAAGTGGCTTCCAGGGTGCGACTGATTAAAGCAGCTGTGTCATCGTATCCTTGAGTAAGCTCCCACCAGAACTCTATCCAAGCTCGGGTGAACTGAGGTTCTTCTATCCCTGTGGATGGAATTTTTGGCTTCGTCAAGTTGGAGTCCTGAGCGGTGACTTGGCGTAGACGTGGACGACCCCTCGGCAAAGGAGGTTCCTGTTGGGCAATTTGCCTGTTCGGGTGATTTACCCATGTTCGGGTGCCTATGCTTGGTAATGGAAGGAATAGTAGGAAAGTAAACGTGTATATGCGTTTGCTGATTGGAATAAATAAAGAAATTGGAATATGAAAAGGAAAACGTTTGCTTGCCTTGTGTACTATGACGGAGACTTGGTTGCGCACGACATAGACCCCGAACTTTGGAGGCCCTCGTCAGGATATGCGTGCGCGCTATTCCGGTCGCCCCGCTGCTACTTTGTCGCTGATGCCGAATTCGTTTCTCGAACTTGCTTGATGCCCACGCTTTTACTGTCTTGCCGGATGACGGATTTGGACTGGGAAAAGCTTGGTCCAAACTTTGTTCTATCGGCAGGATGTCAGCGAAACAGCGGATTGTTGCTGTAGAAGCTGATGTTGATGAGTTTGGCATGATCAATCTTCACGCAAGGGCCCCTACCTGGCGCGCCTCTGTCGAAGTTATATTCAGCAGATATTTGGTTCTTAGGGCACCCTGCTTCCTGCAAAGAACGATCATAGTAGACGAATAGAGATAAACAAAGACAAGGGATTTTTATACTGGTTCGGGCCCTCGAGATCGAGTAATAACCCTACGTCCAGTTGCTTCTTGTATTATTTCGGCGAGTACAGAGAGTACAATATGGTGTACGGAGTATCGGATGTTGGATTGGATACCCCCTTCGTACAGGATCCCCCACTATTTATGTCTGGGGAGACTTGCATTACAAGACAAAACAGACCTAAACCTATTAGGACTCTACCTCCTTTTTCGGGCTTTCCTTCCTTGAATAGGCCGCCGTGTCCTGCTCGGAGTCTCTCGTCTGGAGTCGGTGGTCGTTAATCCTCGTAGTCGGGTACCCTGGTATTATGGCCACAACAAGAATAATCATCAACAATGACAAAACCATATTTGTTACCGTCAATGCTTATGTAGGCCACGGGTCCAAAAAGATCCATGTGTAGTAGTTTAAGTGGCCTTGTTGTCTTCATGATGCTTGTTGACGGATGTGGATTTTCAACTTGCTTTCCAGCTTGACATGCGCTGCAAAGTCTATTTTCCTCAAAAGTTACATTTGTTAGTCCAAGAATATGATCACCTTTGAGGAGCTTATTCAAATTTCACATCCCCACATGAGCTAGTCGGCGATGCCACAACCAGCCCATGCTAGACTTTGCCGACAAGCAAGCATCAAGTTGAGCTTTCTCCGATGTGAAATCCACAAGATAAAGCTTTCCCTTGAGTACACCCTTGAAGGCAATGGAGCTGTCATTCCTTCTTGAGATGGTCACACCCTCATTAGTGAATAAACAATTGTAACCCATCTTACAAAGTTGAGACACAGATAATAGATTATAATCCAAGGACTCAACTAGAAAGACATTTGAAATTGAATGATCGGTAGAGATAACAATTTTACCTAACCCCATTACCTTTCCTTGACTACCATCACCAAACACAATATTGTCACTTGCATTTTCATTTTCTTCAAAGGAAGTGAACGTCTTCTTCTCTCCGGTCATATGATTGGTGCAGCCACTATCAAGCACCCATTTTGATCCACCGGAGGAGTAAGCCTACAAAACAATATTAAGCTCTAGTTTTAGGTACCCAATGTTGTTTGGGTCCTAGAGTGTTAGTCACAAGAACCTTGGGCACCCACACATTTCTTTTAATCAATGTGTCCCTTGTGCGGTACCCCACATACTTGGCAACCACCTTACCATTGTGGTCCCAAGTCAACACATAGTCGGCATAGTAAGACCCTTGAGCAGCTGGCTTCTTTGTCTTTGGTGGACAAGCTGCTCTTACCTCTTGTGATCTTGTTGGTTGAGTGACCACTACCTTTGTTGGCTTTGCTTGTGGTCTTTTTCTTTGATGTGTCATCCCATCCAATAGACCACCATACTTACATATACTGGACTTGCTTTGGTTTTTGATGAAGGGAATGGGTTCAACATTTCCTTGCTCATTCTTACCAATGCCCTTTCCTTTTACAAAACCAAATTTCTGCATGTATTGAGAACCAAAGCCCGTTGTGTGGTCCTCAAACTTACCAATGTTGCTCTCTTTTGGAATATGGTCTTGTTGAACAAAAGATGTAAGCCTTGCAATTTCTTTCTTTGTAGCATGCATCTCGGCAAGGTTAGTAGCATAAGCTTTAACATCAATATTGAAACATTTATCACAACCATTACTAGCGGAGGGAATAGATGGTTGGGTTGCATCCTTAGAGCTAGAGGAAGTACTTTTCCAAAGAGTACTAAATTGAACTTCAAGAGCCGTGTGTTTGGCATTAAAACATGAGAAGTTTTCTTGAAGTTTCTCATTCATACTCTTTAGGCTACTTGACTCATCATTGGCTAAGTCTAGTTTCTTGCGCAGTTCATCAACCTTCTCTTTCTCTTTAGCATAAGACTTTTTGAGAGCAAGAAGGTTATCAATTTTGACTTTGAGCAAGTCCTCTTGCCTCTTGAAACTCTTCCTTTGTTCGGCAATAGATTCCTCAAGAGAGACGGTTTTCTCTCTCTCAAGCCTAATCAATTCTCCTTGTTCCTCAAGAGCATCATCCCGGTTATCTATTTCCTCCAAAAGCTTTATTATTTTAGATGTGGCCTTCTTGTCAAAGTTGTTTATCATGTTATCATTATCCTTACTATCATGATCACTATCTATGAAAGAGGAGTCGGATATCACCTTGGGTCCTTTTGCCATGAGGCAAGTTGGTGGAGCATCATCTTTATCATCGGTAATGTAGCCAAATAGAGTTGATGAAGTTGAGGATGCTTGTATGGCAATGGTTGCAACTTCCTCATCATCAGAGTCAGAGCTCTCTTCATTTGAGTCGCACTCTATACCAAGATGAGCTTCTCCGGTGTGCTTCTTCTTGTAGTGAGTCTTGCTCTTGTTGTCTTTGTTGTCCTTGTTTTCCTTGTGATCTTCCTTTTCACATGGACAATCAACAATAAAATGACTTTCCTTGCCATACCTAAAGCAAGTTCTCTTTGAGTTTCTCTTCGTTTTACTTTTCTTGTACTTCCCTTTGACATAGCCTTCCTTCTTCATGGCTTTTCTCAATTTTCTCATAAACAAGGCAGCCTCTTCGGCGTCATCGGACTCTTCATCATCTTTTGAGGACTTGTGAACTTCCTTTTTTCCATTGCTGCTAGCTTTGAGAGCTACTCTACTTCCTTTCTCAAGTTACTCATGAAGCTTGGAGAGTTCATGAGAGAGCTTTGCTTTTTTGACGGTCATGAGATGCTCTTCCATCCTTCCAATCACATTGGCGGAGAGAACTTCTTGATTCCTCTCTTCTCTCTAATCAAGATGGGTAAGTTCACATCTCTAGCCATGTATGCCATAAGAATCTTGTCAACAACCTCTCTATCATCCCATTTGGTGCTTCCAAGAGATCTTATCTTGTTGATAATCTTGTTCAACCTATCATACATCTCTTGTGGGCCTTCGTTATCCTTGATAGAGAACCGGTTGAGTTCTCCTTCCAACACTCTTATTCTACTTTCTCTTACTTTCCTTATGCCTTGATGGTTGATTTGAACTTTGAAGTGTATCCCAAATATCTTTGGTGGTGCACAAACACTCAACCTTGTTGTACTCTTCAGGGTTCAAGGCGCTAAAAAGTAGAGTCATGACTTGAGCATTGCGTTGAATTTCAAAAAGGCGCTAAAAAGTAGAGTCATGACTTGAGCATTGCGTTGAATTTCAAACTCTTGATCTTGACTCAATGGTCCTCTTCCTTTCGGCATTGTGACACCTACACACACAATCTTCCAAAGGGTCAGGTGGACCCCTATCAAATACGCCTCCATCAAGCGACACTATTGGTTATAACCATTCCCGTCAAAGCAAGACCAAGGTTCACTAATTGAGATGGAATAGAGTTGCTCAAACGAGTATAATCGAAAGGAACTTGGTTAGTATGATCATTTCTTACGGACTTGAAGGATTTGTCATCATCGTCGGATTCCTCATCTTCGGATGATTTTTCATGATCGTCACCTGTTCTTCTTTGGGAGTGGATGTCCCTGGTCGAGGGTTCGCTGGCCTCCTTCTTATCTTGAGGATCATCCTCACCAACGATGGGAAGTATTGGTGGACTCTCCGAAGTTGACATCTTCAATCTCCGAGCGGTAAAGCTCTAATATGGAGAGCCTTGCTCTGATACCAATTGAAAGGACCTGGAATGTCAACTAGAGGGGGTGAATAGTTGAGACTGAAACTTTTTACTCAAAACAGCTGTTAGTCCAGAAAATGCGAAGACTCCAAAGAAATGTCCGGATACTCTGAAGATGTCCGGAGACTCCGAAGATTTCTCTGGAGATTCCGAAGATAATGCTGAAATGAACTATGACAGATCAAACCTCAACAAAAATCAAATCGCCGAATTACCATACAACGTTGGGGGAAATATAACTCAATTCAGGTGTTACTTGTAGCAGAAACCTTCTCAGAAGATAGATCAGGACCAAACCCTAGAATACAACACAAGTAGCAACAAGGAGACACAGAGATTTGTTTCTCGGAGTTCAGTTACACACAAGGAACTTACGTCTCTGTTGAGGAGCCCACGAAGGGCGGGTTTATCCACCAAACCACTTTCCTCTTCTCCACTCAACCCAAAGGTTAAATGAAGAACTTACTCAGCTGTAGGGGTAATACAAACTTCTCAAGGCAACCACAGAGGATTGGTTGCTCTTGAGCGACGCCTAGCCGTCTAGGAGCATAAAGCTCCAAGAGTAACAAATGCAAATCACCGGCTTGATGACGAACAAGGTGCTCAATGGATGGGGAATCAGCTCACAAGCACAATCTCTTGATCTCCACTCTATCTCTCACTCAATCCCTAACCAAATCTCACTTTGGAAGCAAAAGGGAGAGGAGAGAAGCTTTAGAATGCTCAAAGGAAGCTTTAGTTCGAAAGGGGTCAGAGAGAGCAGAAAGGAGGGGGCAGGAGGAGTATAAATACCCCTTCAGCCGAACTAGCCGTTAGTCCTGTTAAGTTCCGGAGTTTTTCGAAAAATCTCCGGAGTCTCCGAACTTTCTGGAGAACACCAGACTCCAGTCACCATTTGTTGGGATAGAAGCCGAAGCCAATGGTCCCAAACAACAGCTGAAACGGGACAACTGAAACAAGCAACAATAAATTACTTATCAACAGTATCCTGGAATCAACAACCTTTACATGAAGGGGAGGGGTCCCCTTTTATAGGGAGACCAAGGGTTTTTACATTCCCATTGTACACCTGAGATCAGGCATCATCCTCTAGACTACACAATACAAATTGCCTATGGACACTTTGGTACATTTACTCCTCCCAAATGTGAATGCGTAGACTTGTGATTCCGTGTTTGACTCGGCTTGGACTTGGTCTCCTTTGACTCGGTCCTTGTCAGCTTCGCCTGCTTCCATGAGCTTCTCAGCTCCTGGATTTGGCTTCCTCTGAGTTGAGATGACCCTAAGCCGCTTCCCAGCGTTCAGAAAGCCGATGACTCCTCCAAGGACCTGCAGTATAGAGCGAACCGAAGCTTGCTATTAACTCATTCATAACTTTTGGCATTCAACAGTATCAGTACTTCACCAAATTGGCTTCTAACTTGGTTCTGATAACGCTACTCCGGCATTCTGTTATATGATGACCGAAGCCAATTGGCTTTAGCATATAGCGAGATATGATCACCGAAGCCGATTGGCTTTCGTATATGGCGGGACGCGACCAGCGAAGCCGATTGGCTTTCGTATGTGGCGGGACGCGACCAGCGAAGCCGATTGGCTTTCGTATATGGCGGGACGCGACCAGCGAAGCCGATTGACTTTTGTATACAGCGAAATGTGATCACCAAAGCCAAAATAGAGATATGTAGAGCAAACAAAAGCTAAATTGGCTTGATTTCCTTGGTTCATAGTTGCCCTCACGCATGGATGAAGCAAAACAAGTAGAAGGCGTTTGTCGGCGGGCCAAATCCCCAACAGTAGCCCCTCGAGGACGAGGGCTTTCTTCAATAGGCCGAGCTCCAAGAAATTAGGATTGCTTGCCAACCAGAGAAACGCCTCCTCCTTGTTGGAGAAAGCCCCTTGGTATTTTGTCATGATTGTTCTATTTTTGCTTCGTTTATCTGATATGTCATGTCATTTCACTTCGTTTATTTGAAAACTAGTTAAATTGTTTTCACCGTTGTTGTAACTTTTGCTTCGGCTTGACCGAATTTGAAACGGCGGTTCGTTTTTCGAGATTTTAACGGTCAGATTTTACTGGCCTATAAATAGGACAGAAGGGGGGGTCGATTTTGCTTGCTTCGTTTCCCTTGTCTTGAGCTTGACAATTTCTCTGGATTTTGGAAGCTTTTGAGTTCAAGCTTTGGCTTTCTTCTCTCGACACAAGTAAGTTTTGTTTTTTGTGCTCTAGTATTTCCTTCATTTTTTTCCTTTGTCTTTTTGATGCTTTGTTTTCTTATTATTTTTCTATTTGTTGTAGCGGCTCGTATGAAGCAAACCGCTCATCTGATTGGCTACGTTTCTGACGAAGACAATTCAGACGGCGTTGATATGGATGCTGCCGAAGCTGCGCAGTTTGCTCAGGAGATTGAGGGCGGCGTGGCCGTGGACCCCGAAGCCGGAGCTGCTATGATTATTGATGATCGAGGCAAGGGACCTGCCGAAGAAGGTACAGCTACAGGTGACGACATAGAGGACGCTGGATCTACAGCTGAGGATGCCCTTGAAGACGTAGAAGCCGATGCCTCAGATCTTGTGGATTATAGGAAAAAGCCAAAGACCACTGTTTTTGGTGAGTCTCGTGTTACCCCTTCATTGATTCGCTTCTATGAGGAAAAGGGGTACTTTGAGGCCGGCCAAGGACGAGCCCCTGGTACAGAGACTACCCCGGCACCTGGGCCAGACGAAGCTGTTGTATTCAAGGAGTTCTTCACCGCTGGGCTTCGGATGCTCGTAGACAATATTATCGCTGATATTCTTTGGAAGTTTGGCTTACAGCTTTATCATCTTACCCCCAATGCTATTACTCACTTGCTTCGCTTCTTCTGGGCCGTAAAGACTAATGCGTCGGATGTTAACGCGGATTGCTTCGCCCGTTACTTTGAGGGGCATCGGCAGACAAAAAGCGTCAAGGTTGATGGCTTTGACTATGAGCCGGACTATGGTAGTGTTACCTTTTGCGCGCGGTGGAGGCAGACTGACAAACAAAAGGTGGAGCTTACCTTTTGTCAGAGAAACACATGGGACAAGAGCTAGAAGAACTATTGGCTCTATGTCAAGGTGCCGGCGCTGGAGGCTGTGTTAGAGGACGGGACGAAGCAAATTTCTTTTCCTCTGCACAGTTCTATCGGCACTTGTGAGTTTGTTGCTTGCCCTTCCTTCGACAGAAATGCCCCCGGCTTTGATCGGTGTGAAAGTGCTTTTTTCAGAGCTAGTCGGGTTTCAAGCAGCCGAGACTTGATTGAGGAAGGGCTTGCTGTTGGAGTGAATATCCTATCTGCTTTGTGGAAGCCATTTGCTGTTGAGACTAGGCTGTACAGAGGTATTCCTCATGTTTGCTTTCCCAAGTTTGGGGTGAAAAAGCCAGAGAATATGTCTGACTTCGCCTTCGTTCAGTCCATTGAGTTAATGGCTGAAATTATTTGTGGGAAGTATACTACTAAGGAACATGAGAGTTGCTTGGCTTTGGTGGATGGGGTCCGGCTTAACAGGGTGTTCGTTGAGATGGGCGTTGGCTATTCTCAGCGTTCGGCCCCATCCAAGCCCACAAAGAAGTTCACTGATCAAGATCACCCTAGCGTGTTACCAGCCCCGAAGCCGGGTCGAGGCCGTGGGAGGAAAGGAGGTACTGGAGGCCGTGGTAGCGGCCAGTCTGACGAGGGCGGTGACGAAGCCGGAGCCCCTTCAAGCCGCTCGAGGGTCACTGCCGCTAAAAAGCGAGCTGCCTCTTCTTTGGAGACTTCCAAGCGTACTTCTGCCTTGGAGTCCTCCAAGCGCCCAAAACTTGGCAAAGCTCTTCCTATCGTTCCACTTGCCAGCGCACCTCCTCGTCCCGTTGCTTCGGCTACGGAAGCGCCTCCCGCTATGGCCCCTAAGCAAGTTGTTCCTGCAGCTTCCGCTGCAGTTGATTTGCCCTCTACTGGAGGTTTGTTCCTTGTGCAACTTGTCTTTTTATTTTTAGCTTTGCTTTGCTTATTTGTTTTTGTCATCTAATTTATAGTTAAAGCTGTTGTTCGACCTCGTCGTGAACTCCTACTTGAATGTATCGACGATTAGGATGATGAAGTGAGCTATAGCCGTCTTTTGAGGAAGGACGAGACAAAGGATTTTACACTTGGTGGAGCTGAAGTGTCGTCTGTCCCTATCCAGCCATCGTCCTTGGATTTACTGGCTGGTGCCGCGGCCAAGTCCCTTCAGATTTCTGAGGGACTTGCGCAGTCCGCTTCGGCTAATGTTGAAGAGCCGCCGCGGACAGTTACAGATAGCAGTGAGCCCATGCAGTTGGCTTCTACTAACATTGAAGGGCCTGTGCAGATGGCTCTTACTCTTGAGACTGGAGAAGGCTCTGGTGATTTGGTTCCACGCACCGCTGAGCCGGTTAAGTTGGTTCCTTCGACTGTCGCCGGGCAGTCTGCCCCTGCTAAGGATGTTGAACCAACCCTTGAGAGGCCAGCTCCTGAGAAAGCTCCTGAATCAAGAGGTGTGTTTCGCGAAGCAGTTATATTTGCGTTTTTAGCTGAAGTGATCTTTTTTGATTTGTTGATTATTTTGCTTTAGAAACAAGTTATGCCGGATATGGCCCCCTTGCAGATCGGCTTCGACAAAGCGGCTTTCATCCTCCCAATGAGGTTCCGGTTATCATCCCAAATGGTTGGTAATTTTAACTGCTCACCCGAAACTGATTGATTTTAGCTTTTTGTCTAAACATTGGTTTCGCACTTTCAGAGCTTGAGACTCGTGTCAAATCCTTGGATTTGGACACGCTTTCCATTTCCAGTCTTAGTGGTGGCATCCAGGTCTGTTCCTTTTCCTTCGTTTTTGAGTTTGTCTGGCTTTTTGATACTTATGCTTTTCTTGTTTTAGTCTATAATGTCCATGCAGGAGCTTTTCGCTCGCCTTCCGCTTCGTCTCAACGATGTTGAGAACGAGCGGGCGGAGCTTGAGGCTCTAAGGAAGGAGCGTGAAGGCTTTCTGCTGCTTAAGAAGTCCTTGGATGATGAGAAAGAGCAGCTTCGTCTTGAGCGTGAGTCTGCCTTGTCAGAAGTAGCTTCGCTCAAACACCAGGTTGCTTCGCTTGAATCTATGCGTGCACTTAACGCTCAGACAATCGAAGGGCTTCGGGGCAAGGTAATTGATGCTGCCACTTTGGAGCATGATCTGAAGAATCAAATCAAATCTCTCGAAGCTGATAAAGGGAAAGCGACGTCGGATGCTGAAAAGTACAAAGGGGAGCTTTTGGTTGCTGTTGACCTAAAGAACTCTCTTATTTCCGAAGCCAGTCAGCTCAAGGCTCAATTGGGGCAGCTTAAGGCTGACAAGGAAAATTTAGATTCTGAATTGCTCCGTCGCAGCTTGGGTGTTTATGCTGAGTATGAAGCTGCTCTGAAACAATATGGGGCCGAGCCGCTGCCCTTCCCCTCTGATGACTTTAGCGTTGGGAATCTCTTTGACTGGTTTGATGATGAGTTTAAGTGCTTGCCAGATGTCTTGTCCAGAGTGGGTGATTATGCTGCCTGGACGTGCATCACAAACGCTTTTAAGATGCTGGCGGATGACGGATGCACTCATTACAAAGGCTTTTTAAGGAGAGACTTTCAGTTTCCTTCGGCTCTGAATCCTGATAGGAAAGATCTTTTCAACGAGGCTGTTTTAGCGGCTCGTGGCCTCTTTCTGAGGATGTTTTGGTCAGAGACAGGGAGGGAGTGTGCTCGGCGTACTACATATGATCGTTTGGTTAAGGTTAGCTTCTTTTATCATTTCATCTGTTTATTTTGGCTTCGGGCATATCCTTTTAGCCTTGCTTTTGGTATTGATTGTTCTGCTTAATTTCAGTACAAGGAGGAGCTCGCTCTCGAACAGCGGCAGAGAGCCGAAGCCGAAGCCGCTGCTGCCGCCGCCACTGCTGGGGCCTCCACTTCAGGAGCTGGTGCCGAAGCTAGTCGTGATGGTGCTGAAGCCGGAGCCTCTAATGCTGATCCGAAGGTTTAGCTTCAATAGAGCTAATGACTTTGATTCTTTTGTTGAGAGATGTTTAAACTTTGTAAATTTGTATATACTCAGATCCCTGATGAGGGAGGTGTTCTTGAAATCGTGCCAATCACTATGCGCGATGGCCCCTTGTGTGTGTCTGGCTTCGCGTGGGAACAATATCGGAAGTTTTGTCCAAGTCAAAGAATTGATGATTTCTGGGAATTTTGCCATGAGTTCTTTAGTCGTTGCGAATTCGATGTGTTTGAGTTTTTTAACTCCTTCATCGTTCGATGTTCTCCTCGTGTCGAACTCGCTCGTGCAAGAAATGCCGAAGCTGCTCGTCTGCTTCCAGTTAAGGTGGAGCCAGAAGATTTAGATAATGATAGGGATTTTGCTTATGTATATAATGCTCCCAGATTTAGGAGATCTAGCCAGCTTTTTGACGGATATGTTTTTGAGATGTTTTGAGTCATCTCTTTGTAAAACACCGTGTATTTCGCTTGGTCATTGTTTTGATTCGAAACACTTGAATGAATGTAAGCTCGATTTGGCTTTGTTGCGAGAGAAACGCCTCCTCCCCCTCAAAGCGGGGTTTTATTCGTTCAAGTGTTTTGTACTTGTGGTTCGGAGCCACCTTAGCTTTTTTGAGCTTTGTACTTGTGCGTAAATATGTGTACGGGGATGTGCATTGCGTGGGTTGCCGAAGCCCCTATTATTTGTGCTTATATAAACGAGTTTGCTTTCAAGCATTTAGAATACTGTTAGCTGAAGCTGTTTTTGTTTTAAAATATTTGTCTGAGCCAAAGCCCCTTTGACTCTTTTTAAATTAAGCGTTTTTTGGACCGAAGCCCCTTTTACTCTTTTTTGGAGTAAGCCTTTCCTTAGATCTGAATTGGCTTTACTCTTAGTAGGGTCAATTCAGTTCTATTTAAGTTATCGAATATCAGCGACTTGGTCGAAGCCAATCGCTTTCGATGCTGTTCTTGTGTGTTCTAACAAGTTGCCGAAGCCCCTATAGGCTTTTTAGGGCGCTGCTAGACAAAGCTGCTAAAGCCTTTATAAGTTTTAGAGTACTGCTTGCCGAAGCTGTTTTTGTTTTATAGTAATTGTTTGGGTCAGAGCCCCTTTTACTCTGTTTTTAGAGTAAGCGTCTCTGGACCGAAGCCCCTTTTACTCCTCTTTGGAGTAAGCTTTTGCTTAGATCTGAATTGGCCTTACTCTTGGTAGGGTCAATTCAGTTCTTTGTGAATTGTCGAATACGAGCGACTTGGTCGAAGCCAATCGCTTTGGATGCTGCTTTTTTGGGGAATACCTCGTTCATATATGATTTGACGAGTTACAGTAAGCACCGCCTAGTTAAAAACCTCACCCCTTGGTCAAGGTCCCCTTGTGAGGAAAAGAGTACGGGCTTTTTTGTAAGAAAGTAAAAATGCTAATCTACTCAATGACTTCGTTTATAGAGTACGAAGCCATTTTACATCTTTTTTACAAGTAATATTTGCGTAAGCTGTCTGCATTCCATGAATGCGGCAGCTCGTTTCCTTCATCGTCGCCTAAGCGAAATGAGCCAGGCCTGTTGCTTTTGATGACCAGAAATGGGCCTTCCCATTTCTGTTGCAGCTTTCCAGTGGGCATGCTTGGATTTTTCCTAAGGACCCAGTCCCCTGCCTTGATATCTTTTCTGATTACCTTTTTGTCTCGCCACTTTCTTGTCTCAGCTTGATACTTGGAAATGTTTTCTGCTGCCTGGAGCCTGTATATCTCAAGGAGATCCTTGTCAACGGCTTCGCTCTCTTTGGGAGCGTCTTGTTGGGTGCGAAGCCCTTTGTGCAGTATTTCCTCTGGGCATACTGCTTCTTCACCGTAAAGCAGTTTAAATGGAGTAAACTGTGTTGCCCTTGATGTGGTGGTGTTGTGAGCCCAGATCACCTTCGGCATCTCTTCTACCCACTTGCCTTTTTTCTTACAATTTGGGAGGCACTTTCGAATGGCTGTAAAGATTAAGCCATTGGCTCTTTCAACTGCTCCATTTGCTTGTGGATGATATACCGAAGCAAATTTAGCTTTTGTTCCAATTGACATGCAATATTGCCTGAATTCATCACAGTCAAACTGCTTCCCATTGTCCACTGTTATTTCCCTTGGTACTCCGAATCGACACACAATTTGCTGCCAGAAGAATTTGATAACTGTTTTTGCTGTGATGTTAGCCAAAGGTCTGGCTTCGATCCACTTTGTGAAATACTCAACTGCTACTATGGCGTATTTGAGATTTCCTTGGGCCGTTGGGAGCGGGCCAACTAGATCAATGCCCCATCTTTGCAAAGGCCATGTTGGAGTTATCAGCTGTGATTGCTCCGAAGGAGATTTTCTGTTCACTGCACACTTTTGACACTGATCACACGTCTTGACCGTGTTTGTTGCATCCATGATGATTGCAGGCCAGTAGAATCCTTGCCTCATTGCTTTGCCCACTAAAGCTCTTGCCCCAAAGTGTGCCCCGCATAAGCCGCTGTGTATTTCTTGGATCAGTTCTTTTCCTTCGTTGTGAGAGATGCAACGAAGCCAAGGAGCTACAACTCCTTTCTTGTAGAGGACATCATCTATCATCTGATAGCATCTTGCTCTTTGTTGCATAGCTTTTAGGTCATCTTCATCAATTGGCTCATAGTATCCCCGAAGGAAAGCTATTATTGGGGATCGCCAATCCTCGGAGCTTATTGCAATGATCAGCTTCGGTGGGTCATCTGAATCCTTTATTGATGGTGATGTTAATGTTTGAAAGAACACATCAGGTGGAAGCTTGTCCCCTTTTGCAGCTGCTTTAGCCAGAGCATCTGCCTCGTCATTTTTTGCTCTTGGGATGTACTCCACAGTGAAACCTTTGAATTTTTTCTCCATTGAGCGTAAAGTGGTCAAGTATTTGATGAGTTCTGGTTGCTTCGCTATGCTCTCTTTTTCGATGTGATCTGCCACCACCTTAGAATCTGTTTTGACAGTGAATCTCTGAGCTCCCAAAGCCCTGGCTTTTCTAAGCCCAAGTAGCACAGCTTCGTACTCAGCAACGTTATTTGTGCTTCTGTCACTGCATTTGCAAAACTCTAAATTTGCTGCATATCTCATTTTCACGCCCGAAGGCGATTGCACAATTGCCGCGATGCCGGCTCCTTTGTCCCCCCAAGCACCATCACAATGTATCAACCAATTTTCCTCTCTAACAGCATTTTGTGGCGAAGGCGATGTCCACTCTGCGATGAAGTCAGCTAGGACTTGCGATTTGATTGATGTTCTTCTTTCAAAATCCACGACGTACTCTGAAAGCTCCGCTGCCCACTTGCGAATTCTCACCGAAGCTTCTTTGTTGTTCAAAAGCTCCTTGAGTGGCTGATCCATGAGGACTTTTATGTGATGGCCCTCGAAATAGTGTCTTAGCTTTCTGGAAGCCATTATCACTGCATAGATCATCTTCTCAATCTCTGTATAAAACAGCTTCGACGCATTCAAAGCTTCGGATACATAGTAGACTGGCTGCTGAATGCTTCTGCCATCTACCAGCTTTTCTGTGATGAGCGCTGCACTAACTGCTGATTGTGATGCTGCAATGTATAGTAGGAGTGGTGTTTTTGGGTTTGGTACTGTTAGCTTCGTGAGTTGCATCAAGTATTGTCTTAGCTCGTGGAATGCTTTTGACTGCTCTGGCCCCCATTGGAACTTAGCTGCGTTTCTGAGTGTTGCAAAGAATGGTAAGCTTCGCTCTGCTACTTTTGCAATGAATCTGTTGAGTGCGGCAATTCTGCCCGACAGCTTCTGCACGTCTCTCATGCACTTTGGCTCTTCCATGTTAAGGATTGCATTTATCTTGTCTGGATTGGCTTCTATCTCGTGAGCTGAAACCAGACAACCAAGTATTTTGCCTTTTGTCACTCCAAATACACACTTTTCTGGATTTAGCTTGAGACCGGCCTGTCTCATGCGAGCGAAGGCGGTTGCTAGATCTGATACGTGATCTTGCCTTTTGGCACTTTTGACCAAGATGTCATCAACATATGCCAATATGGTTTTGAACAATTCGTCCTTAAACACTGTACTTGACATTCGGCACTGCTTCCTGCATTCCGAAGCCCCTCAGGCATCCCGACGAAGCAAAACGTGCCAACTGGTGTGATAAAGCTGGTTTTCTCCTCATCCTCTTTTTTCATCCAGATTTGATGATAGCCAGAAAAGCAATCTAAGAGGGACATCATTTCACTTGCTGCTGCTTGATCAACAATCTTGTCAATTCTTGGTAGTGGGAAATCATCTTTTGGGCAAGCTTTATTGAGGTCTGTGAAATCAATACACATTCGCCATTTCCATTCTTCTTCTGAACTGGTACAGTGTTTGCTAGCCATGTTGGATATTTGACTTCGCGTATGACATTGGCGTCCAGCAGCCTTTGCACTTCGGCTTTTACTGCATCAGCTTTCTCTTCTGACATCTTTCTCAACTTTTGCTTTTTTGGCTTCATATCAGGACTGATTGCCAGCTTATGCTCAACTATGCTTCTGTCAACACCTGGTAAATCTTTGCTTGACCAAGCAAACACATCTTTGTTATTTCTGAGGAATTCGATGAGCCTGTCTTCTTCGTCCGGCTCTAGATCTGAGCCAATGATCACTTCTCTGTCAAAGACATCGGGCTGCAGCTGCACCTGCTTCGTCTCTGCGGCTTTCTGCATCTTCCTGTTATCTTTCTCGATATTTGGCTTTTCTTCTAGGTAATATGGATCTTTTTCTTCAAGCATATGCACATTTCGCTGACCAGGTGCTCTGGCTTTTTCGATGTTTCTGGCTTCCCTCTGGTCGCCATATACGGTTATAACTCCTTTGAGAGCTGGCATTTTCATGCATAGGAATGACTGCCTTATGATGATGTCAAAAGCATTTATGACTCCTCTTCCGAAGATGACATTGTAATCGAAGACCATGTCCACTACATCAAAGGTGATGTATTCTGTTCTTGCATTCGATGTGTCGCCGAAGGATACTTGCAGTGAAATTTTCCCGAGTGTTTGGGTTCGCTTCCCCCCGAAGCCGACCAATGGAGTGTCTGATGGCTCCAGGTTGTCTGGGTTAATATTGGTCATGTTTCTGAGTGTTTTTGCTAGAATGATGTCAGCAGAGCTTCCTGTGTCCACTAGCACCTTTCCAATCGTCCAGCCAGCAATATTGGCTTCGATCGACATAGCATCGTTGTGTGGGTAGTTGTGGAGCTTGAGATCTTCCTCAGTGAAAGTGATGGGCATATGAGACCATTCCGACTTCTTGTACGGGCCATCAACAGAGATGTTATTGACTTGGTGAAAATAGCTTTTCCTTTGCTTTTTGTTCTCAAAAGCAAGAGATGATCCTCCAGAAATAGGCATGATGTGTCCATAGCTTGGGAGTGGACTTGGAGCTTCTTTCTGATTGGCTTTTTGCTGTGAGAGTGGTGGTGGTGGTGGCAGCTCCTCAACCTTTATGTTTTGCGAAGCTGCTTGCAGGGAGGTTTGAGGGTATAAGTGAGGACATATGGCTTGTGGGTAGTAGTGCTGAAAGGTTTGTGGCGAAGGCAAATATTGGGTTGCCATCGTTGTTGATGGATGCACAGTGTTTGAGTTTAGCGAAGGATATACTGGGCAGTATGGTTGGATAGCTTGGGAAGGGTTTTGGGTATTTGATTGCGAAGCCGATATTGGCTTCGTTTGGGTTGCTTGAATCTTCTCTGCTCTTAGCTTTTCTATTGTTTTCTTGATATCTCTGCACTGTTCTGTGCCATGGGTATGATTTTTGCCTTGGTATTGGCAAAACAGCTCAGGTCCCGCTGGACCTCTTCCTCTTCCTCGGCCTCTGCCGGCTTTTCCACCCCTCTGATTGGGCTCATTTCTCTGGTTGTGGTATTGGCTTTCTGGGTAAGGTGGTTTAGTTTCGTAGGAGGGAGGCGGATTGTCCACCTTCATGATTGTTTGGTGGGAGTAGTTTTGGTAATTGTGGCTGTGGTGATGGGTTTTGGCTTGTGACTCATATTGGTTTCTCATGATGGCTTCTCTTGCCAATCTCATTCGGTTGTCATTGTCAGAGCGACAGTATTTTTTGAACTCCTCATACAGGTCTGCCAGAGTAGCTGGTGTCTCTCTTGCGATATGCTGTGCAAACAATCCTGGGCGAAGCCCTTGTATTGCTGTGAATTTTGCTGCTTCGTCGGGGATATGTGGGGCTTGAGCACGTAGAGTGACAAATCTGCGGAAGTAGTCCTCTAGTGGCTCCTTCGGCTGCTGGTGTAGTGTGAGTTCGGCATATGAGAGTGATTGGTCTCCCATGATGCTAAAATTTTTGATAACCTCCCTCTTCAGATCATACCAGCTGTTGATTGATAGGCCAGGCAGCTTCGTGTACCAATTCATTGCTGTGCCATCGCAGACAATGATGAAGGATTTTGCTAGCACAACATCATCTCCTCCTGCCGAAGCTATTGCAGCTTCATAGCTCATTAGAAATTGTTTTGGGTCGGTGAGGCCGTTATATCTTGGTAGAGAGATGGGTTTGTAAGAAGGTGGCCATCTTGCCAGTTGGAGGCTTTCTGAAAGTGGACACATATGATCGATGGGATGAGTATGGAGTGTTTGGAAGCCAGTTTGGGATGAAGAATTGTGGTTTGGTGGGTTGATGGTGATGTTTGGCTCATTGAGCTCTGCTTGGAGCTCAGTGACTTGCTTTTTGGCTTTCTCGAGCTCTTGACGCAGCTTTTCAGATCTGGAACTTGTGTTGTTCAGTCTCCTCTGCTTCGCTTGCCTCAGCTCCTCGAGCTGCTTCTTGACTTGTAGCAATTGATGTTGCTGCTCCTCTTCCTCCTCTTGCATTTGTTGCTCTAGTTTGAGCTGTGCAGCATCCAGCTCTCTCTGTTGCTCAAGGCGTCGGAGGCGAAGCCTTTCTTCGAGTCGGTGCATCCTCTCCTCGGTGGTAAGGGTTTCTTCATCGGTCTCTTGATCGTCGAGAACGGCTTCAGTTATTGTTGGTGGATTTGTGGGTCGGGGGGCAGCTTCGATGCTGAGGGTTGCATTTGACACGGTGGTGGTTGGTTTGGTTGGCTTTTTTGGTGGCATGGTGGTTATCGTGGGTTTTGTTCGTGCACTGCACAAACGGTGGGCGCCAGTTGTTGGGATAGAAGCCGAAGCCAATGGTCCCAAACAACAGCTGAAACGGGACAACTGAAACAAGCAACAATAAATTACTTATCAACAGTATCTTGGAATCAACAACCTTTACATGAAGGGGAGGGGTCCCCTTTTATAGGGAGACCAAGGGTTTTTACATTCCCATTGTACCCCTGAGATCAGGCATCATCCTCTAGACTACACAATACAAATTGCCTATGGACACTTTGGTACATTTACTCCTCCCAAATGTGAATGCGTAGACTTGTGATTCCGTGTTTGACTCGGCTTGGACTTGGTCTCCTTTGACTCGGTCCTTGTCAGCTTCGCCTGCTTCCATGAGCTTCTCAGCTCCTGGATTTGGCTTCCTCTGAGTTGAGATGACCCTAAGCCGCTTCCCAGCGTTCAGAAAGCCGATGACTCCTTCAAGGACCTGCAGTATAGAGCGAACCGAAGCTTGCTATTAACTCATTCATAACTTTTGGCATTCAACAGTATCAGTACTTCACCAAATTGACTTCTAACTTGGTTCTGATAACGCTACTCCGGCATTCTGCTATATGATGACCGAAGCCAATTAGCTTTAGCATATAGCGAGATATGATCACCGAAGCCGATTGGCTTTCGTATATGGCAGGACGCGACCAGCGAAGCCGATTGGCTTTCGTATGTGGCGGGACGCGACCAGCGAAGCCGATTAGCTTTCGTATATGGCGGGACGCGACCAGCGAAGCCGATTGGCTTTTGTATACAGTGAAATGTGATCACCAAAGCCAAAATAGAGATATCTAGAGCAAACAAAAGCTAAATTGGCTTGATTTCCTTGGTTCATAGTTGCCCTCACGCATGAGATGAAGCAAAACAAGTAGAAGGCGTTTGTCGGCGGGCCAAATCCCCAACACCATTCTTCGGAGACTCCCAACAATTCTTTGGAAACTCCAAAACTTTCCGGGTAAAGCACTCTCAATTAATTCCCAAGTGAAGTGCAAGTGCAAGGTGTCTCTCATGGTTAAGTTAGTTAATATTTGAGCACCTTGTCATCACCAAACTAGTTTTTCGGCATCCCTCTTGATAGTACGGTTTTCCTAAACTCAATTGTCAGGAGAATTAAAAATTAATCTTCATGTAAGCTTCATCCATGCTTTCATTTCCCTTTTTGGGTGCTACATCTCTCCATATGTACTTTATCATTTTCACCTGTCACCTGTGTATATGCCTCATTGCAAATATTAGATACTAAAGTGTGTTGTCGTTAATCAACCAAAACCACAAGAGATCATAGATGCACTTTCAATCTCCCCCTTTTTGGTGATTGATGACAACTCCCTTTATCAATATAATCATAATCCATAAGTGAATTCCATTGAACAAGCTCCCCCTTAATATGTGCATTGAATCGAATTCAATAATCGACAATAACAATGTCAATTTGCACAATAAGAGGGACAAGAGATCAATCTATATGCTCCAATAGCAATGAGTACTCAAGAATGTGCAACAAATATACAGAACAATGCATATGACAGTTATGCACATCAATCTAGAACAGAAAATAGGTTGCAGCTAGAAAATCCGGAGAGTCCGGAGAAAAGTCCGAGTCTCCGAACAGGTCCGGAGACTCCGAAAAAATCTCCGGAGATTCAGAAGATTCTGCTGCCCCGTACACTTTAAGGTGGTTGCTCCTGAGGAGCATGAGGCGGTGGATGAGGAGAGGCCCCCACGCATTGAGCGTTAAAGTTGGCTGCACTGGTGTTGCGGCGCGAGTTTTCTACATGGCTGAATCTGGGGGATCGACGGTCGTGTGTGTGCGGCATGAGGATGACAACCCCGTGGTGGACGAGTTCTGGTTGCCGCTCAGGCTTGCAGCGGGCCGCGGCATTTGGCGTGGCATAGCGTTGACGACAACGACGCAATTCTTGGTGGCTTACTTTCGGCTTCTCTCCCAGGATGTGGTGGTGTAGCATTTTGTTGTGTGCGTTGTTTGTGTGGTGGTGTTCGCTTCGGCACATGATGTACAATTGCTTTTTCTTCTTAAATGATAGAGCAGTGCTCCTGCTATCTTTAAAAAAAGGGAAAAGTCCATATTTCAGACTTCATCTATCGAGCGCGTCCGTTTTTCAACCCCAAACCGCAAAACTAGATATCCTCCGCCACTCAACTTTTGATACCGGACAAATTACCCCCTCGAGCGGATTCCACCCCTGTTTTGGTCCACGTCACACGTCCGACATGGCCGCGGCTGCCCTGTCAGCATCATCGGACTTAAAAGGCCTGGGTCCAGCCCAGCCACCTCTCTCCTCTCCCTCTCCTCTCCCTCTCCCTGAACCCTAGCTGCGGCGGCGACTGCGGTGGGCGGCGACGGTGGCCGATCTGGTAGCCGGACAAGGCGACATTGATGGCGGCTTCAGGGAGCTCGAGCTGCTCCAGGTCGAGTGGCGGCGGCAGGAGCGAGGACTACTTGTCGCCGATTCCGTACCGCGAGGGCCCGCTAGATTACGAGCCCAGGGTGAAATGCAAGTGTGGGAAGAAGGCTGCCAGGTGGATCTCTTGGAGCGACGAGAACTCAGGAAGAAGGTATCTGAAGTGCTTCAGTGCACGGGTGAGTTGATTGCGTGCCTCGATTTGGAGTTTTGGATGTGTTTCTGTGCTGATGTGATTCGATTACAGAATGGTGGATGCGACTTTTGGCGGTGATATGAAAAAAACATGGCGACGCACTTCATTGCACAATTGCTGATGGACTTGCGCGATGCCATCAGAAGCTTGAAGAAGGAGAACAAGCAACCGATAAGATTAGGTAAGTCTGACCGTGGAAGTCTGATGGAGGAGCATACAGCATTGCAAGGCCAGATTAGGAGTCTGTTCACAGAGGCAAACCAGCAGAGGAACCAAAATGCCCAGTTGAGGAACCAAAATGCCCAGCTGAGGAACCAAAATGTGATGAAGGATGCTGATAATGTTGTACTTGTTGGAAGAGTGAAGAAGTTAGAGAAGGAGAGAGTTATGTTAATGTTGGTGATTGTGGCTTGTGTTGTTGTTGTGCTTGGGCAATTGTTTAGCAAGTGATCTGGAGGTTAGATGAATCTGGAAGGGATGTAGTTTGGATTATGTTTGTGGCCTGTGTTGTCCCTTGTTGTAATGAATCTGGAATCTGGAATGTGACTTTGGCTAAAACTCATGTGTCCATAGTTGTATTGGTAAGCTTGAGAAACATTCAGAAAATCAACAAGTTTGCATTACATGAAACTTAAGTTGGCAACACATCATGTCCATAAAACAAAAATGGATAAGCCTTAAGTTTGGCATTACATCATGTCCATAAAACAGAAATAGATAAGCCTTAGGTTTGGCATTACATCACAAATGGAAATAGCACATGTTGCTTCTTGTTAGCAACTCCTCCCGAAGGAAGTAGAAGAAACTCCTGGTACTTGGAAGGCATTGTCTTCTTCCTCTTATGTGGCTCCTGGGCACTGACCTCGGCAAATGTTGATCCAGAAGTGGCATTAACAGTCACACTGGAGTTTGCCTGTGATAGGGGTACTTGTGCATGAAGATTTATAGAGGCAGAACCACCTCTTGTTGTTGAAACTCTAGCTGTAGTTGATGTCTTTATGATTTTTCCCTTTTCTTTGTCTTTGCTGGTGCCAACCTACAAAAGCAATGTGTCAGTAATAGTACAGAAACCAGTGCAAACCTGCAATAGCATAGGAACATGAATACCTTTGGTTTTTCCACTGTAGGAGCTGAAGTACTCAAGTCTGAACTCCTCTTCCTCTTGTTTGTTCCCACAGTTGCACCAGTACAACTTTGTTGGGTACTGGACACTACTACCATGGCATTTGGAGGTGCTGCAGAACTTGTAGGTGGAGCTGGTTGTGGAGCTGTAGGTGGAGGCACACCATTCCTCTTAGCACAATTCTTCTTGTTGTGTCCAACACCTTTGCAACTCCTGCATCGAATAACAGTCCCCACCTTGCAGATTCTGGTAGCCTTTGGTTTCTCAGTTGAGTCTCTCTTTCTCTCCTTCTTTGGCCTATCTGGCATCCTTACAAATGGTGGAGCAAGTGGCTTTTCCCTCTCTGAAATGGGCCAACTAAACATACCCTCAACAGGTTGCAGGTAGTGAGAATAGGTTTTCCTGAACTCAACTACTGAATAACATGGTGCAATGTACTCATCAAGTTGATTTGTCTTGAAGAAAATGCAACTTATTGCATGAGGACATGGCAATCCTGAAAGTTGCCAATATCTACAAGAACAAGTCTTCTCTACAAGATTTATTGTGAATCTATGTTCCCAATGCACAACCTCAAAGCAGTTATCACCATTGCACCATTGACGGTTCCTTTCCAGGGGGAAGCCAGTGCAACAAAGTTCCCTCAGCAACTGCACAATGGTCTTTAAGATGCCCTACTACCTCTGGAAGAGACACTTTATCACGATCAATATATGACATAGCCTCAGATCCACCACAATAGTGCAGCTTCTTCCCATCATGAATGAACTCCCCATTGTAAAAGAACCGAACAGGCAGATAACCCAACATATCCATGTCGCAACTGTGTAAACAAACAAAGACATCCACCATAAATACTAGATCTGCAGGCAAAAAGTACTAAACAACTCAAATCCCTAAGCTTAAACAACTCCAGACGCCCTAATCGTTCCAATCCCTAAGCATAAACAACTCAACCTCAGCCTAATCGTTCCAATCCCTAGGCATAAACAACTAAAAGTATCCAATCCATCGATTCCATTTGCTTAAACTAATGGAATGCATCCAAATCGAAGGAATCCTACTCGTCAAACTGACCTTTTCTGTGGATCCTTCACGTCTTGTTGAACATCAATCCTCTTCAGTGGACGAAGCCTGGTGTCGCCGGCTACCAGATCGGCCGCCGTCGCCACCCACCGTAGTCGCTGCCGTAGCTAGGGTTCGGGGAGAGGGAGAGGTGGCTGGGCTGGACCCAGGCCTTTTAAGTCCGATGATGCTGATAGGGCAGCCGCGGCCACGTCGGACACGTGACATGGACCAAAACAGGGGTGGAATCCGCTCGGGGGGAGGGGGTAATTTGTCCGGTATCAAAAGTTGAGTGGCGGAGGATATCTGGTTTTGTGGTTTGGGGTTGAAAAACGGACGCGCTCGATAGATGAAGGTTGAAATATGGACTTTTCCCTTAAAAAAAAGAAGGAAAGGAAAGAAACAGAGCACTCTGAATCAAACACAGCAGGGATACGTACTGCGTGACGTTACTGATGTGAAACCGATCAAACGAAAAGGAAGAAACACTAGAGCGTGAACCAAACACAGAAACGAACCGTGTATCAATTGCATGTGAATATTGTCCTTTTTTTTCTCTTTGCATAATTTTTTATTAACTTATTAAAACTCGCACGAAGATGTAGAACTGTATGCATCATCTACCCTTCATATTTTGGTTTGATTTTTTCATGCATGTTTTGATGTTCTTTTTTTTTTAAAAAAAAAGGAAAGACATGAGCACATGATTCAAGCACATCGTATCCGTATTTAAAAAAAGGATACGCTCTGAAAGAACTCGCACATCGTATTCTCGTGTGCCCACCATTACACCCCAATATAACCGAGGTATAAGACGTTTCAAGCAACAAACCACCGAATTCAGTGAGACGATACCTCCTCCTTGTTTCTTACTCCGTTTCCAATCAGTACTTTTCCATGCCTTTCTTTCTCTTTTGCTGAACAATTTTCCAAGCCTATTTGCATTTGAGCAGTCAAATCAACTCTCACGATCTATTGGCACCCAAGCTGGTTGCCTTCCAGATTTTTGTTACCGTTAGATATCAGTATTTTTTAAAATTAAAGCAGGAGCACTGTTATTTCATTTAAAGAGAATAAGAAATTCAAGTCTTACAAATAAAAGATTACATAAAAGCTGATAAACTCGAGCAACAACGTAGGAGACTGTAAACATAAGGAACTAAGGCATCGCTGGCCTTCCACGGGCCTGTAGCATTAGATATCAGTATATCGCCGGGAACTGGGGACCATTCGTAGTCATGGCTAGCCCTCACTCCAGCCTACACTTGCTCGTCCTTGCCGGTGTCCCCAATTGGCACATGCCGCCGTGTACTGGCGAGCTCGCTTGCTGGCCCTTCTGTTGACAACTGAAATTGGCCAAGGAGGAGTCAGTACAAAAAGCGCCGGTGTCCCCAATTGGCACATGCCGCCGTGTACTGGCGAGCTCGCTTGCTGGCCCTTCTGTTGACAACTGAAATTGGCCAAGGAGGAGTCAGTACAAAAAGCAAGACGGAAGATTAGTGCATCTGCGTCCAGACCGGTCTGACCGGTTTGGGAAACCGGTCAGACCGATTTGTCCTTATAATTCGACTAGGTTTAGAATTCCGAGGTGTAACGAGTTGTAACTTGGTTTTTTTGCGGGACAAGACCTACCCTCCCTATAAATATAAGGGAATTTGGCCGGTTGAGGACAGACCCAATCGATTCAATCAAATCTACTATTTTTGCCTTTATTTTTTTGCATTCTTCAACCTTAGCTTTTTCAAACCCTAATCTGATGTTCTTCCTTCGTCTCCACGATGTTTGAAGACGTCCTAGGTGGCCTGCCGACCCTAAGACATCCCTATGCACGTCCACCCTGACGGATCTTTTCGGGTGACGTTCCTAGGGCTTGCTCCCAATTTCTCTGGAGAAATCAGTCTGACCGGTCTGCGCAGGAAAGCTACGAACAGTTCTTGCTATGTACTGCGTGATCTAGCGCTCTCATATGTTGACCGAATTCTGCGTAAACACCTTTCCTTTCCTGATCCACCGCCGTGCCGCGACCTGCCAAAAACATGGGAGGTCACAGACCTCACAGCACGCCGCTGCCACATTGGGAGCAGTAAAAAAGTGAAAGGGGTGAACCACAAAGTCCACAACGAGCGAGCGGCCCAGCCCAAAAGCTGTCGGGGTTACCAACTCGGCGGAGCAAAGGATCAACGGGCCCTGCCGGCCACGTGGGCCCCGCCGCGCCGGCATCTCGCCGTGCCGTCGCCGCCGCCTCCCCCGTCGTCCTACTCCACCGTAGATGCCGCCGTCAACGGCCCGGATGCGTTCCCCCGCGCGCCCGCAACCGCACGAGAGGAGAAAAGCGACCGAGCCCGAGACCCCTGTCGCTTCCCCACGGTCGCGACGGGAGAAGCTCCCCCGCCACCCCCCCCGGTTCGGGGCACGGTTCTCAGGATCTTACGATACTGTTGTGATCCTAGGGAGCCAAAATGATCCTCATTCCATCTAGAATTCTAATTTTCGTAGGATCTCGATCCTACACGAGGGGTCTATACGATCCCATAAAATTTTGCTAGGATCCCGATCTTACAATTCTACTTGAAACTATTTTCAAATCCATAAACAAGAGAAATTTGTTTAGAATGCAACTTTTTCAATGAATATCACTCTATTTGTATGCCCTAACCTTAGTATTGTTTTATTTTTCTTATAAAAAAGTGACATATGATTGGTAAATGCATTTTATATAATTAAAAAACTAATTTAAAGTTAAAAAATAAAATCTCATGGGATCCCGATCCCACGATCCGATCTTACGACCTGATCCTGCTCGGAGAAAAACGATTCTACTTAGGATCCCAATCCTGACAACCTTGGTTCGGGGCACCCACCGTCAGGCCTTATTTGGAAAGCAGTGTATTGGAGAGGAACGAGAGATATTGAAGAGAGATTAGTTTATTTTTCTTTCAATCCCCTTCATCACACTTTAATACACCTCTATCCAACCCTTAGCGTGATGCTGACGTGCGGGCCAGTGGTCGCGTGGGCCCCACGGCCTCCATAATGATAAGCGCGGTTGTCATTATCCCGGAGAAGGATTAAGTGACGGGCGTTACGTAAGAGGCCCACATGTCAGTGCTCAATCCCTCGGCGTGAGGGCGCCTCCTCTGTGCTCTGTCCTCTCTCTCTGCTTTCGTCTTCCCTGCAACTCCACTCACTGAGCAAAGCGAGGCGCGACTCGGGCGGGCGAGCGACCAACCAACCACTCGTCTCCCCTCGCCGTTGCCGCCGAGCGGTGGGCCGACATGGACAGCGGCCACAAGAGTGCAGGCGGAAGCGCGCCCGGTGAGCCCCCGTTGCCGCCTCGCCGGCCGCATTGCGGAGATTTATTTCCTTTTTTTTTTGTCTCTCTCGTGTTCGTGAGATGTGATGGCGGGGTGATTTCGCGCGCAGGATGGGGAGCCGGAGGGG
This sequence comes from Alloteropsis semialata, assembly GCA_004135705.1. Lineage (NCBI taxonomy): Eukaryota > Viridiplantae > Streptophyta > Magnoliopsida > Poales > Poaceae > Alloteropsis > Alloteropsis semialata. The sequence goes on from CM014275.1 coordinate 4,453,008, forward strand.
ACGGGGTTCTGTGCCACGCCTGCGGGTGCCAGTACCCGAACGTGCACCCCAGCGCCAAGCAGCGGCGCGCGCACCGCAAGCACTGCGGCAAGCCGGCGTCGGCCGCCGCCGCGGAGGAGGGCCACGGGGAGCACGACGGCAGCGAGTTGCTTCCAGGTACTGTGGATTCCGTGCCTCCGCTGTCGTATGCCGCCGCGTCCGAGTCGAGGTCTTGGCCTGATGCGTGTGCGCTATTGTGGCTGCGTCCTAGGGGAAGGTCGCGCTGGAGCAGGAGAGGGAATTGGAGCGAGCGCGGCGGAATTTGGCGGGGCTCTGCCTGGATCTGCGACGGAGGGTGCGGACGCAGTGGATGGAGGGGACAATGCAGGTCCGTTCTGAATCTTCTCCCGCTCGCGTGAATCTTCTTGTTCTTCGTTTCTTTTTGTTCGTTTCTGGAGTGGAAATGCCCTGGTTAAGATTTGGTAGGTGGAAAGTTATTGCGTTACCTTTTTTTCTTTCCCAATTTCCTCTTTTGTAGACAAGAACGTTCTGGTTCAGTGAAATTGTACTGATGTGGAATCTGGCAAAAAAGCATGTCCTTATCCTTCTGGTTAGCATAATATGGACATTTTGTTTTCATCCTTTGGGGTTAGGACAATATAAATGGTTTGTGTTAGTAATGGTTCAGAACTGTAGCTGATTATGGGACTTCCAAACTGTACATCTCGGGTTTGGTATAATAATCCTGTTCAATAAATTAGTGAGGCTGGCCACATGTTGCCATTGGATACCACCATGTCGCCAACTTGTCCCCATGCTGTGCTGCTAGCTTAACTTCATGCCTTCACTGGCAGAGAGTCCTGGGCCTGTTTAGTTGGGTAGGTAAGATTGCGAACTTTACTGTAGCAATTCTAAATCGAAGATTAGGAGGATTAAACATGATCTAATTATAAAACTAAATACATGGATGGACGGGAAATCGCGAGACGAATCTATTAAGCCTAATTAATCCGTCATTAGAGATTGTTTACTGTAGCACAACGTTGTCTAATCATGGCCAAATTAGGCTCATTAGATTCGTCTCGCAAAGTTACCGGGGGTTATGGAATGGGTTTTGTCATTAACTCACGTTTAATACTCCATGCATGTAAGATTCCCTTTGATGAATAGTGAAGTTTGATGAATAGTGAAGTTTGGGGTGGGAACTAAACAGGGCTACACTGTCTTCGACACATATTTTGGTCATTGTTAATGGTTTACGATTCATTTTACGAGTCTATGCATATGTCTGAATGCATGATTGCCTGTGGCTGTCTTTTGTAGACCATTCTTCTGGAAATGGTTCTGAGCATCAATTCATTGGAGATAAATACACTGAAGATCGCCTGATCAGTAGCAGTAATATTCCTTCTGAGGCCAGCAGGACTGATGTTGGTACTCTGGCTACAGTGACTATACAGTACTCTGAAAAAGGATCACCTATTGAGGATGGGGATATATCTGATCCAGCAGTTGGTTCTGAGCAGCTGGATGATGTTCCCACTTCTGTTCTTTCACCAGAGCCTGAAGATGGTGCAAAACCCAGATCAGAAATATCTGAACATGAAATACAGAACTCACCCTCTGAATATGAAACACAAAACTCAACTGTTGTGCCTCTGGAATCAAATGCAATGGGAGGTGGAAGTGCTGACCAAATGGATGATGTAGTCAGTCAAGTGGATGGGATTGCTGTGACTGAGGAAGATGATATGATGAACAGCATTGGTAAAAATGAATCTACCGAGGACAAATCTGTAGAAGGCGATGAGTTTGGTCTCTCCTGTCAAGATAATCTACAAACTGAGATTGGTGAGGAGCCCAGTAGCACTGCAGTGGAGGAAGATTCATCTGAGAATCTTTAATGCAATTCACAACAAAGAAATCCTGAGTGATGAAACTGAATCAAATCCTGAAAGAAAGCATGTGTTAACTGAATCATTTGACAAAATTCCTAACGTTGAGGTGCCCATCGAGTCTTCTGCTGAGAAATCTATTGGTACAGATGATGACTTGCTTAAGCTTGGTACGGGCGGTTCCCATTTAGAGACACATGACGATGTCAAATCTCAGCAGCAAGCTAACTCTACCTCTGAAATGGCAAGTCATCTGGTTATCTCTGAAGAGGCAGGCAATGTTGATGAACACAACTGTCCTAATTCAGGTGAGAGTTTCTGGATGTTATTGTGTACTTTATTTCACATTTTATTCTAACGTCAAAATAAATCTGCTCTCCTGTGTGTTTGAGAAAAAAAAAGTCAAAATAAAGTCCCCTTTATCTTAAAAATTGGTAAGAAGCAAAAATGTTTGTATTGAGCACTGTACTCAAATTTTGGATGGTTAAGCTATCAAATAGTGTATCTACTACACTTGCGTTCTGATAGTGTTCCATTACACCTGCGTTGTGATAGTGTCCCCATTACACTTGTGTTCTGATAGTGTCCGGCCAATTATCAAAACGACTCAGCTCATGATTAGCTGACGTTTCTTTGCTCGTGTCAACATGATTAGCTGACGTTTCTTTGCTCATGTCAACATGATTAGCTGACATTTCTTTGTTCATGTCAAGTTTGTGAAGATCATAAATATTGGTCTTCTATCTTATGCAATTATAGTCACCTGTTTCAAGTGCAATTGACAACTAGTGCATTATTTCACAAGTATAATCCATAGTTGACAAGTAAGGTAGTCCATAGACACATCATTGGCCTGAAAGCATTTTAATCAATACCTTAGTTATTCTCCACATGGCAGTCATTGTTTATGAACTGAAATTTGTGAGCATTCTGGAGAGGGAAGCATCCCAGCAATATCAAGTGCGTTTTGTGATAACATTACAGAGAATGTTTGTTCATCTGTCATGACAATGGATGACAGCATTCAGAAAAATGTAACTAGTGGTACTGTTGTGGCATCTCAAGTTGACCCAGTGGAGCTGAGTACTGCCATGGCACTTGACATCAACATGGTCGGTAGCACAAATGATGTTGATGAAAAGAGGCATAATGAAATAGGTGGTACAGATCTTTCTTCATACGGAGGTAATGAGATTCATATCATAGAAAATATTGAAGAAAAGCATCAGAATAAAGAGGTCATTGTTGATCCCATTCCTCATGAAACCAACACAGTTTCTAGTAGTGATAATCATGGGAAAAATGAGCAGAATGAAGAAATCATTGCGGACTCCAGTTCTTGCAAGATAAGTGTGGTACAAAGCATGACTAGTGCTGAAGAAAAGGAACAGATTGAAGAGTTTATCGCGAATCTTGCTCCTGAAGAAACTAGTGTGATAAGTAGCAGAGATATCGTTGAAGAAAAGCAGGGTGAGATGGATATAAAAACAAGCGGTGACATCAATGCTGCATGCAGCAGAGAAACTGCTGAAGAAGATAATGGTACCACCGAGATTAATGCAGGAACCAGCATAGATGATGCTGAAGAGAAAGTGCAGAATGAAGAAATCACTACAGGCCCCATCTCTCATGGTATCAACATGATATGCAGCAGTTCTACTGAGGAAAAGGTAAATAAGGAAGAAGTTCCTGAGGGTCTCAGTTCTCATGAGGATATCATGGTGCACAGCGTAGATAATGTCGAAGAGAAGTCGATTGAAGAGAATACCGCAGATGCTATCTCTCACATGTTTAGTTTGGTTACCTCTACTGACAGTGTTGAAGAGAGGAAGAATGAAGAAAAAACTTCAGACCTTTCTTTGCATGAGAGAAGTGTGTTGAACACCACTGATATTGATGGGAAGAAGAATGAAGAGCCTAATTTGGACCCTACTACTACTTCAGCCACCATTTGCAGTATAGGTGATGCTGAGGAAAAAAAGCAGAGTAAAAAAGCTAAAGAAGATCCTAGTTCTGTTGAAAGCAACACACTGCCAGGCTCAGATGAGGCAGAAAACAAGCAGCAAAATGGAGCCATCGCTACTGCAGACACAACAGAAGTGGCACAAACCACAAATGTCGTTGAAAAGATTGGAAAAACTGAAGATATAGCGTCAAAGGAGATCAGCACCATAGAAAGCATGGATGACCTGAAAGGAGCTACTGATCAGAATGAAGAGATCGCTGACAAAGAAATGGTCACTGACTCAGACAAGAACCATGTCTCGTTGAAGGTCCTCCTTGCCGACAAAAATGTTGAAACCAAAGAGAAGGAAAAGAAGGCGAGCACCAAGGACAGAGTACTGTCATTCAGGCGCCGAGCATCGAAAGACAACGTGTCACCGGTAAAGCCAGGTTCGCCAAAGGCCGGTGCAGGGCAACAAGACTGGAACTCTCCTGCTAGGTTGCCTGTCGAGAAGAAACCCAAGGGAAGGAAACAGCAGTGGGTGCCGTTTATCTGCTGCTCGTCAATACAGTGATTGTACTCCATTTGTTTGCTGATCGCCCCTTAGGCTGATGAGACTCGATAGTCATCTCAAGACCTTAGCTACAAAACATGTTTGGATTTTGCTACTTGGATTGCGAACTCGGTTTGCCGTTTGTATGTTATATAATCCATATAGTATGTTGGTGTAAATTAATTAGACATGTCCAGAATAGCTGTTCAGTTTGGCCAGCAAATGTTGTGCGATTCCGAATACACTTTTTTTCCGAACAGTGCGCATCTCCACAGCCAGAAAATAGAAGGCAAAGAGGAATTGGGAAAGAGAGATGAGCTACCAAAGAGTCCCTCCCAAGGAACACTACCCTCCACCAGGCATGCGATTTCTTTTGCTCCTCATCTTCTTACTATTATCCATAACTTATTACTATCTGATTTACTAGATTGGCCCCTCTGCAATTTTATGCCACAAACAAATCCGTCAACTATGGTAGTCTGCTCTTCTTTCTTGTGAATCCTACAATTATCTTCTGGCCAAGCCTGCTGGGATCATCATGCATGTTATTCCTGATTTTATAGATGCTCTGTGCTCACTTTCTCAAGAGGTTTCTGTTCTTGCCAACTGTAACAGCTGCCAAGATGCTACACCATGAGAAAGATTTAATCTGATTTAAGTCGTGAGGGCATGGTTCTGTTAAATTGGTGCATGACGATGGTTCTTCTCTCTGCAAATTTCAGGGTATCCGCCTCAGCCACATCCGTACCCACCACGAGCAGATGTGTACCCTCCTCCCCCTCAGGACGATGGCCATCCGCCCCATGGTGTGTACCCTCCGCCTCAGGGGCCTTATCCTCCACCTACCCATCCTCCACCGGGGTACCAGGGCTACTTCGACGACCGGCAGCGCCCTTACTACCCGCCGCCGCCGCAACCTCCACCGCCGTATGGGGGATATGACCACCACCACCACCAGCACCACCACCATGGAGAGGACAACAATAGCGCCTCTGGGTTTCTCAAAGGATGATAATATATGCTGCATCTGCAACTGCTTGATGTTAATTCATTTTATTGTGAAACATCTCATTTCTCTATGTCAGTGTACACTGCTATATATACCAAGGAAAAGTTCCCTTTTCTAGAATTAAGGTAGGATTTCTTTTATTTTTTTTTCAGGCCAATAATTTGAGTCTTGAAATACATATTAGTAGTATGTTGAATACTTGAATGGAAGAGGAGGTCTATGTTTACTTGAAGTAGTAGATGTTAGTATGTTACTGCCTATTCATTTTTATACCGTGACTCACCCTGAGTTGGATCAGAGCTTGGTCTAGGCAGCTAATAGAGAGCTCATCAGGTGATGCGTATTGCCTAGTCTGGGTTTAAGTTAGCCATTTCTAGTGTTTTTGCAGAAGAGAGCGAGATCCTTGGAACATTATTTATCTTTTGGTCCCTGTCATTATTCTCATGTCTGTTAAGTGCTAATATAGAGATTGTTTTAAGACACCTTGCAAGTTCACATTTTCTGTCAGGACTAACTCTTTTGTCTAATACTAGTGGTATCAACAGCTCTTGCTCTGTCTGTAGAACTCATGATAGGATGAGAAAGTTTCATAGATGCTGCACATATCTAAGTGTAACCTTTTGCATGATGTAGTAAGATTCAGGTTTACTAACCTTTAAATATAGTCAGCAGTATTGACATAAAGATTAAAAATTAGATCATAGGAAATAAGCAGCCACACATGCTCTGAAACAGTAAGCATTCATTCATTCAGCTACCGTAAGGAGTTTCAGCGTATCTTAATGTACATCACTTGAGACATCACTTTTTTGTTTGCCTGATCTCATGTATCCTGCTTGGTTACTTGGTCTCATCTTGCTCTGTGTGTCTTCTGCAGTTTGGCCGCTCTCTGCTTGCTGCTGCGTGCTGGAGGAATGCTGCGGCCTCTTCGAGATGTTAGATATTGCTTGTCCTAGTATTTAGCATTTGATCCAAGCTATTGTTGCTAGCATTCCGGAGCATGTGAGTATTGAAGTATCCTTAAACTCTGTTTGTAAACCGAGTGTTCATGAACTCTCAGCTATTGTAGCAGTGTCAGAACCGGGCAGTATATATATTTCGGGATTGTTATGCTTATTAGAAAATAATAAAGGAATTATTCATGCTTTGGATTGGACGCTAGGTTTTTGGAAGGACATCCTGCTTTGCTGGGCAGCACTTGATCAGAGATCGCCATCTATACTCCTCGATATACTTGACAACAATGTATAATTCACTGTTGTCAGTTCGTAAGATTTTCTTCTGTAATAATGCCACCGCGTGTACCAAAGGTTTCGTGGTGTAGTTGGTTATCACGTCAGTCTAACACACTTAAGGTCTCCGGTTCGAACCCGGGCGAAGCAACTTGCCCTTTATGTTTTTTTTTTTTTGCTGGTGGATCCGGTTCCGCTGCCTTATGCCTGCCTCGATGCCGCACGTGAAAATCACCTCGATGCAGCGCGTGACTTAGCCCTGTTTAGTTCGGTGAAAGTGTAATTTTTTTTACACTGATAATCGTGCCTTTCCCACAGAACACGTTTTTTAATAGTAACTTTCTTTCCAAACTTTCTGAACTAAACAGGCCCTTATATGTGCGATTGACCAATTGTCACTTTTGCCGGCTGTCTTGCGTCAGCCGGTGACACTCGCATCCATGACCCTGGAGATCTTTGCATTTCTCGTTTTTTAAATATGCCAGCAGATCATAGATGCGAGGATAATAAAACTGCAGACCATAGATGCGAGGATAATAAAACTCTGGTCGGAGGCGTTATTATTTTCTGCAAAAGCTTGTTTGGTTGCACTAGTCTCCTAGTAGATCCTAAGCTCCAAATGACATGTTGTGTTTCTTACCAGATTGTTGTTGATTCTTGTTTGTTGCTCTTTGTTGATTCTTGTCAGATTTTTCATGTTCCAATGGCAAATTATGTTTTCAATTCCAAGAAAAACCTTTTCTTAGTTCTATGGCGCAATTTAGAATTGGAACATGTATTCAGAAATATCATTGGCTGTGATTTTTCAGTTTCATCGTTAAAATTAACTTCTTGCCTTTTGTATTTAGGGTATGTTTGGATCTATTAGAACTAATGGTTAGCAGCTAGAGATCTAAACAGGCCTGCTAATTATTAGCACCCCATCTTGCTAATAATTAGTCCATTAGCTAGTTGTACGGTGCTAATAGGTGCTAATAGTACAAAGCCAACTATCCTACTATCTATTAACAGGTGGATCCAAACACCAGTCTACTAATAGTTAGCTAGCTAATGATACTATTAGCTCTTAGCTAGCTAACTATTAGCTCTAAAGATCCAAACATGACCTCAAAATAGCTTCAATTGGAAGAGAGGATTACAGAGAACAGAACAGCATAGACGGAATGGAACAACAAGATGTACAATAGACCGACTTTTTTGTTTTTGGCCCTTTTTTGAAAGAAATTTCACAAATAGACCTCTGGCGGAAAGATTTGCAAAAATAGACCCTGGGCTCGGCGCCATGACCCACGGCACCAAGGTACCACGTCTCGGCGCCATATGCCATGGCATCGAGGTCTAGGGCACGTGTCGTCGTCCATATTGACGTGGCGGTGACCTGGCCCGAGCTCGGCGCAAGGATCCGTGGCGCCGAGGTTGACGCCAAGATCTGCGGCGCCGACCTCAACACCCAGGCAAAAACTAGCAGCCCCTGCCCGAGCCCGAGCCTCATTCTTCTCTTCCTCCTTTTGGTTTCTCCCTCTCCCAATGCCGCCAAACCTCTAGAAATCGACGCATTTGACCATGCAAAGTTTGATTTGGTCCATTGATCTTCGAGAGCAAGGTTTCCTCTCTTCCCTATTGAAAGGACCTTGATGTCGCCTAGAGGGGGAAAGGTGAATAGGCGAATCTGCGATTTACAATCCAACTGTCAGCACCAAAACCGGTATTACCGGTTTGGCAAACCGGTAAAACCGGTTCTACACAGATTGCACCAACAAATGTAATTTGCCCCTCTACGAATTCTAGCACAAACCACAAATGGTGTGAAGCTTCCAGGGATGTTTCCAAGTGTTCCAATGAACCTCCTGCACACAGCTCAAACACACCAAAATAGATCGAAGCGGAAGCACAAGTAATATGCTAGAAAAGACAAATTGAGGAAAGAGCTCAAACCAAGAGACAAGAGATTTTTCTCCCGAAGTTCGGATTCACCGCTTGCACTAAGCAGCCACCAAGGCACGGTGAATCCTACTCTCCGTTGAGTAAGCTTATGCGACCACCACTTAGGTCAAGCTATCTCCTCGATTCCACTAATTCGATCTTTTCCCACGAAGGAGGCAAGACCAACCTGCACAAACAAATTTCCCATGGCTTAACACACACTTTGGTAGCTCACCGGGCGACACCTAGCCGTCTAGGAGGAAGAACCTCCAAGAGTAACAAATGCTTCAACAGCTGATCGATGAAACCACAAGTGCTCAAGGAATGGATTGCTCTCCAATGCTCACACACAAGTCACTCTCTCAACCCAACTCAAGAATCTTACAAGGATTGCTCAAATCTCACAAAGAGAGGTTGGGGAGAGCTCAGCTGGCCTCAGGGATGTGCAAGGGACGCCAAAGAACCAGCAGCCCCTCAATGAGGAGCTCATGGGTATAAATACCCATCCCACCAAAAACTAGCCGTTTTTTCTGTCAGAGAAAACCGGTTTCACCGGTTACCAAAACCGGTTTCACCGGATTTCAAACAAACTAGCCGTTAGACGCTCAGGCCACATAAACCGGTTTAACCGGTTCCCAAAACCGGTAAAACCGGTTTACCCAGGGAACCCCCACTAAGTTAGGATCTCTCATGGTTAAACTCACAAGGGTTCACTTGAGCACTTTTGGAGATTGTCATTCAACCAATGTTGCATCCCTCTTGATAGTACGGCATACCTACACTCAAGACATAAGATAAATCATAATTCAACTACTTGAGCTTGTATGTCAATGATCATGCCATTACTTGATCAATCACTTCTTTGAGGGCTTTTCAACATTGTATATTCAACTGAGCATATCCACCTTGAGCTAGTGACTTAGGATTTTCCATAACTTATATTTGAGTTCACTTTAATCCTTAGGTCACCCTCTTTATCAATCATAACATATATATGCATTGCATTGCTTTTCTTGATAAGACTTGGATATGATACTTCGAACACACCCCGGATACTAGATGCTTCACCCTAGCAATTTGCACCTTAGCTTGCTTAGTCCCTCGCTCTAGTCATCTCGATTTGCTTCTTCATCACTTACCCTTGTATCATCAAGTCGACTTTGCTTTGCCTTTGAATGAATTCCACTTGAAAGAATCTTCAAATGCTTGTTCTTGATTGACAAAGAATATCCCACATAATGCAAGCTTCCAATTGAAGACCAATATGTAACACATATGCTCATGTCATTTTTATCATACATACATGAAGTCTTGCACTATCCAATCTTATTGCAATATCCAATCTTATGCAATAATTCTTCTTTTCTCAACTGATCCATGAATCTCTATCTTCATCATAGTGATAGTGTCTCATGCCTTGTCCAAAGACCATCCTTGGCATGAGACCAATAATGATCCAAGCATACTTCTTTGAAACTATCATCCCAATATTTTAATGACTGTCCATCTTAAGCAATTAGAGACCATATATAAATCATAGAACTATGTCTCCATCATGAATACCAATGACATGCCATTTTCAACATTCTAGAAATCATGGATCATACTTGCTTGCTTTGATTAATAAACACATATATATCATGAGCATATAAACTGTAAATGTATTATAAGATTCAATCCCTGCTCATGCACTTAAACAAACAAGTTAGTCCTTTAACCGTTTTGTCACTCAATTCACCAAAATCCACTTGAGGGCCTAGATGCACTTTCAATCTCCCCCTTTTTGGTGATTGATGACAACTCAATTAAAGCTTACAGACAAAATTAAATAATCATTAAAGAATTCTTAGATCAGTTGTGAGCTCCCCCTTAATGTGTGCTTTGAATTGAATTTCAAAAATTTGGCCTCACATGCCAAATGCACATATAAGAGGAAAAACATGGGAGCTCCCCCTATTTCTAAGCATCATGGATCCAACACAATACTGATATAAACAATAACATGATTTGAAATAAAATATGACATGCATATCACAAAAATCAAAGAAAGAGTATATGTGCTGTCCAGAGCAAAACCGGTTTCATGAACCGGTGGAACCGGTTCATCCAGTCAGCACATATACATGGCATTACATCACACAACCATGCATATCACACAATCATAACATCATTTAACTGAAAATAAAAAGGTTCATTACACTCAGTAGCATACAATCAAGTTCCTCAAATCCACAAAAGATAAAGGTTCGATAGATTTGAATTATTACATCCAAGTTTCTGCAACACAGCAGAAACCGGTTTTACCGGTTTACAAAACCGGAAAAACCGCTTTGTCCAGAGACAGCACACTAAACTCAACACTAGGCTTTAATCCTTGCTCTTCTCCCCCTTTGTCATCAAGCATCCAAGAAGGGCCTGAAGAAGAGTAGTGCTGCTCACACCTGTCAATCCATCACTGTCCATCACCGTTGTGGCTTGGAGAGTCTTCTTGCCAAAACGGAGTTCCTAAAAAAAGGGAAAATTAGATGGAAGGACAGAATCTAAGAGCTGAAGGATGTGGATCAAGTCAAATATCAGAAGAAGCGCCAGTAGGAGGACCAAAGAGAGCTGCTGCTGTCCTAGAAGCAAGATCGTCACCATGTGTAGGAGGAGGAGGTGGTGCTGCAGACGATGACGCTCCAGGGAAGTCCATTCCGGTCATGCCAGGTGCAGGTGGAGGTGGAGGGGGCTGATATGCACCATATCCAAAGTGGTGCTGAAGTGGCTCAAAGTATGCCTGTGACTGATAGTTGGCCACCATATCATCAAGAGAAGGGATTTCTGGCTCCTCACACTCTGGAGAGATAGGAGATCTTGGAGGCGAGATATTTTGTGCATTTTACAACATCTTCATCATATCCCTATCCTTCTTGGTTTTCCTTCTCACCCTCTGCTGCTCCACCAAAATGTCTCTTTGATTCTTACAAATTCCAGAGAAGAAGCTCAAAATACGACGAATGGGGGATGACGGCTTCTCACTAGAACGGGAGGACGAAGACTGCTGCTGTTCTGTCCCAAACCGGTTTGACCGGTTTTCCAAACCGGTTAAACCGGTTCCAGGCTGGGCAATTGGCTGCTGCTGCTGATTTGCTTCTCCCTGCTGCCCATGTGTTAGAGATGGCACTCTGACCTTCTTGGGTGGCTTCAATCTTAAAAGCTCATGCTTTGTGTCATGCACAAACTTCTTCACAATAGTTTTCTCAATCAAATACATGATATAAGGAGCAAAACCACAAAGCCTTTGGGGACTTTCTGAAATATTCCTTATCTCCTCCCACAAGTATTCCCCAATGCTAAAATTCACCCCAGGTGGTCTCATAGCAGCAAGCAAGTCTCTAGCATAATTTGACACGTCTTGTTGATGTCCTCCTCTAGGTGTAAGGGTCACTCTAAAAAGATTATTCAAGATCTGATAATAGGTGTAGAGACCCTTTACCTTACCAACATTGACTTGCTCATCCCTAGGATACATGAACTTTGTGTCCTTAGGTGGCATGGGACCATCAGCTCTATGTAGTGAGGGATAATTAGCATCCTCATCTCCAAGTCCGAATCTCCTGGAGAACTCAGAAAAGGTGACACTATGTGCTTCTCCCTCGGTCATCCAATGCATCCTTCTCACACTCACACCTTCCTCAACATATAAGGTGGCATAAAACTGAGCGATAATCTCTTTGTTCCATGAATATTTGAACTTCATGAGCCGACTAATCCTTGTGTTGGTGCATACACTGATGACTTCATTGAATATGGGATCATCAAATGTTGCCATGTAATCCCAATCAATCCATTTGGACTCGGCCTCCATATGCCCCTTCTTGCCAGTAATTGCTATAGCATAATAATCTTGGTGGAACATAGTATGAAACCTATAATCTGTAGCAGTCTTAGGAGTGCCAATGTAATTCTCTCTTCTCTTTCTCCTTGCTACATCTGTCATCCCACCAAGAAGAAAGTTCTCTCCCCTTCTAGAGGCTGGCCCAACAGGTTTTCTAATTTCTGGCATAGTCATATCTTCCTCCTCATCTCCTTCACCAACTTCATCACCACTTCTTTCTCTCTCACCACTGCCTGCACCACCTTCTTCATCTTCCTCGCTGCTCTCAATAGCTAGCCCTTTGCCCTGACGTTGCTCAAAGCGATAATCTTCATCACTAGCCACATCATCATCACTTGAAGTGTCAAGAGCCTCCTCATGAACATCTTCAATGTCTCTCGAGGCTGCTCTCTTCTTCCTAGGCCTCAGATTGCGCCTAGGAGGATCATCATCAACGAACCCCCCAAAACCAGAACCACCTTGCTCATCAGCCATCTCCTTTGATCTTCTCTTATAAAATATAATCTCCTAGTCAAAAGGATTGTGAAAACATGTATTAGGACATAGGAATGATTTGGAGATAAAAGGAGTCACAAGATTGGAATTTATTGACAGATGACAGCAGCTCTGTGCAGAACCGGTGAAACCGGTTTGCCAAACCGGTGAAACCGGTTTTGCACAGCGCACAAGATCAGGTTCTAGGTCAGAGATAAATGATGGAATTGAAAGAATTGATCAAGAGAATTTAAATCTATGTCAAAGTGATATATTCCATAACCAGCAGTCCAAGCATGGGTAGTTCACAGAAAAATCCTAGCTGAGCAAGATGAATGGCTAAAGTGTAGGAACAAAAGATTAATATCTACGAAAAAAATCCTACAAACTTAATAGTGAGAACTACACGTTCAAGATGGATTATTTGGGGCTCCCCAGCACAAACCGGTGAAACCGGTTTTATAAACCGGTGAAACCGGTTCTTGGGCAGTGGAACCCTAAATCGTCCATCCTCAAAATGCAGCCCACCAAATCCAAATCCATTCACAGGGAGGCTTCCTAGGCATACTAGGAGATGATTCCTTGAAGGGTTTTCACAGATATGCAACGAGGAAATAGATCGGGCTATGGGAACATATGATACTTAAAAATGCTCATCCTCAAAATGTAGCCCACCAAATCCAAAACCAGTCAAGGGAAAGCTTCCTGAGCATACTAGGACATGATTTCTTGAAGGGTTTCAACAGATATTCAACGAGGAGATAGATCGGGTGATGGGAAGATTTTATACCTCGGAATACCTAGGCCGCATGAGCTTTTGAATCCAAAGCGGTTTCCAATCCGGTGAAACCGACCTTGACCACCAATATCTCCTCAAGAATCAAAGGGGCCGAGCTTCTCTTGCTTGGGACCTTCAAATCGCCATGGAGGGTACGGTCGCCAAAGGAGCAGGGAAAGAGAGAGGGGTCGGGCCTGGGTCTGTTGTGGTGAGAATGGGGGTGAAGGGGTAACTTCATGTGGTAAAGAGATAAGGTTGTGTGGACCCGGCCAAAACCGGTGGAACCAGTTTGCCAAACCGGAGAAACCGGTTTTTGCCAGAAAACCAGAAAAGTTGATTTTGATCTCCTTTACACTTGAATCCTGATTTGATGAGATGGATAAGCTTAGGATTGCATCAGGAACTAGATTTAGCATAGATAGATTGAGATGTTCCAACATTCAACAGACCTCATTGATTCTTCCAAGGGAGTTGGGAAAGATAAAGAATTTTATGGACTTGAGGAAAATCTCACCATTTGCGACTAGCCATCAATCAATCAAGGGCAACAATAGTCACAAACAGATCGATTAGGTCACAAAGACCAAGAACCAAATATTTTTCAAAAACACACATGTCCTATCATGCTAGTTGGATTTTTCAAACTCTATCCTATGTCACACAAGCATGCAACCAAGTCAAGTCAAGGACCATATTAGAATGTTTAGCATATTTCTTTCACCGTTTTTATGGAACATTTGACATCTAGTCAATTTTAAGTAAGGAATTTACTAAACATCCAATAGGTACAAAGAACGAGACTTAAGAGAGTTACATACAAGAATGCACACACTAGCATGGATTATGAGGCCTAGATGCTCAATGTAAAAACACGAGTCAAGAAAACATACCTTGGCCTCTAGCTAGTCCTTTCTTCACGTTGGTGAAGATTTATATCACAAGACTTGTGCATTGTCAATATAATCCAAATGCCTTTTCTTCTTTATGTTTTCCCTTTTTCAAACACCATAGAAGAGAAAAGCATTAAATAGCACAAGACCTATTTTCATCATTTAGTGACCTTTGAATCGGAGAGGCATAATGGATCACTAAAAGATGAAACTCCACAAAATAGGTTAAATTTCTTTTTCTTGACGCACATGTGTATATGGATGGAAAGGCAAGCTCATATGCATCAATCTTGTCACTAAGCCAAGCAAAGGGATTTAATCTATATTATGGCAAACAGCTATTTATTAAGAAGAACTCATTGCCTAAGTAGGAGATAGATACAATTTTACCGTTTTTAGACAAAAGGCATAGCTTGCTTCAAAGAGAGACAAACTCTCATACATGAGACTACAAGATCACTAAAAGAAATCGTTAGTCTCAAAGACACAAATTGTAAGATAAACTCCTCCTCAATAGGTGCATCAAGTGTTTGAATCACTTGTCACATGCACTTGTTCAATTTAATGGATTTGAGGAATTTATTTCACAATTTGGTCCCGGCACATAAACAAATTGTATTTATTGAAATGGTGCCAAGAGTACTTACTATCACAAAGATAGTATATGAATTTGTATGCCATGGAAGTGCTGAGAGAATTTCTTATAATATTTCACTTTAGATAAAAGTTGACAAACAAACCTCTGCCGGAACTTCTAGTATAATTTGGCCGGAACTTCTGGCACAAAACCGAGCCTGCCGGACTTTCGGGTCAGAAGTTCTGGAGCCGAGACAGAGGCTACCGGACTTTTGGGCCGGAACTTCTGATACGGGACAGAGGCTGTCGGAACTTCATTTCAGCTAACTGGGCCAGAACCGGTAGAACTGGTTTCCTGAACCGGTGAAACCGGTTTTTCCTGGCAACTCACATGTAAGTGGAAATATATCTTTACATGATCCAAGGAATTCTTTCTCCATTGATTAATTATATTCCGAGATGCCATTGGAAGTGATATGTAGTTCTAGTAATGCTTTGGCAAATTGATGGAGTTCACAAAAATTGTTTAGTTGCCAAAGTTCCAATGCATCTCTCTTCACCTGTAGGTCTAGCAAGTGCTTTTAGGTATCCAAGCCATGTTGGGTCCTTTAAGGTTAGTCACAAAAAACTTGGGAACCCAAATAGCTCTTATGCTAGTTTGAGGTGAACTGATCACTCTAGTAGCATAAGTGCCAGCTTTGTCTTTCCCAAGCTTAGCAAAATCATAATGGATAAGATCAGATATTGGAATGTTACCATTTGGACAATCCTTACCCATATGTCCCTTTGAATGACAAGTGTAGTAAATACGACTTTTGATCTTGCTTGGTGATTTGCTCTTCTTTTTGATTACTTGTACCTTGCTAGCCTTTCTGCTTGAGGATGTAGCTTGATCACACTTCTTGAAGGATTGGTGCACTGCCTCAGCCAGAACTGGTTTTACCGGTTCCTGTAACCGGTTTTGCACAGGCAGTTCCACCTTCTTCAAAGGAAATGCATCAATCAAGTGTCCAACTTGCTTGCATTTGTAGCATGCCCTCTTCTTGGATCCTCTCTGCTTCTTTGTCTTGCCTTTAAGCTTGATGGGGCACATGAATGCGTAATGCCCCATGTTTGAGCATTCAAAGCATTGTATGTGGTCAAGCCCCTTTTTCCTCATTTCTTGAGTCTTGTTCTTGTTGACTTGCTTGTCATGCTTAGGTACTAAACCAGTGACTATTGATCCCATCTCAAGCTTATTCACCATGTGTTCACGGTTATCTTGAGAAGGTTGCACTTGACCCTTTCCCTTAAGCTTGACCAAGTCATTCTTGATCTTTTCTCTTTCTTGCTTCAAATCTTCCAATTCTTCAGCAAGGAGATCATCACAAGACTCTACAACAACATGCTCACCACAAGATTTGGTTGCTTGAGAGCAACACGGTTTTTCACATAATAAAATAGAATTGATGTGAGAGCATGTGCATGTGTGTGCATGAGGTTCAAGATGTTTTACCGATGTTAGTACAACCTCATGAGCAATGTCTAGCATAGCATATGATTCCACAAGCTTCTCAAGAGAACACTCAAGTTCTTTGTGAGTTGCTTGCAAAGCCATATGCTCACTACTGAGCTTTTCAAGTTGAGAACCAAGCACTTGTTTTTCTTGTTCTAAGGATGCTACACAAGTAGATAAATCAGTAGCACAAGCATAATCCTTTGACAAGATTTTATACTTACAGACCAAGGAGGCATGTGTTGATTTGAGAGCCTCAAGTTCTTTCGTCAAAGAACTTAGTCTCTCATTAATTTGATCATTCCCCTTCTTGGTCTTTTTCTGCTTCTTCTTCTTGGCCATCAAGCACATTAAACTTTCATCACTAGAAGATGAACATGTTGACGTGGAGGCCTTGCTTGAGTCGTCGCTTGTGCCTTGAGCAGAGCTGCACTTGGTCTCCCTGGCAGAACCGATTTTTTCGGGGTTGCAAACCGGTAAAACTGGTTCCTGCACAGGAACCAAGTTTTGCACTTTGTTGCTCTCTTGCTCCGTAGATGGAGTCACCTGAGGCTCACAAGATATTGTTGATGTAGATGAGTATTTCTCAGGTGATTCCATGACTTCTTCCTCTTCATCATCACTTTCCGGATTTTCAAATATATCCTTGATGAGAGTCCAAATGAGATGTCCATTTCTTCGGATTTCTCTCTGGCTAGAGATGATATCCCATAAATCTTTACAAACAGAACTTCGCAAGAAGTCAGTAACACAAGCATTGAGTTGCACGCATGCTAACTCCTTTTGAGTGAGTTTTGACAAAACAAAATTGTCATAATCAAACTCAAGGGGTAGAATGCTAGCAACTAAGATATGTTCAAGTACAGGATCTACTATTCTGAGTGCATTATGAACATTACCACACCAAGAAGCATAGTTTGAGCCATCGAGCTCAAGTGGCTCAAATTGTACCTCAATCGACATCTTTTCTTCACGGCGGTTAAGCTTTGATGTGAAGCCAAGCTCTGATACCAATTGAAAGGACCTTGATGTCGCCTAGAGGGGGGTGAATAGGCGAATCTGCGATTTACAAAAACTAATTCCAACTGTCAGCACCAAAACCGGTATTACCGGTTTGGCAAACTGGTAAAACCGGTTCTACACAGATTGCACCAACAATGTAATTTGCCCCTCTACGAATTCTAGCACAAACCACAAATGGTATGAAGCTTCCAGGATGTTTCCAAGTGTTCCAATGAACCTCCTAAGTTATGGAAAATCCGCGAGTGGTGACGGTGCGGCACAGCCTATACCTTTGTCGTCTGTTTTTGTGACGTGTGACTGAACCACATTGCCGTGTCCATGTAGTATATATCTGTCCTTGAAAGGAGAACTAGTCAACCACAATGATGCTATGAACCTGTCTGGCGATGATCGAAGCTAGCTTTGGCGCTGTGCGCCGCCTTGGCATGTGCTACTAGTGTTTGTAAAGACTGACAGATGAATCTAATCGTCGAAGGAACTGGAGTGACAAACGGCCGGCGTGTGGTGCCCGGCCGGCCCGGGCAAGGGTGTGTTTGGTTGAGAGATAAAGTGAGACGGGACGGTCCTGTCCCAGTTTTTTGGATGACATCGTCCCGTCTCGTATTTGGTTTGAGGGGATGGATCCAACTTGTTTTGTGTTTGGTTCGTGGGACGGAGAAGAACGGAATAGCCGGAATTTTTCCTAAGCGTTAGCCACCGTTAGAGCAACTCCAGCCGGGGGAGTAAATTTGAGCCTCTATATTGCTTTTAGGGGCCGGTCCACAAAAATTTAGGGGCTTCAAACTCCAGCCGGGTGACTAAATTTAGAGGGCC
This sequence comes from Alloteropsis semialata, assembly GCA_004135705.1. Lineage (NCBI taxonomy): Eukaryota > Viridiplantae > Streptophyta > Magnoliopsida > Poales > Poaceae > Alloteropsis > Alloteropsis semialata. The sequence goes on from CM014275.1 coordinate 4,471,470, forward strand.
TCCAGTTCCAGGGACCCTGGACCAAAATTTGGAGGACTCCACAAAATAGTAGCCCGTTTAGGGGCCCGGCTGGAGTTGTTTTTTTTCATTGGGAGACTAAAACAAGGGATAGAGGCTCGTTTAGGGGCCCGGCTGGAGATGCTCGGTGTCCACATGTCTGTTGCTTGGAGCAAATAACAGGGGATATGGCCCACACGTCAGCCATTGGCCACTGCGTTCACACCATTCATTTGTTCGCTGATTGTGTTAATAAAAAAAATCACCGTGAGCACTTGGATTGGATAAGGACGAGAAGGCTTCTTCTGCTGTGACTACTCATATCAGATAAGAATGAGGAGAGCAGCGCCGTGAACTCCCGAGGACACGTCTTCTTCCCCTGCAAGTTCTGCAACCCACGCCACCAGTCAAGCCGCCGGCAGCCGCACTGCAGCTCACTCCCTCGGCCCTGGTGTTGCCCTGCAGCTGTCTGGAGGTCACCGAGCAAGCTGCTGGAGGTCGCCCGCGCCAAGATGCATGTCAAGCTCCCCCGTACCGGGCGTCCTGCGCCGGAAGTCCTCAACGCCGGCGCCGAGCCCGCCTGCACCGCACGGGTCGCCCTTGCCGGAAGTCCGGAACTCATCTGCGCTCCCTCAACCATCTGCACCATGCCCTCACTAGAGGCCGCCTGCTGGCCTCGAGCTCGCCTCGCGCTAGACGGAGCTCACGTTGCGCAAGAGGGACGGCCTCGTCCGCTCGTTTTGAGCGGACGGGCTCGTCCCGCGTATCAGGCGAATATTCGCTCAGGAGACGAGTCCGACCCATGCTGTCCCTGAACCAAACGCTCTCGGAAGAGGGACCGTCCCCGTCCCGTCCCTCGTGATCCCACGAACCAAACACACGTCCTCCGCGCCGCGGATCATGATCACTTGATCAGTACCGTACTACCCAAGCAGCCTGCATGCAAAGGCTTCTCGATCGCATACGACGATACAGTAGCTAGTCGCGTGCAATTGTCGATCGTTGTTGGTCCCAGGCAGTCAGTCACAGTGTGCGCCGGTGGATGGGAGATCGACTATGGAGATCGACGATGTAGCTGAGCGATATATCGATCGATCGAGATAATGATCCCACGGTCCATGGCGTACGTACACATGCAGTGATACTGACAGTAGGCTGATCATCAATCGCATCGCCGCGCCGGGACTGCAACGTGTACCGACCGAGTGCGTACGTAAGTATCCGTCGTGTCGCTGCGCAACGCGCCGCGGCGGGACCGCGATTCCTGGGTGTGCAGACGTGCAGGGCACTGTCACTGTGCACCAGCCAGGGGGCCTATATGTCTTCCGGAAGTTGGTTAGGGCAATCATCTTTAAAGCCCATTTCATGCAACTAAGCCCATCAGCAGTGTGTGTGCGGCAAAACAAGTATTTTTCTGTTTCGTTTCGTTTCGTGTATATATATATATATATATGATTGTTTTTTATTTTTTTCATGACACACGAAGCCGTGCAGAAATTGACTTTTTTGCGAGACACGTGGTTCGAGAGGGGCAGCGGGTGGGTACAAACTTACAAAACAAAGTTTGTACTTACAAAATAATATTATAATCAGTACCAACTTACAAAATTAAGTTTGTACTTGAAAAATAATATTATAATTTAAAAAATGTACATTCTAAAAGAGTGATAAAATAACAATCTAAGTAATGGTACAAAATTGCTTCTTTGACTTTCTTTGCACGATAAAATATGATTGCTTTCTTAATTTTTTAACATGATAAAACATAATTGCTTTCTTGACTTTTTTTGCAAGCATAAAACATAATTGCTTCCTTAAATTTTTTTTACGGGGCATGTGGTTACAAGGGGGAAATAACGGGTGGGAACTTGCAACTACAAATTTGAAGTTCCAGGTTGTAATCCATAAGTAAAATATATGCGACCATGATTACAAATCCAGAGTCTTACAATAAAGTTGTAATGACAAAAGTAAATATTGTATCAAGTAATTGTAATTCCAAATGTCAAAGATGCACCTGGCAAATGAAAAACAAAATTAAAATCGACATACTAAGTGAATAGAATATGGAAAAGAAAGTATTTGTTTGCAAATAATTTATGGTAAATGTTGACATAGGTGTAGAGAAATGTTGTCCGAAATATGCGAAATGTTGAGATAATCTATAGAACATTGTTGAACTAGATTTAGAAAAATATTGATCTATATTTAAAGAAATGTCGAGCTAGCTTTATAGAAAATTTTGAATTAGATTTTGATAAATGTTTGTTTATACTTAAAGAAATATTAACCTGCAATTAGAGAAATGTTGAGCTACTATTACAACCTTCTAGGGCAGGGACCAAAGTTGAAACAATTTAGCCTTCTATGGCAGGGGATACATGGCCGCCCCAAACCCCGAACATCCTTCTGAACCCGATAGGACGGAGTCGCCCCCAACAACCCTGAACCCTAACCAGTACAACCTTCTATGGCCGAGGGACCGAAGTTGAAGCAATTTAGCCTTCTATGGCAGGGATACATGGCCACCCCAAACTCCAAACATCCTTCTGAACCCGATAGGACGAAGTCGCCCCCAACAACCCTGAACCCTAACCAATACAACCTTCTATGGCAGGAGGACCAAAGTCGAAGCAATTTAGCCTTCTATGGCAGGGGATACATGGCCGCCCCAAACCCCGAACATCCTTCTGAACCCGATAGGACGGAGTCGCCACCAACAACTCTGAACCCTAACCAGTACAACCTTCTATGGCAGGGGGACCAAAACCAAAGCAATTTAGTCTTCTATGGCAGGGGTACATGGCTGCCCCCTGAACTCGATTGGACGGAGTCGCCTCGACAACCCTGAACACTAACCCGTACAACCTCCTATAGTAGTGGGACATGGTCGGCTCATGCACCACTACACCATGTTGAAAATGTTACTAAACTACTATGGCTAGCATTTTAAACGCGTTATTAAAATAAATCATTTGAACCTTTTTAAAGAAATGTTGAAATACCTCGTAACAATGTTGAAATAGTTGATAGAAAAGTTTGAGCGAGTCCATCCAAAATGCCGAACTAGATCAAATGTTGCAACTGTAAATAGAAATGTTGAAATAAAAATCAAGGTTGAATAATTTTAAACCTGTCAACATTATGAAATATTTAGTTCAACATTTTGTCAAAACTAGGCAACATCTTTAAATTACTATTTCAACATTTTTGCAACAAAAAAGTTAATAGAAAATTAATGTAATTGTAGTAGTCCAAAAAGCATGATTTAACATAACAAAACACTAATTTGTATCTTCGGTGAACTGAATACTAATTATGTTAGTGTTGACACCAGATTTTCGCACCTGACATACAGAGTCAGATGGTGACATGAGACTGTGCGGTGGACCCATTGTCTGGTCAAAGCCAAAGGTGACAGAGAAGGAAGCCGATGCCAAAGAGGAGTCCGATGAAGCGGGAGTCCGATCCGATGACGAATACAGAGAGGAAAGACGTGTCGGCTAAGAGGGAAACGTGTCAGATCCGGGGACTATTTCCTTTTCAGAAAGCGTATGAGAGTCCCATTGTATCTTAAGTTTAGTTTACCTTGTTTAGTTAGTCTGGTCCGATCAGGACTCTCCACGACCAGGGTATAAATATGAACCCTCGTCCATTGTAAAGAACAATTATCACAATTCAATACAACCCGGCTTTACGCCAAAACCCTAGTAGTAGTTACCGACGAAGCTCATTGGTGGACGGGCTGCATCAGTTCTGATCTCCGGCTTACCAGTAAGTTAGTCAATTTATCGAACTAATATAGGCTTTGAATTGAGGCGCATCGCCCTTTCTCGTTTATATTGTTCAACCGATTTATCTCTGAATAATCAAGATTGATATAGATTCCCTACGTCGGAACTAGATCAATATTGATTATTCAACAGATTATCGTTTATCGGACTATACTTTAAGCCTAGATTCCCTACGTCGGAGCTAGGTATCAAGATTAGTCTAGATTCCCTACGTCGGAGCTAGAGTAATCTTGGTTACTAAAGATAGTCTTTGCGGTTTGTTGGAGTTGCTAGATTGGTTTAGATCTACGCCATGTGAATCAATTCTACTTCTTCAACGGCTTTGAGCATATGTCTTGGTCCGATTTAAGCAATATTTATCTTACAGCATCGTTCTATGTCCGATCTTGCTTTGTGGTTTAACCTGATTGTTCTTTGAGCATTGCATTGGTGTAGATTCCCTACGTCGGAGCTGGATCTGTGTAATGCGCTTAGATTAATCTTTGACTGTCATGTTTGGTCTAGATTCCCTACGTCGGAGCTAGGTTCATCTTGATTAGTTAAAGGAAGTTTTGGTTGTGCCTTATTGCTATTTGAATGTTAAGTGTGGTGTAGATTCCCTACGTCGGAGCTGGATCTTGCTTAATTGTTCAGTAGCATATCTTAGAATCAGAACGTATCTGTTAATGTTTTATCTGCCTATGTTGCTTAATCTGATCAACACCTGTGCGAGCATCTTGTTTAATTGACAGGTTGGTGAATCAAGTCTGATTATCTAGCTATCTGATCTGATCATAGCTGGAGAAATCTAGATTCCCTACGTCGGAGCTAGATTTCTCTGAAAAGGCTATAGTCCGATCGGCTGGTTAGATAGTCCGACAAGATGAGTCAAACTGGCAATTAGACAAGATGGACAATGTATCGGCTTACACTGTGATTATTTAATATCTTGTTTCAAGACACAGCTGATCCATTATTTTACATATTGGCCTTGTTATATGCTTTATTTTATTACTCAAAGGCTGGTCTGTTATATCAATCAAGGTCCGATCCTGATTGGTCCGATCCTGAGGTCCGATTTGATGTCTGATTGAGGTCCGATCACTCGGTCCGATTGACGTCATCACTGAGGTCCGATCGGTATCGGCCGATGCGTGTCTGATTGGGTCTTGGCTACAATTCGACGCTACTCCATCGTCTGAAATAGAGCCGGCACAATCATAGAGCAATTTAACTGTTTTATCCCCTTGTCAATTTCAGGTCAAATTGACTGGCACGCCGCGAATCTGAACTGGAGCGTAGACTGGCACTGGAGCGAAGCAGACTCTCCCCGGTCATCGTGTGCTGCACGCGGGAGATACGACCGCCGATTTTCCGCGTCAACACATTTTTTGGCACGCCCAGTGGGACACGAGAAACAAATCCAAGATGTCGTCGTCTGATGCTGAACAAGAAGCTACAGCAAGATTGGCTGCTGAGAAAGAAGCTGCTGAGAAGGCTAAGAGCGACAAGAATAAGGCGACTGAGGTGACCATGCCGGTTACAAAGGCCGATCTGTCCAAGGCTCAGTTGGATTCAGTTCAGGCCCACATCGATGCGTTTGAGAAGCTATGCCTTGGTCAGTTTGGGCGTAACCGTTCAGGTCCTATACTCAAAGGTCCTCTCCCGGATCCAGAGTTGATCAAGAAGACAACTGAAGCTCGGGAGCACCAAGCTAACATGTCAGAGATGATTCACCAGGCTGTTCATCATGCAATGATCAACCAATCAGGCACCCTGGTGAATTCTTTGGACAATCTTATCAAGAAGGCGGTGGATGATGCTGTTTGCTTGAAGGGTCCAGTATTTATAGCAGATTCTGCAGGAGCATCAGGATCAGGAAGAGGCAAAGAAACTACAGATAATACAATGACCGTTGCTCCACAGATGCCGGTTGCTCCACCACCTCCTGTTGAACTGGCTAACGGTTTCCTGTTGATGGCCGATGGAACTATTGTCGGCCCGCATGGTGAAAAGTATGCCAGGACTCTGAGTGAACAAGAGAAACAGCCTGCTGCTGCGAGGCTACGTACAGAAGTCCCTTCACATCAGCGTATGGTTGGAGATTACAACAACTACGTGATGGACATAGCTGATGGAATGCCACATGGGAATCAACAGTCCGATTGGTCACAAAAGATAGCCGAGGTGATTCAGAATCAATTCGGCTTGAAGCCTAAAGATGAAGCGAGGCTGTATCGGCACCCGTACCCATCTTACTTTGATGCAGTGCCACTTCCTCCACGTTACAGAGTACCGGATTTTTCCAAATTCTCCGGGCAAGATGATATGACCACCATCGAGCATGTGAGCCGATTCTTGGCTCAGTGTGGTGAGGCTGCTTCTGAGGAGGGACTTAGGCTCAGATTTTTCCCTCTGTCACTATCAGGGCCGGCGTTTACCTGGTTTACGTCGTTGCCAGCGGGATCAGTCACAGGTTGGTCCGACATGGAGAAGCAGTTCCATAAATACTTCTTTTCTGGTCTCAACGAGATGAAGATCTCCGATTTGATTGCCATCAAGCAAAGAAATGATGAGACCGTCAAGGAGTACATCAACGATTCCGTGACACTAGGAATCGGTGTTACAGTCTGAAGCTGTCTGATATGCAGTTGGCCGAGCTTGCATTCCAAGGTTTGCTCGCGCCGATTAAAGATAAGTTTTCTGCTCAGGAGTTTGAGACATTGGGGCAATTGGTTCAGAAAGTGTCAGCTCATGAGGTCCGATATCAGGAGATGAAGCGTATGAAGTTTTCTAAGCAAGTGTCTTATCTCTCTGATACTGAAGAGGAGGCTGATGTCAATATAGCTGAATGGACCAAATCCAAGAAGCCAGTGTCGCTCCCGTGGATCAAGCAGAATCCTGAGAAGTTTGGATTCGATATAACAAAGGCCGATAAGATCTTTGATTTGCTGCTCAGTGAGAAACTTATCCAGCTTTCTCCAAATCACTCAATTCCATCGGCCGATGAGTTGAAGAAACGCAAGTACTGCAAATGGCACAACTCGACATCTCACGAGACTAATGAATGCAAAGTGTTCAGAAGGGAGATCCAATTGGCTATTGAGTCAGGCAAGATCAAATTTGAAGATAACAAGAAAGCCATGAAGATCGATGGTCATCCCTTTCCCAATAACTTTGCTGATTTCTCCTTTTCTGTTAATATGGTTGAGGCTAGTGAAAAGGGGAAAGTCAAGGTGCTTACATCGGACCACGCCAAGAGTTCTGGTGCCGTTGATCCTGTGGTTCAAGTTACTATTGAAGAGCTACGCAGGAATCATCAGGCATTTGGGCGTGAATCTAATGCTCCTGGTGGATATCGGCCGCGTGTGACCTCCCAAATGTTGATCAACAAATACAAAAGGCAGCAGGCAGCAGTCCGAGCGTGGAGGGAACGCGAGGAACGACGACGTCGGAAGCATGAATATCAAGCAAGGCGCTATGATGAAGAGTTTGATGATCGGCGCCGACGTAATTACAGGTCCGACGGCCGACGCCGATATGATGAGTGGTCCGATGACCGACGCCGGTATGATGATAGGTCCGATGGCCAGCGCTGGTATGATGATGGGGTCGATGATTGCCGTCATTACGGTTATAGGTCCGATTGGTATACAGATGGACGTCAAAGATATGACCGGTACGATCAAGATGATGATCATTGGGGGTGTCCTTTCTTCGTGTACTGCTGGAACGAAAAGCTTAGGCTGCCATCAAAGGCGGATTGTCCTGAGTGCAGCTTCCAGTATGAAGAGTACAGAGCTTCCAAGAGGGGCCGACGATCAGTTCATGAACGGATCGGCGTCAGGATTGATGATCGTCATCAAAGAGATGAAGGCCGGGTTAACACTCATGGCCACAAAAATAATGAAGGCCGGGCTGATGCTCATGGCCCTGAAAAAATGGAAGAGAAAGCTCCAGTTCACAATCGGACTGAAGAACCTCCAATGAGGCCTGGACAGTGGTGCCCGTCGGGGATTTCTAAATCTAAGAAGAGACGTGTTCAGAGATTGCGCTATAATGAGCAGATTCAGGAGCAAGAATTGGCAAAAGAAAAGAAGTGGCGCGTCAAGATGGCCAATGATGATGAAGCAAGCACATCGGCCGCAATAAATATGGTTTTGATGTTGCCGTCCGATTTCGCTGCTCCTGATGAACAAGACGACCATGAGGTCGATTATGAACTGGAAGAAGCCGCTGCATGCTTGGTTCTGGATTCAGAGAAGGCAGTCTTTGAAAAGCCAAATGCAAATGGGTATCGGCACTTGAAGCCTCTGTACATCAAGGGATACGTTGATGGAAAACCGATGACCAAGATGCTGGTTGATGGAGGAGCTGCTGTCAATCTCATGCCTATTCTACATTCCGTAAGCTGGGTAAAGGGATTGATGATTTGATCAAGACAAATATGACGCTCAAGGACTTTGGTGGGAACGTTTCAGAGCCTCGGGGGGCAATTCATGTGGAATTGACCATCGGCAGCAAGACATTGCCGACTACCTTCTTCGTGATTGATGGCCAAGGTTCTTACAGCATGCTCCTCGGACGTGATTGGATCCACGCCAACTGTTGCATCCCATCCACTATGCACCAATGCTTGATCCAATGGCAAGGCAACAAAGTGGAGATTGTCCCAGCCGATGATTCGGTTAGCATTGCTACAGCTGAGTCAATAATTTGGGAGTTTGAAGGAGTTGAATGCCTGTCAGGGAAGACATGGGATGGTGACTTTCTCAAGGTGTCCGATCAAGGACTAAAGCCGATCCAAGCAGTCGGCTCTGAGACATTGTTTTAAATGGATGATCCGACGAAAACAAAGGCCGATATGGTTAATCAATTCTTTCAGATATGTATTTTGGAAGTTCTTCTTGTAAATTGAATCGGCCTGATTGTTATTTTACCTTGGGGGGCAAGGTTCGAGTTTCCTTGTTCACTAGTGTTACTTCAACATTCGAGTGAATTTGTAAAGCCGATGCTACGCGTCAGGCTTGAAAGCCGATGAAAAATCGCCTCAAGAACAAAAATAAGAGCCGATGCGGTGTGCATCGCCTTAGGGATTATATACAGCAAAAGAAGAGTGTATCATATTGCTAAGCCGCTCGATGGCGGAGCAGGCTACCAATGTATCAGATCGTTTGGTAAGACAGATAAATTTCAATGTTCAAGGCTGCAGGTATTTAACTATCAAGTCAAGAGCAGTCTGACGGATTTTGTCAACATCAGCAATAATCTTGGCGTCAGCTTCAGCATTCCCATCTACAGGCTTGATTGTCTTGTGGATCTCCTTGGCTGCCTTGATATGGATCTTGTAATCCTCCTCAGCCTTTGCCTTTAAAGCCGGGATATCATCAAGCTCTTTCGTCTCAGCCTGGATGCTTGATAGAACTTGGGCAAGTTCCTGCTCTAATTGTTGTTTTCTGGCTTGAAGATTGTCAAGCTTTGACTGGATAGAGGCAGGACGAGCCGATAATTCTTCAATCAGTTTTGTTGACTTGTCAGCCTGGGCACGTTCTTCATCCCTTGCCTTGATTCGGTCCTGCTGGGAGGTTCGATTGGTGATTCGGCGATTGGCTGCAACACTGGAAAGGAATGGCCTTCTATGTATGCCGCCGGAATCAGTGCTTCCTCCAGGTCTGACGGAAGTTGGCCCCTTAGAGTTTTGATGATCTTACGAATCGGCTTTGCATCCTGGACAAGATTAACGATATCTTGATGAAGAAGAGCAGATATGTCAAGCAATTTTGTCCTCACTTCGTCAGATAGCAAGCTTTGCCCAGAGCTGATCTCTTCTTCTTCAGCTTGCAGCCGATCAAAATCAATTGATAGGGACTGGCTGGCTTGAGGAGTATCTTGGGCCTGCAAAAGAAATGATTAGATATAATGAAAAGAAAGCTGATACGATTATATCGGGCTAGAAAGTTTACTTGTTTCCAGGCCACTTCTTGCTCATGTCCGATCAGAGGGATGTTACTGCCCTGGATGTTTACTTGGGCGATTTCAAGATCCGTCAAGACGTTCTGGATGATTTGCTAGAAGAAAGAGAATAAGAACAGGATGGATATCAATTATTGAATGAATCGGCTGATAATTACCGTTGCTTCCGGATCAGGGAGTTGGATCTGTAGAAGAGTTTGATCTTCTTGGCCCTGATCCATTTGTACTTGTTCTGCTTGAGGTGGCGGGCTTGGTTGACGAGGCGACCCAGTTATAGTCCTTTCAGATGAGGATGTATGGCCCGAATGTTCCTGAGTTGGACTTGATCGCATTTGAATAGGACTTGGTGATTTTTGTGGGTCCGATTCTGGTACTTCTTCGGCCGATGGGCTTGAAGACTCGGCCGGACTCGGCTGGCGTGCAGAAGGTTCTCTGATGACCTGAGCTTGCAGAGAGGATTAATTTCAGTAAAGAGATAAATCAAGTTAATGAAGTTCTTGAACTTACCAGAGTGGTCTTTGGGCGCTTGGGAATTTTAGAGGACGTCTGCTTCTTCCTCTTTCGACTGTCGCCGTATGCCGATAGAAGCTTGCCGATGGTGGGAGAGTCACAGCCGATCCACGGATCTGGCGAGATACTACTATAGACGACTTGTCTCCCCGATCGAGTTATCGTTGGAGGGGTACGATCGACATCCTGATAAGAGAATTGGTTAGCAAAATAAAGTTATGAGGGAAACAAATTCACAAGTATTACCTCTGGCTTGCCCTTGAAAGAAGGCAGCAATTTCTGGACATAAGTTTTGAGGGCGATGCAGAATAAGTGTTGATGCCATTCAGCCCACCATGTGTTGAAGGTCCGATGAACTACAAGGCAGATTGCCAAGGTATCCAGATTGGTTTGGTCCATAGGAGGTTCAAGTCTGAAAAGGCGGTCCCATTCCACGCCTGTATCGATTTTTCCCCTTGGAAAGATTTGATCGGTCAAGGTTAAGTAGGGAGGAAGCTGTCCCATGCCAAATTGTCGAGCAGCCAGGTTTGGATGATAGAATTCATAGGTTGATTGCCCTGACTTACCCTGACTGAGGCCGATCGGAAGAAATCGAGCATTAATGCAGGTTCGGAAAATTGTTAAGGCTTCTGAATCTGCCTTTACAATCATGGTGAGTCTGAATTTGTAGGGCAACTCAAATTCATCGGCATGATCGTACAAAAACCAGACCATTTTTTCATCAGCAATGCCTTTTTAAAAAAGTGCAAAATACTTGGAAGATTCCTTGCCTGATAATTTCTCAGCGGGAAAGCCCATGGCAGCTTCACCAAATGAGGTACACCGGCGCCAGGTGATCTCTTCCGATTCAGGCTTGCTCTCTGAGAATTTAAGCCTTCGAACATCTACCTTGACAACTTTGCTCAGATGTAGCATTAGCCACATCTGGATGAACCACCACGGCCCGCCAAGGTTGGAGATGGGTGATCCAGCTCTCAGGCGCTTGGTAACTTGATGAAGCAAATTGTATGCTGCTCCCAGGAGAAGTTGACCAAGGCTGATAACATGGTCACTCGCAAGCAGTTCGGCCAGATGTTGGAAGTTGCCTGTTGGACCAAGGGTGGTACCGCAAAAGAAAAATCTGTCCAACCACATGTTCAAAAAGGCCACATGTTCACGGTCGGTCACAGATCCGGTCCGATGATTCTTCTCCATATATCCCGTCCAGCCGCCACAGCTCTTGGTTTTGAAATGGTGTTTGACTTTGATATTGAGCTGAGAAGGACGCTTGTCGCCAGTGACATTGAGGCCAAGAAGCATAACTACATCGAGCAGTGTTGGGGTCATCGGACCATGTCCGAAAAGGAAAGCATTCAGAGCATCGGACCAAAAGTGTGATGCGGCGATCAAAAGATTCTCATTCTTGGCCATGGGGCCGATACTGAGGCCGATGCATTGGGCGATATCCAATCTGTCCCAGGTTACAGACTTGGAGGCCGATATCCTCAGATACCAGTTTTTCCATCCGGGGAGGACTGTCGGCCAGGAGCGAAATGCATTCTTCCAATCTTCGAGGTCAAATCCGGAAGTTTTGAATGGGAGGCGCAAAGTTTCCAGATTGATAATCTCGGCCGGATCCGGATCTCCCATTGGACCAAGAAAATAAACCCCATCAGCTGCGCCCGAAGGGATTAGGGTTTGGGCACGAATATCCTAAAAGAAGATTGCGAAAATGGGGATAAATTTTAAAAGCCGATTCAGGCAGGAAGTAAAATCGAGATCAGTAGGGTACCTCTGGGATTGGATGATGTAGTTCTCCTACTGATGATTCCGCGGGTGTCGAAGAGGAGCCTGAGGCGAAGACAGTTGATGAAGAAGGAGTTGAAGAGCTTGTTGCTGCCGCCATTGTTGAGGTCATGACCGCCGCCATTGTTAAAGCTTGTGACTGCAGCCATGGTGGAGGGTATAGCGGATGGAGAACCCGCTGAAGCAGATGCGGAGGTGGAAGCGGATATCGAAGAATGGAGGGCACCCATGGAGGATGATTGAGTCATTTTGAGCAATTTGATGAAGGTTTGAGCGAATGAGAATGGCCGCTCGGGAAAGAGAGGAGGAAGAAGATGAGCAGTACAGGCTCTGGCGAAGAAGGAAAAGTGAACAGTGTAGCTACCGGCAGTAATTTTATAAGGTGAAAACGGTCGTGGCCCGAAGATTGAGGAGCCGTGCAGTACAGGGATGGGAAGTTTCGGCACGAAAATCGGTGAAGGAGTTATGATGACAGATACGAATTTTGGAACAAAATGATATTTTATTCCAAAATTGTTTACACCAGATTTTCGCACCTGACATACAGAGTCAGATGGTGACATGAGACTGTGCGGTGGACCCATTGTCTGGTCAAAGCCAAAGGTGACAGAGAAGGAAGCCGATGCCAAAGAGGAGTCCGATGAAGCGGGAGTCCGATCCGATGACGAATACAGAGAGGAAAGACGTGTCGGCTAAGAGGGAAACGTGTCAGATCCGGGGACTATTTCCTTTTCAGAAAGCGTATGAGAGTCCCATTGTATCTTAAGTTTAGTTTACCTTGTTTAGTTAGTCTGGTCCGATCAGGACTCTCCACGACCAGGGTATAAATATGAACCCTCGTCCATTGTAAAGAACAATTATCACAATTCAATACAACCCGGCTTTACGCCAAAACCCTAGTAGTAGTTACCGACGAAGCTCATTGGTGGACGGGCTGCATCAGTTCTGATCTCCGGCTTACCAGTAAGTTAGTCAATTTATCGAACTAATATAGGCTTTGAATTGAGGCGCATCGCCCTTTCTCGTTTATATTGTTCAACCGATTTATCTCTGAATAATCAAGATTGATATAGATTCCCTACGTCGGAGCTAGATCAATATTGATTATTCAAAAGATTATCGTTTATCGGACTATACTTTAAGCCTAGATTCCCTACGTCGGAGCTAGGTATCAAGATTAGTCTAGATTCCCTACGTCGGAGCTAGAGTAATCTTGGTTACTAAAGATAGTCTTTGCGGTTTGTTGGAGTTGCTAGATTGGTTTAGATCTACGCCATGTGAATCAATTCTACTTCTTCAACGGCTTTGAGCATATGTCTTGGTCCGATTTAAGCAATATTTATCTTACAGCATCGTTCTATGTCCGATCTTGCTTTGTGGTTTAACCTGATTGTTCTTTGAGCATTGCATTGGTGTAGATTCCCTATGTCGGAGCTGGATCTGTGTAATGCGCTTAGATTAATCTTTGACTGTCATGTTTGGTCTAGATTCCCTACGTCGGAGCTAGGTTCATCTTGATTAGTTAAAGGAAGTTTTGGTTGTGCCTTATTGCTATTTGAATGTTAAGTGTGATGTAGATTCCCTACGTCGGAGCTGGATCTTGCTTAATTGTTCAGTAGCATATCTTAGAATCAGAACGTATCTGTTAATGTTTTATCTGCCTATGTTGCTTAATCTGATCAACACCTGTGCGAGCATCTTGTTTAATTGACAGGTTGGTGAATCAAGTCTGATTATCTAGCTATCTGATCTGATCATAGCTGGAGAAATCTAGATTCCCTACGTCGGAGCTAGATTTCTCTGAAAAGGCTATAGTCCGATCGGCTGGTTAGATAGTCCGACAAGATGAGTCAAACTGGCAATTAGACAAGATGGACAATGTATCGGCTTACACTGTGATTATTTAATATCTTGTTTCAAGACACAGCTGATCCATTATTTTACATATTGGCCTTGTTATATGCTTTATTTTATTACTCAAAGGCTGGTCTGTTATATCAATCAAGGTCCGATCCTGATTGGTCCGATCCTGAGGTCCGATTTGATGTCTGATTGAGGTCCGATCACTCGGTCCGATTGACGTCATCACTGAGGTCCGATCGGTATCGGCCGATGCGTGTCTGATTGGGTCTTGGCTACAATTCGACGCTACTCCATCGTCTGAAATAGAGCCGGCACAATCATAGAGCAATTTAACTGTTTTATCCCCTTGTCAATTTCAGGTCAAATTGACTGGCACGCCGCGAATCTGAACTGGAGTGTAGACTGGCACTGGAGCGAAGCAGACTCTCCCCGGTCATCGTGTGCTGCACGCGGGAGATACGACCGCCGATTTTCCGCGTCAACAGTTAGTAATTCGATAATTTTGTTATAGATTTTGTGACTAGTATGTTTGAAATACTAATACAGTATAATCAACTTCTCAAAAGACTAGGTTCAACATTCATATAAAATTAGTTCAACATTTTGGATAAACCAGTTCAACTTCTATACAAATATTGAAATCTTATATTCAAAATGTTGAAGGTACATATTAAAATGTTGATACCGTGCACTTTGAATGTTAAATTTTTAAAAATATTAGAAATAAATTAAAATATTTCTATATTGAGTCTTGTTTTATTGCATAAATTCTTAAAAGCACTATGGTTTAAACGGGATCGAAAACGGATCTACGGTTTGAAAGAAAAATGCGATTACATTTTCACACCCAAAAAGAATCCCGTCACCCAGCAGCCAACAGTGCACCAACACGTGTGCTGCTCCCCACCCCAAAGTCACGTGCGCTTGATGCTGATGTCCCCGCCTTCTTGAATCTGCCTGTTCATTTAGTTTTGCACCAATCTCAAACAGTGGAAGACAATTTTAATAACTTCTTCCGGAAGATATATAGGAACCGCGCCAGCCACCGGGCCAGCCTTTGGGCTGTGGCGGGCCGGCCTGCATGCCTCGTGGAGTCCATGCCTCTTATCGATCTCCGGCCCGTGGAAGAAGAGAGGCGTGGCCCTGTCTGCCTGCCTCTGCATCATCCCTCAATCGTATATAGAGATGGCCTAACGTACGTGCAGCTTGCCTCGGTCCGGGAGACCCTTGATGCGATCTAACGTGGGCTCGGCTCGGACTTTTCGGACCAAAGCACGTAGGCTTCCGGCCCGATTTATCACGTAGGGATGAAAAGTCATAGGCCCAGCCCAAGTCCGGGGCCCGATTATTACAGACTTCTTGAAAAGACGAGACTACTAGGGTTTTACTCTTCCCCCCCCCAGTCCCGCGAGTCGGAACGCAACGCGCCGGCGCCCTCCGCCCCCTCGACCCCCTTCCCCGTGCCGCCGCTTCAAGGATCCCCGCCCGAGGTATGGATTCTCTTGCCCCTCTTGACGGCGCGATTACCTTCGTTTCCGGCGGATTAGGTTACCGGATCGGGTTTTTCGGTGTCGCCGGCGGTGGTGGACGCCGGCCCGGGACGGCGAGGTGTTGGAGCACTTGATGTAGTGTTGGGACAGGAGCTAGTGCCTGTGTTGTGCGAGCCGGAGGATTGTTGATTGTCCAGAGGCGGAGGACCCCCTACGGCAGGGTGGGGCAGCTGCCCCACCTAGCCGCGCCGTAGAGGACCCCCACCTCGTTCTCCTTCCATGCCTCTGCTCTGCAGTTTCCTTTGACAATAGCTACGGCAGTGCTGTGTTCTCTAAAGAGCAGATGTGCCAGTAGGAAAAGGTAGTAACTCCAGCAGGGAGACACACCTCTCCAGCTTAGCCCTGTTTGGTTGCCGGTGTCGAGCAACTCAGAAAGATGCGTCGCCTAGGAGATGTGTGGCGGCGTGCGTGCTAACGAAGAAGAAGCACGGGGAAGGGTATGCTATTAGGCCGGCCCAATTGCTGTCTAAAACATAAACGTGGACATCCAGTTGGTTGTGTGGCCCAACTACTCGCTGATCATTTTCATCAGTGTTGTAATGGGTTCTAAAAAATGATCATTTTCATGTGCTGTAGTGCGTGCTCTGATTCTAAAAAAAAAATAAGTAGAAAACTTAATTACTGAATTAGCCAATTTCTCTATCGTGTAGAATATCATTCTGAACCTAGTATTTCATGGCTCTTCGTCCTGTCTAAATTTATTGCTCATTTCTACTTCTGTTTGTGTCGTTTCAGTAAAAATATGCTAGGTGTGTATGCAGTATGCCATCATTTTTACTATGAACTATGTTTGTCGCGGGTGTCTGCCCCACCTAAATTTTTTAGCGTCCTCCGCCCCTGATTGTCCCCTTTGCTGATTAGCAGCTTAAGGGTGCTAGTTTTCAGTTTTTATCCTTTCCCACTGCTAGTTTTTAACCTTTACCTTTTCCAGCCAAAATGATCCAGCTTGTACGCACTGTGAAGAAGGCTATCCATCTTGAAGGATGCCTGACGCAAGTAATAAATTAGATTATGTTGTGATGATAAATTATTGTGATACTCAGTTATACTCAGTTATCTAATACATCTGCAGAGGAGAGGTTTATGCTCACCATCAACAAAGGTGGATGCCTTGGCATCGAGAGTTTCTGCTCTGGAGAAGGATCTGAATGAAGCTAAGTTAGCTATGAAGGATCTCTCCCACAAGGTCTGTTTTTTTAAAAATAAATATGTAATGTTCATTTTCATGCCCTTATGGTAAGTTCATATGGTAACATATGATTATGTGCAGTACAAGACCAGTATTTCTGATCTTGTAAAGGACATTGACAATGTCAAGACAGGATTTGAGACCCATCAATACAAAGTCAAGTAAGTAACTCTTTTTTTTTTCCTCACAAGATGGTGGAATCATTTCGAAGCAGCACTAGCACATCTCTGTTTCCAGTGTTTGGTGTAGGATTTGAGTTCTTCTTATTTCAGGATAGATCATGTGATTTTGCAGAGTGAATAATATGTGTCCTGCCAATTTCAGTTGGGTTCCACTTGCTTCACATCTTGACATTTAATGGCCACTTCCCTTATTTGTTCAAAGATCTAAGTTTTAGTGGTAACAGAAATTCTATAAAGATCCCTATTCCACTCTATTTTTCATCTTGGGCTAGCAAGGGGAACTGAACATTGAATTCCACTCATATGTAGCAGTCTCCTTTCTCTGAAGCAGTTTTGTTTCTCTCAGTGTGCAAAGAGACATTCATTATTGGCTGTAACAATTATTAGAATTTTTTTTCTTTACCTGCAGTTTTGTATGTTTCTGCTTTTTTTTTTTACCTTTGCCAACTGCTTAGACGCCTAAGATGATTACTTCACCAGTAGCATCAGTTTCAGTTTTTACAGTGTTCGGCACCTATAATCGTGCTCGCATTTTACTGTTACAATATTCAGCAGCTGTTCCCCCATTTCATTAAAATGATATATTTTCATTGTCTTTTGTGTGTGTATAATTTAGTGACATCAATGATGGCGTCATTTTTATTAATCTTCCTAAATAAATGTTACGATATCGCATTGCATTGTATTAGGCTTGCACTGCCAGACTGCTGGTTTTCAAGGTGCTGCAGACTGTATCCTGAACTAAATTTAGTTTAGGCCTTGTTTAGATTGGGAGAATTCGATTGAATTCAATGATTGGAGATGCATTGGGAATTGAAAAAGTAGAGAGGGAGCACGTAGTTCAATGCGTTGCCTTTTGATTGAATTGGTGCAATTTCGCGAATCTAAACAGGGCCTTAGTTGTATAGTCCGTTTACTGTAACCATCGCTATGCAAGTAGCAGAAGGATGAAATTCTTCACTTTCATGCTTCCTTAATCCTCTTTTAGGAGAGAAAAAGAACGTGGTTGGTACTGAACAAATGTGTAGTGCATTGTAGGCCCATTTTGCAGTGGGGGTATTTCATTTGCAATGGATCATCTTTCTAATGTCTTTTAGCTTCTATTTCACTCTTTGGAAAAATGGTTTCAGGGTTGGAAGTAGTTAGTTTCTATTTAAGTAGATGAATTTCATCTTCTCATGGTTTTCGGTTGACGCCTGGATAGTGGATAACCTATGCACGAGTTCCCAATTACTTGAATGACACTAAATTTGTTTTAATATCAGGTTGGAGCTATCACAGCAGCATAGTAAGATGTATGGCATAGCACTTGGGGTTATGGTTTTTGGGGTGACTCTCTACCGTCTTCTGAACGACAATAGCACCAAAAGTAAGTACTCTAATTTATTTGATGAAGAACATTGATTTGACTTGGTGATTGTATTATTTTTTTTATGATTTATCCTGACATGAATTTTTCTTACTCATCAGAGGAGTGAGAAGATCTGAGCAGGTGCCAACGGGGCTACCAGACCCCCACCTGCCAAGTGAACAAGTTTTTGGAGGAAGCTTGGAGGAAGCTCTTGTTTGAAGAACGATGTGACTTGATGCTGATGTGACCAAGAACGCTATGTTGCTGGAACACTTTCTGGCTGCAACAGTAGGCTTGTTAATGCATGCAGTTTGGGTCGGTCTAATTTTTAACTGCTCGCGCCGAAACTTCTACCCCGCGCCATATCGTTTTCTTTGCAGAAGCCAATAACCGTGTCATGCCCGCACCACGCGCCGAATCTTTTCCCCTGCCGCGGCCATGGAAACGAAAATCGTGGCGGCGCGCTCATCGTGAAAACTAAACCGCAAGCACCATATCTTGGTTCTTTTACCGAATTATTCTAGAAAGAGCCAGTGGGGATTTTTCACTCGGCGCCAACATACAAGAAGCCAAAGCCACGCATTTTCTATAAATTCAATTGCACGGCCCAACACTCCATGTGAATGAAGATAGGCGGGATTAGTAGCCTTTCTACTCATTGCTCAGCTTCTGCTACACCCTCCTCCCCGATGATCTGATTGCTCAGCATCATTGCTCCATCAAGCATGAAATGAAGTCGTCCACGGCCGGACGTCGACGCGGAGGGTTCAGGAGCGCTTGCGCCGCCTCTTGATTCTCCTCCGGCGCCTGCACGATACAGATGTGCACTGAGCGACGATGGCGCGCAACCCTGGATGGTCTCGATCCGGCTGCGGCGATTGTGCGATGCCGACGTACACAACCTGCATGGACTCCATGGGAGGCGGCTGCTTCTCCATTTCTTATGTTGGGCCTCGTCTTCGCTCCCGTCACGGCGGCACGGCCGCCGGTGTCCGGTGGGTGAACGGAACAAATCGAGCACTCATGATTGGTGTTTGGTTGGGTGTTTGCCTGTTTGGTAATGGGATCTGATTACAGAAGGCTACAACAACCGTCAGATTGTGTTTGTTTCGGCACCAAAGTACTCGGGTCACACTATAAAGCAATACGGCGCAGTATAAATTCGATACCGCACGCACCTGGTCGTAGTCAGATTGTTCCCCACGACGGACGGCATTGTGTGCTTAGCACGTACTCCTAGAGGCTTCATTGAAAGAAGAGGTACCAACAACAACAACAGAGAAAAAGGAAAAGAAAAAGAAGGAAAGAAAGAAAGGGAGATGGAAGAGGACAACTCCGGCTTCGTGTATTTGATTACAAATACCATTTACATCGCTGAACCAAACAAAGCTCGTTTTCAAGCGCTCATTTTCAATTATGGCCACATTTTGATCAAACTGTCTTCCACTCGTAGAGGGTTTAATGTCTTCATACTAGCCATCTGTCATTGCCGGTTGTCCCACGCCGTCCTCTCGCACGCGCTCCGGCGTACGACCGGCGGCGATCACGGCCGTGACAGCCGCATCGTAGCTGCCCACGGACGCCGCAGCGAACTCTCGGCCAATTGCGCCAGTGACCACGGCCATTCCAGCACAAAACACTCACCCGGCCATGCCCTCCATCCCGGTGGCCGCGCCACAGCACACCGACCCGACGCCGGCCACGAAGAAGTCCAGCCCGTCCATCACCCGTGCCTCCGTGGCCACGTCTACCGTGCGCCCCCACGCCATGTACACTAGGAATGCCAACGGCAGCGCAGCAGCAGCGTGGGCAGGGCACGCTCCGGAGCCCGTGATGCCGAGGCAGCGGCGTGCCCACACGGCCAGAGCGCGCGCATAGGCACGCTGCGCCGATAGCCAGGTCTCCAGGGCTCCTCGCCAGGCCTGAATCTCGCTTTCTAGCGCCAAGGCAACCGGAGGGGGAGTTGCAGTATCCAACGGACCAAGGGAGATGGCAGTGGCCGCGGTGGGGTAGTGCTGGAGGAAGAGTAGTTTGGCGTCCTCGATCGTGCGCTTCTGAGCCTTGTGGCGTTCAGCCATGGCACGCCACATCCGAGAGAGCCTGCATAACATCAGGTTAGTTGCAGTTATGTCAAATTAAATGATGTTTCCCTTGATGCTACTTACCAAATTTCAAAACATACTGTAAAATGCTAAGATCTAAGCTATACTGACTGCTCAGTTCTTATAGAGTCATGATGGGTTCATACATGAGTTGGGCGGACCCAAGCCAAATTTTGAGAGGGGGCACACCTAAAGATCAACTAAAATTAGGAGCCCTAAATGTGGTGAAGATCTGTTGATTACATTGATTTCAAAATTTTGAGTGAGGGCCTGTGCCCTCACTGGCTTGTATGAGTAAAGACAGTTTGATAAAAAAATTCAAAATGCAGTCCTTTAGTTGCCTATAGTTATCTTTCATTTTGTTTGATCTAACTATGCTGAACATAAAAGCTTCAGTTTACATTCTTGCAGTGTTCAGTTACACAAATGGAGAATTTCATTTTTGCAATGCAAGCCTCTCAGCAATGAGTTTATGGGATATTGCCCAGCTTTTGATGTTTGAACCTTATGGTCCCTTTCTGGTTCAATTTATAATCTCATCCAGGTTTAAACTTCCATGGAAAAATTACTTATTGGCAAAATGCTAGTGAGTTAATTCATTACTGTTAGGTACATCACCCCCAAACTACTGGATTCACTTATAATCAGCCTTAAGATTGTTCTAGCAATTCACCCATTTGCCCAATGAGCCGATGTGATATTCGTTTCTCTTTTCTGAAAACTACACCCTTTCAGATCACAAGCTGTTTGTCTCACATCACATTAGCTGAAACTTAAACGGTATTAATATTAAATTTCAAGGCTCTGAAGTTTGGTGCTCTTTAACTACTCTGTATTTAATCTTGATTTTATAAACTTTTGAACAGTAAATATTTTATCTTTAATCTATATGGCTCCAAGAAAAAAAGGGGAGATCAAGTGATTGCGAATGGTGATGGTATATTGAAAGTTCTCATGTTCAGAATCCTCATAGCGAACAGATGCATACCCGTGGATCAATTCCATAAGCTGAGGATGCAGCTCTTCGTCCCTTAGAACCTCAATCCTCCTTGATATTGACTGAAATGTGTGTATTGAAACCTTCAACCGAGTGTGCAAGCTTCTCAATGCTGCACGAGTCTTATCGACAGAGGAAGGCTCTTCGCCTTTCACATCCTGGTTCCTCAAATGTGCCAACCTCTTCTCATACTCAATTCTTAACCGTTCACTCGCCTGCAAGTGACAAAAACAGTTATGGCTTTCCCTTGCATTTGTCTACTGGTGCAAGTTCCAGACAGAGATTATACCTTTACTTCTTTGTATAATTTCTTCTCCCATGTATACAGTCTATCTAAGGTAGAGTGATGACTTCCAGACATAGTACTACAAGATTCTTCAGAGTAACAGCTGCTCGTCTCATTGTCATAGGGATCATCTATTGAGCTAGAAGAAGCAAGGAGGAAACGTGAAGATGATGACCGCGATGATGCAGACCGCAAAAGTGCAATTTGTTTCAGCATCTTCGCTGCAATATACAATTGACAAGTTAAGTTCAGTGATTATTAAATCCGAATCTTTAAAGTAACTTCAGTATTGGTTTGTAAAAGCGGTACCAGAAAGATCAATTGGGGTTGAGTACTGAGCTCTACTTGCCTCCAACATCACTGAGACTTCCCGAGCAGCGTCGCATATATTCCCAAAAACTGACAATCGATATCCTTCATGGCCTCAACCAAGCTCGCTGGCCTTCGATTCAGATATACTGTGAAACCAGGAGTTTCTTCTGCATTTGCTACTTTGTTTCTCATCAGTTCTTTCTTGTGTGCCTTTATCTCAAGTTCTACTGTTTTGTGAGGTTGAGATGCTTCAGTACACTGAACACCTTTGGATTCAAATCCTTTCGTCTCTTGCTTGGTATTGACCTCAAAATTCATAGAGCAAGCGCCTTCATTAGAAGCCATACACTCATCTGAATGCTCACATTCCTCATCGTCATCGTCTTCGTCTTCGTCTTCATCATTGTCCTCATCCTCATGCTCTTTCTTTTCCTCTTTTCTGTGCATTGGTACATGATCTTGACACTCATCATCTTCCTCTTCGAGTTCTGGGATTCCTTCCTCGTCTCGTACCTGCTGTAACCGTGCCAATTCATCATCAGTAACCACATTGTCATAGCTACTCCGGGGGCGAGGATATGCAAAGCTGTCCAGCGACGAGAATGGGTTCCAGAAGAAGTCCCATGGTGATGATTCCTGCTCCTGGGGTGATGGAGGTGGGTAGCTTGGCCTGTCATATGAGGCATGATAAGAATTCCTTACTGGCTCATGGGGTGATGGTGGTGGGTAGCTTGGCCTCTCATAAGATGCGTAATAGGATGTCCCCATTGGCTCCTGGGGTGATGGAGGTGCATAGCTTGGCCTGTCATAAGGCATGTAATAGGATGAATTCCTCACTGGTTCCTGGGCCGGTGGAGGTGGGTAGTTTGGCCTGTTATAAGGTGGCGGGTAGTATGAAGACGACCTCATTGGTGAGGACTGCATCGGGAAGAATCTATCTGTGCCACTGGAGTTGTCCATGGGGTAATGTGATTCGACACGGACTGTTTCCACCGGTCGTGGGTGCTCCTCTACTGACACTGATGGGTTAGGTCCTGACCTCAAGTACTTCGAGACATGAACGGTTCTCTTCTCATATGAACCATAAGGAAGGCCAAGCATCTCTGGCTTCTGTTGCTTGACAGGAGAGATGAATGTATCAAAGATGAGCTCATGGTGATCATCTACAGCAACACACCGCTGGAGAGCCATTGAAACACGCTTCAGGGACTCAATGTAGGCAATGTGAGACGATGCAAAGCGGTTGCGCTGCTCCAGTGCTTGCTTGATGAAGTCCCTTCTGTCCCGGCATATCTTGACAGCCTCCTCATCTTCTAACCTGGAAGCAGCACATCCCATCTCTCTAAAGCCTTGTTCAAGAACCAGTCATGCTTGTATCATAGCTTCTGGGTTTTGAACATGAGAAGAGAAAAAAACAAACAGAAAGTTACAGAAAAGTTACAGCTTCAGGAAACCAGGCATTGCTTCACCCATCACTGTGGAAATTACCTAAAATTGTAGAAAGGTCGCTTGTTGACAGCAAGACGCTGCTGCTGACGCCAAAAAATGGAGATATAACCTGAACCAACCCTACAATTTGGCAAGTTTCAGAGAGTTCAGAAACAACAGTGATGACAAACAATGACTATATACAATCAGCTTACATGTATCAACAGGAAACTCAGGCATAGGTGATCCAGGTGCCAGTCGAAAACCATAAGATGAAGTTCATCTACTTTAACTACTTATCAAGACCTGAAACTATCTATCCTGAAAGTGGAATGGAAATTCCACGACTCGCCCCCGCGTCGCTCCCGCGTGGGCGACACGGGCGGCCCTAGCCGCCGCCGCCGCCGCCCCCTTCCCCTCTCTCCCAACTGCTGCGCCGCCGCCAGAGCCGGCTGCCGGACGCCCGCGCAGCTCGCGAGGACGGCGGCGGCGGGGCAGCCTCTTCCACCTCGTCTCACGGCGGACGC
This sequence comes from Alloteropsis semialata, assembly GCA_004135705.1. Lineage (NCBI taxonomy): Eukaryota > Viridiplantae > Streptophyta > Magnoliopsida > Poales > Poaceae > Alloteropsis > Alloteropsis semialata. The sequence continues at coordinate 4,495,295 of CM014275.1, forward strand.
GGCCGCCAAGGAACGCCGGGGGGCACCAGCCGCGGGGCGGGCGGCTGCGGCACCGGCGAGGCCGGATCCGGTGGCCACGGTGGGGGATCCGCCGCCTGGCGCGACGACGGCGACTCTCCGTGCGCGGCCTGCGGTCGCCCGACGCGTGGACGCGGCCGTCCGTGGGCGGCGGCGCTCCGCCGTGGGTTGGCTGCGATGAGGAGCAGCATGGCAGCGGCGAGCCGGCGACGACCACGAGCGCCGCGCGGCTCCATGGCGGCATCGCACGCACCCGGCCGGCTGCTGCAGCCTGTAGGCGTGCAGCAGTTTCTGCACGGGCTGGGCGTGCGCATAGTGCGGCTACCCGGCGGCGCGCCGCGAACAGGGGAGGTCAGCGGCAGCTGACGGCGGGGCAGGGGCGGCCCGGAAGCGGAGTGGGCTGGCCGTCGGGAGGAGCAATGCCCAGATCTGGGCTGCGCGTCGGCTGCGATGGCCCCAGCAGTGTGGGTAGGGCTGGATATCGAGCAGAAGCCAGTTTTTCGAGTTTTTTTTAAATTAGTATAATCTTATTTATCATAGTCTCCTGAATTGTTTGAGACCCAACTTCATACCGAGCTTAACGAGCCGAGCCTAACGAGCCGAGCCAAAGTCGAAAGTCATTCTAAATAAAGTTATTTTAATTTTAAAAGAAAAATGAATCCATTCGGAGCACTTTTGTACCGAGCCACCGAGCCAGCCTAACAAGCTTTTTGTCCAGCCCTCAGTGTGGGTCAGCTGGGAGGTGGCAGTTGCCCGTTGTGTGAAGAAGGCGATGCTGCTGAGCAGCGTTTCTTCGTGGCGGAGATGACGCGGCACATGGCGGCAGCTGCTAGGCACCAAGGCACTACGGGTGGGCGGCAGTTATCGGAATGGCGACACAAGGGGGCACGACGGCGAAAGGACTCCCATGGTTGTGGTCCTGGGTGTGCCGAGCTGGGTACGTGCAACTAAGGGATGGTGAGCTCTAGGCGAAAGCTTTTGCCGGCAATCTTGTTGGTGACGATGACGGTATAGTTGGCCAAATGGGCGGCCCGGTCCTAGCCCGATCTGGTTCGGTCCTATGTGGTCCGACACTATGCAGTCTGATGGCTTAGCCGGGCCGGGCCGGGCCGGACACCGTGCCTATTTGCCAGCCCAGGCCCGGCACTAAGGCCATTTTTTCATGCCGGGCCAGCCCGATGGCACGGCGGGCCATTCAGTGCCCGTGCCGGGCCAAGCCCGACCAAAACATAAACTTCCAAAATCACAGAATTTTCACAAATTCAAAATTTTCACAAGATTCAAAATTTTCACAACAGATCAACTGATTCAAAGTGACCAACATAACAGATTCAACAGATCAAATGATTCATATTCAAACTGATCAACATAACAGATTCAAACATTCACAAATTTCATAAGACAGATTCACAGACACAGACAAATATTTTTCAGAAGTTTGAGCTGGTGCAATGGCTGCCTCATTAAAAACCTATCTAGGTAAAACTCACACCTCGTGAGAAACCCTAGATAGGAAAAAAGAGTGCAGCCCAGCTCAATCAATTCAAATTCAAATAGTTCAAACTTGTTTTCTTACCAGTACTGGGTGGCTCTTGAGGCTTCTGCAACTTAACTGAACCAAACTTGTCATCATATTGCTTAAATATGCTAGAAAGATGAGCTCTCACCTCAGTCATGTAAGCTGAATAATCAGTACCAGTAAGCCTAGATAACAGCCTAAGAACATTATGGAAGCCCTTTAATTTACTTCTAGGATCCAAGATGAATGCAAAAGAATAAATCAAAGGAATGTCCCTCCAATACTTAAGATAAACATCTTGCATTGGAACAACAATAGGCCTAAGCAACCTATCATTCTCATAATGTTTCAAATGCTTGCATATCAAAATGAGATGATGAAACAAAAGTGGAGAAGTAGGATAATATACACCAGAAAGTGCAACTGTGAAATCATAAAACAATTCAAGGAATGAAAGCACCTTGTCTGCAACAGTCCAGTGGTCATCTGTTAAAAGTAAAGGCTCATCCTCACCTCTGGGATAGTTAGTCTCAATGAAAACATTGAAAGTCTGCTTGTAAGGCATCAAATGCTTAAGCATGAGGTATGTAGAGTTCCACCTCACATCCATATCCAACCCAAACTTTCTCGGACGAACATTCACAGCAATACAGTACCTCTTAAATGCTGCAATGCGCTGGTTAGAAGAATTTATGAAAGAAATTGCAGTTCTAAAGGATTCAAGATATGACTTGATCACATTCAAAGCAGATTTAACCATGAGATTAATAATGTGACAAGCACAGCGCTGATGCAAGAATAGAGTGCCAACATATGCAGACAGTTTAGGAGTCATTCTAGTAATGGCATTGGTACTAGAAGAAACATTGTCCAAAGTGACAGAAAACACCTTATCCAATAAACCATACTCCTCTAAGACAGCAGTAACACGATCAACAATGTTCTGGCCATTATGAGATTCATCAACGAGCCTAAACCCAATGATTCTCTTCTCTAATTGCCAGTCAGAATTAACATAGTGAGCAACCACACTAAGATAGTCCTCCTTAGCGTTTCCAGACCATATATCAAAAGTCAGAGCAACAGATGAAACACAAGCCAGAGAATCTATAAGCTTAGCATGACAATCAGTAAAGTACTTGCTAAAATCTCTAGTTGTGGTTTGGTTAGAGACAGCAGAGAACCTAGGATTATGAGCAACCTTGATGTACTCCTCAAAAGCATCAGTTTCACCAATACAAATAGGGAGATCTAGTCTAGCAATCAAACGACATAGCTGAGTACGAGCTACATCGGCATTGTACTCCCAGTGACGCAAGGCACCATCAGAACTGAACTGAAGCAAAGACTGAGATTGGCGTAGGTTTGCCTTTCTCGCTTGGCATAATTTAATATGCCGATTAAGATGCCCAGTGCCAATAGAAGAACGAGCAGCATAACAAGCACCACAATAAATGCACTTGGCCCCAGTTCTTACCTTCTTACCTTCAATGTCCTCGAAAATCTTCTCAAAGTCGTTCCATGCTTCAGATGTGCTCTTCCTCTTCTTCCTGCCGCTGGTGACAATTGAAGAACCATCACCAGCAGCGGCAGCACCACCAGCTGCAGCGTCGCCACCAGCAGCGGCAGCGCCACCCTTGAAAGGACCTTGATGTCGCCTAGAGGGGGGTGAATAGGCGTTTCTTCGAATTTCTGCAAATTACAAAACTGAAACCCAGCTGTCAGCACTGGAACCGGTCAGACCGGTTTCCTCTGACAGACAGGGAACAATAATGAAGAACAACCCCCTAACAATTGTAGCACAAACCACTTTAGGTGCCAAGCTTCAATAGATGTCCCCTAGTGTATTTATGAAGCTCCTGCACCCAGCAATAGTACACCAAAGTAAAGATATGCGAAATTACAAGTAAATGCTAGAATTGATGAATGTAAGTAAAGGGAGATAGCACACAAGGATTTGTTTACCGAAGTTCAGATTCACCACATGCACTAAGCAGCCACCAAGGCAAGGTGAATCCTAGTCTCCATTGAGGTGCTCACGAAGAGCCGGGTTGTCACACCTAACCCTTTCCTCACCCAATCGACCACCAAGGGGATTGAGTATACTTACTGATTTCCTCACTAGGAAACTTCCGTGGCACAACCACACAAGGAATGTGTGCTCAACGGCGACGCCTAGCCGTCTAGGAGCAAAAGCTCCAAGAGTAACAAATGCTTCACGAGTTGCTTGACGCCACCACAAGTGCTCAAGGTCAGATTGCTCACACTTAGCTCACACACAAGTTTCTCTCTCAACCCAACTCAAGAATCTCACAAGGATTGCTCAAATCTCACAAAGAGAGGTTGGGGAGAGCTCAGCTGGCCTCAAGAAGGTATGAGGGACGCACAGAACCAGCAGCCCCTCAAAGAGGAGCTCTTGGGTATAAATACCCAACCCTTTCAAAACTAGCCGTTATTCTGTCAGACAAAACCGGTCAGACCGGTTTGCCAAACCGGTCAGACCGGTTTTCAAACTCAACTAGCCGTTAGACACTCAGAGGCCAGGAATCGGTCAGACCGGTCCCCAGAACCGATCAGACCGGTTCTTGCCAGGAACCCCCACTAAGTTAGATCTTCATTGGTTAGACTCTCATGGTTTAAACTTGAGCACTTTCAGTGAATGTCTATCAACCAATGTTGCATCCCTCTTGATAGTACGGCATACCTAAACTCAAGACATATAAAAAAACATATTTCAACCACTTGAGCTTCCATTTTGATAATCATGCCAATACTTGAATATTCTTCACTTGAGGGCTTTCAACATTGTTCATCATCTTGAGCAAATCAACCTTGAGCTAGTGACTTAGGATTTTCCATAACTTATGTTTGAGTTCACTTTAATCCATAAGCCACTTTCTTCATCAACCATAACATATATGCATTGCATTGCTTCTCTTGACAACACTTGGATATGATACTTCGAAACCCCCCGGATACAAGATACTTCACCTTAGCATTCGCACATGGTCATAAGTCGTCACTTAGCCAAAGCTTGCTTAGTCCCTCGCTCTAGTCATCTCGATTTGTTTCTTCACCACTTACCCTTGCATCATCAAGTTAGCTTTGCTTTGCCATTGAATGAATTCCACTTGAAAGATTCTTCAAATGCTTGTTCTTGATTGATAAAGAATATCCAAACCATTGCAAGCTTCCAATAATGAGACCAATATATGTAACATAAGCATATGTCCCTTTGGTATAAATACATGAAGCCTTGCAATGTCCTTTTCCTTTGTCAAATAAGTCTTCTTATAATCTTGGAGACCCACATAGCATATCCCCAAGTCATTGCTTCATCATTGCTTGTTTTGATTTGACACCTGGGTCACCGGGGTTGGACCTGACTGAGCCGGGTTAGCCTTTCTGTTCTGAATTTAATTCCACCTGGCTGACCTGGGTGCCACCTGGCTGAGCCGGATAATATTTATCTAGAGACAGTGAACCCAACCTGGGTGAGCCAGGTTAGGGTCGGCTGAGCCGGGTTCGCTTCACTTCAACCTTTGCAATGAGTATTATTTCTTCACACACTTGCTTGCTTGCATCAATGAATAACCATATGTTTTGATGAGCACATTAATACAATGAATCATAAGAATAATTCCCTGCTCATCATCTCAAGCAAACAAGTTAGATCTTTAATCGATTTGTCATCAAATTCACCAAAACCCACATGAGGGCCTAGATGCACTTTCAATCTCCCCTTTTTGGTGATTGATGACAACCCGATTAAAGCTTACAAATATAGCAATTAAAACATTTTGAATTCTCAGATATATGATGAGCTCCCCCTAAATATGTGCTTAGATTTGAAATTTCCAAATTTGGCCTCACATGCCAAAAGCACATATAAAAAGATGAAATCATGGGAGCTCCCCCTATATCTCAGAACCAGTGGGGTGCAACAAGTGTGTGCAACATATATTAAAAATAACGTGATGCGTATGACAGGAATTTTCACAACAAAAACAAAGTGTATATGTGCTGCCTGGGGTCAAACCGGTCAGACCAGTTCAAGAACCGGTCAGACCGGTTCCCCCAGTCAGTACATATACAAAAACAGTCACCACATCAAAACATGCATATCAAACTAACACAAAGTTACTTAATAAGCATTAAAGGGTACATCACACATTGTAGCACACATTACAAGTTCTCAAGCCCACAAATAGATAAAGTTCGACATTTATTACAAGTCCATCTCTCCATCATAGATAAAAGCAACAGAAACCGATCAGACCGGTTCCCAGAACCGGTCAGACCGGTTCCTTCTGGACAGCACACCAATGTAAGCTTCTAATCCGTCTTCTTCTCCCCCTTTGTCATCGACCATCCAAAAAGCATGGAGAAGAGTCTTTGTACTGCTGCTGTAAGCTACTGTCCAGGCCAAGGAGCCCATCCGGAGGGAAGAGTGGGATCGGCGAAGATACCGGTGATGAATCTCTCAAATGGCTCCAGCTGAGCTGGAGGATCTGCTGGAGCAACATAGGGAATGCCAAACTCACCCTGGGCTGGAGCACCATACTGAGGTGGAGGAGGTGGTGGAACTGAAGATGAAGAAGCTCCAAAGACGGGATCCAAGATATGTGAGAAATCTTCATAGCATGCCCCTGAGCTGTACTGTCTCACCATCTCCTCAACAGAAGGAATTTCTTCCTCAACAGGCTCTGGAGAGGGTGGAGATCTTGCTGGCTCCAAGTGCATTGCATTGTGCATTAATTTGATAGAATCCCTATCTTTTTTGCTTGCCCTCCTTGCCCTCTGCTGCTCAACCCAGATATCCCTGTGACTCTTGCATATTCCAGTGAGAAAGCTAAGAAATTTCTTCATTGGAGATGATGGCTTCCCACTGGACCGGGAAGAGCTGCGCTGCTGCTGCCCAGGCCCAAACCGGTCAGACCGGTCTGGGGAACCGGTCAGACCGGTTGGCCCCAGGCCAGCAGCCCTGTGCTGAAAGTGCTACTCTTGCTGCCTCTCCTCACCCTCTTCGACTTGAATCTCTTCTTCTTCATCTGATATAGGGATGGGATGCATGGGCATTTTAACGGTGAGGGGCAAGTGCACACCATCCATACCCCAAGTCCTCCCCGCTACCCTTTCAATCATTCTCATGATATAGGGTGCATAACCACAGCACTTCTGAGTGCTCTCAGACACAGCCCGTATCTCTTCCCAAATGAAATCAGCAACACAAAAGTTCTGTCCATTTGGCCTCATTCTAGCAAGGAGATTTCTACCATATAGAGATATGTCTGTTGGATTTCCTTCTCTAGGGCAAATAGTCTTCCTAAACATTCTGTTTAGGATGGAGTAGTAGGTATACAAGCCCTTTACCTTGCCATAGTTGTACCGCTCTCCCCTGGTATACATGAACTTTGTTGCTTCAGGTGCCATCATGATCTCAAAGTGGATCTTGCCACGCTTGGCATCCTTCTTCCTGAACCCAAGACACTCTGCAAACTGAGTGTACGTGATGCTATAAGCAACTCCCTCAGTCCTCCAATGCATCACTCTGTCTCCTTGAATAGTCCCAAAATATAATGTGGCATAGAATTGGGCTATTATCTCGGTGTTCCAATCATGTGAGTACCCCATGATACTCTTAATCTTTCTGTCCTCACACTCCTTGATGATTTGATTCAGCAATGGTTTATTTTTCTTTGCCATTGCAGCCCAATCTATCCACTGTGCCTCTGCCACTACCTTAGCTCTTCTCATAATGACGGTCTGGTAGTAGTCCTGCTGAAAAGAAGTATGGAATCTGAAATCAGTAGCAGACCTAGGCACATTAAGAGGATTTTCCTTTCTCATCCTCCTTATCCCTTCTGTGGTCCCAGTCCCATAATAATCAATAACAATGCGATCAGCTGGACCTGTGGGAGCCATTACAATAGGCATGGCAGCAGAGGAGCTACCACCCTGACCAACTGGAGGCCTTCTGCCTCTAGGGACCTGAACCTCTTCCTCTTCCTCCTCCTCATCATCATCATCACTGCTGCCCTCTCTTGCTGGCCCTTTGCCACGATTTGGCTGCACAACAAAGTCTTCATCCTCAATGTCAACATCATCACTGCTGGCACTTGATTCTGTCTCATCACTATCATCTATCTCTCTTGATGCAGCCCTTTTCTGTCCTCTAGGCCTTAGACCAGGTCTAGAAACCACGGGAACCTGGCTAGACCCCCCGGCGATGTCCTCATCACCACTTTGCCCTTGCTTTCTTCTTTTTGCCACCATTTTTTGCGGAGCCATAAGCACTGATTTCTGGATATATAGAGTATGAAAACACTAAGATCAGATCACAGGAATATATGGAAGACAAAAAGAGCGATTGGATTTGAATTCTAGGACGGGACAGAACAGATGTGGCTGTTCTGGGCACAACCGGTCAGACCGGTTACAGGAACCAGTCAGACCGGTTCTGCATAGAACAGGCCATGAGCATTGGATTTGGGCTAGATCTTGAACAGTAAATCACAGGATATGGATATATAAAAGCATTTGAGCAGCTCTAGGTTAACATTAAGGGTCACTAGTGCACAGATATGAGCATATAGGATTCAACAACCAGAAACCGGTCAGACCGGTTCCAGGAACCGGTCAGACCGGTTCTTGCAGTCAAACCCTAGATCGAGATTCCAACAAATGTAGCCCACCAAACTGAATCAAACTTTAGGGATGTCTTCCTGGGCATACTAGTAGATGATTGCTTGAAGGAATCCTAGAGATATTCACTGAGCACATAGATCGGGCATGGGGAACATATGAATACCTTGAGAGGGAGGAAACTGAAGATTTGAATCCAAAAACCGGTGTTGGATCCGGTCAGACCGACGAGAATCACTTCAATCTTCAGAAACTTCAAGGGGCTGAGCACTTCCTTGGGGAAAACTTCAAAAACTCGATGGGGAGAGGAGTTCGGGCATGAGGGCGCACGGGAGAGAGAGGCACGGGCTTGGACACGGTGAGGGGAGTAAATGTGAGTGGATAGGGTAACTTTTGGGGTGAAGGGGTAAATAAATGGGAGGACCCGGGGCAGACCGGTCAGACCGGTTATAGCAACCGGTCAGACCGGTTTCCCCCAAGAAACCAGCCAAAGTCCAAAAGTTGCACCTTCATTGCCAAGAAATAATCCAAAATTGATATAGCCTTTTGCTGAATATATATTGGCACAGGATCTTGATCAAAAGATAGGAATTTTCAATTTTATTCAAACTCCTTGATACTTCCAAGAAAGTCGGGAAAGATAGATAATTTATGGACTTGAGAGAAATTTCACCATTTGTGACTAGCCATCAATCAAGCAAGGTTAACTATAGTCACAAACAGATCCATTGGGTCACAAAGACCAAGAACCAAATATTTTCAAAAACACACAAGTCCTAACATGCTAGTTGGATTTTTCAAAGATCTATCCTATGTCACCAAAGCATGCAGTACATCAAGTCAAGAACCGTATTAGGATGTTTAGCATATTCCTCTAACCATTTTTATGGAACATTTGACACCAAGTCAATTTTCAAGAAGGAATTTACTAAACACCTAATAGGTCACAAGAGAAAGACTTGATAGAATTGCATGCAAGAATGTACACACACTAGCATGGATATGAGGCCTAGATGCTCAATGTAAAACATGGGATAAAGGAACATACTTTGGCCTCTAGCTAATCCTTCTTCACATTGGTGAAGATTCATTTCTCAAATCTTGTGCTTTATCCATATAATCCAAATGCCTCTTTTCATTTGTGATTTTTCCTTATATACATCATGAAAAGAAATGCATTAAGTAGCACAAGACCTAGTTTCATCATTTAGTGACCTTTGGATTGGAAAGACATAATGGATCACTAAAAGATAAAACCCCACAATATAGGTTAGATTCCTCTTTCTTGATGCACATGTGTATATGGGTGGAAGGCAAGCTCACATGCATCAATCTTGTCACAAAGCCAAGCAAAGGAATTTAATCTATATCATGGCAAGCAGCTATTTATCAAGATAAATCATTGTCCAAAGAAGAAATAGATACACTTTTACCGATTTTGAACAAAATGCATAGCTTGCTACAAAGAGAGACAAACTCTCACAAACGAGACTACAAAATCACTTAAAAGAAAATGTTAGTCTCTAGGACACAAATTGTAGGATAATCTCCCCCTAAATAGGTGCATCATGTATTTGAATATCATGTCACATGCACTTGATCAATTTAATGAGTTTGAGGAGCTTATCTCACAATTTGGTCCCGGCACATAAATAAATTGCATTTATTGAGATGGTGCCAAGAGTGCTTACTACCACAAAGATAGTGTTTGAATTGTATGCCATGGAAGTGCTAAATGAATTTCTTGTAGAATTCCAAATTAGATGAAACTTGACAATCAAACCTCTGCCGGAACTTCTGGTATTTATTGCGCCGGAACTTCTGACACAAAACAGAGGCTGCCGGAACTTGATTTCTGCTAATTGGGCCAGAACCGGTCAGACCGGTTCTAGGAACCGGTCAGACCGGTTTTCCCAGTCTGCTTGGATTTCTTCTCCTTTACTTGCTCCAAGAAATTCTTTCTTTATTAATTCTAAATATTCCTGCACTTCAAAATAGTATGCTCTACTAGAGAGCCATTAAAAGCATCACATGGCATAAGGGGAATAAATAACAATATGAATGTCTTACTCATTACCGAGTGCTCAACCACAAGTTAAAGCACTTGTATCCACAAAGGATTGAATGAGTAAGATAATCAGTTAGTGCGTGTTACCGAGATATCATTGGAATAAAAGTAGTAGTTGTTGTGCTTGAACTACAAAACAACAAACTTGAATTCTTTTGTTACACTTGGTAAATTTATTTGAGTTGACTCATCTTCATTCTATACCAAGGTTCCAATGCATCTCCTTACCCCTGCAAGTCTAGCAAGAACTTTTAGGTACCCAAGCCATGTTGGGTCCTTTAGGGTTAGTTACAAGAGACTTAGGAACCCAAATAGCCCTTATGCTAGTTTTAGGTGAACTAATCACTCTAGTAGCATAAGTACTGACTTTGTCATTCCCAAGCCTAGCAAAGTTATAATGGACAAGATCAGATTTAGGAATGTTACCATTAGGGCAATCCTTACCCAAATGCCCTTTTGACCGACAAGTGTAGCAAATGCAATTCTTGACATTTCTTGGTGATTTGCTCTTCTTGTTGATCACTTGTCCCTTGCTATCCTTGCTGCTTGAGGATGTAGCTTGATCACTCTTCTTAGGAGATTGGACTGCTGAAAGTGCATCTAGGCCCTCAAGTAGATTTTGGTGAATTGAGTGACAAATCGATTAAAAGACTAACTTGTTTGTTTAAGTGCATGAGCAGGGATCTATTCTTATAGTTCATTTACAGTTTATATGCTCATGATATATATGTGTTTATTAATCAAAGCAAGCAAGTATGATCCCATGATTTCTAGAATGTTGAAAATGGCATGTCATTGGTATTCATGATGGAGACATAGTTCTATGATTTATATATAGTCTCTAATTGCTTAAGATGGACAATCATTAAAATATTGGGATGATAGTTTCAAAGAAGTATGCTTGGATCATTATTGGTCTCATGCCAAGGATGGTTTTTGGACAAGGCATGAGACACTATCACTATGATGAAGATAGAGATCCATGGATCAGTTGAGAAAAGAAGAATTATTGCATAAGATTGGATATTGCAATAAGACTGGATAGTGCAAGACTTCATGTATGTATGATAAAAATGACATGAGCATATGTGTTACATATTGGTCTTCAATTGAAAGCTTGCATTATGTGGGATATTCTTTGTCAATCAAAAACGAGCATTTGAAGATTCTTTCAAGTGGAGTTCATTCAAAGGCAAAGCAAAGTCGACTTGATGATACAAGGGTAAGTGATGAAGAAACAAATCGAGATGACTAGAGCGAGGGACTAAGCAAGCTTTGGTTAAGTGACGACTTATGACCATGTGCAAATTGCTAAGGTGAAGTATCTAGTATCCGGGGTGTGTTCGAAGTATCATATCCAAGTCTCATCAAGAAAAGCAATGCAATGCATATATATGTTATGATTGATAAAGAGGGTGACCTAAGGATTAAAGTGAACTCAAATATAAGTTATGGAAAATCTTAAGTCACTAGCTCAAGGTGGATATGCTCAGTTGAAGATACAATGTTGAAAAGCCCTCAAAGAAGTGATTGATCAAGTATTGGCATGATCATTGACATACAAGCTCAAGTAGTTGAATTGTGATTTATCTTACGTCTTGAGTATAGGTATGCCGTACTATCAAGAGGGATGCAACATTGGTTGAATGACAATCTCCAAAAGTGCTCAAGTGAACCCTTGTGAGTTTGACCATGAGAGATTCTAACCTAGTAGGGGTTCCCTGGATAAACCGGTTTTACCGGTTTTGGGAACCGGTTAAATCGGTTTATGTGGCGTGAGCATCTAACGGCTAGTTTGTTTGAAATCCGGTGAAACCAGTTTTGGTAACCGGTGAAACCGGTTTTCTCTGACAGAAAAACGGCTAGTTTTTGGTGGGATGGGTATTTATACCCATGAGCTCCTCATTGAGGGGCTGCTGGTTCTTTGGCGTCCCTTGCACATCCCTGAGGCCAGCTGAGCTCTCCCCAACCTCTCTTTGTGAGATTTGAGCAATCCTTGTAAGATTCTTGAGTTGGGTTGAGAGAGTGACTTGTGTGTGAGCATTGGAGAGCAATCCATTCCTTGAGCACTTGTGGTTTCGTCGATCAGCTGTTGAAGCATTTGTTACTCTTGGAGGTTCTTCCTCCTAGACGGCTAGGCGTTGCCCGGTGAGCTACCGAAGTGTGTGGTGAGCCACGGGATCGTTTGTGAAGGTTTCACCTCGCCTCCGCAAGGGAAGAGGTCACTTAGTGGAAGGAGGAGATAGCTTGACCTTGGGTGGTCGTATAAGCTTCCTCAACGGAGAGTAGGATTCACCGTGCCTTGGTGGCTGCTTCGCGCGAGCGGTGAATCCGAACTTCGGGAGAAAAATCTCTTGTCTCTTGGTTTGAGCTCTTTCCTCAATTTGTCTTTTCTAGCATATTACTTGTGCTTCCGCTTCGATCTACTTTGGTGTGCTTGAGCTGTGTGCAGGAGCTTCATTGGAACACTTGGAAACATCTCTGGAAGCTTCACACCATTTGCGGTTTGTGCTAGAATTCGTAGAGGGAAAATATACTTGTTAGTGAACTCTGTGTAGAACCGGTTTTACCGGTTTGGGAAACCGGTAATACCGGTTTTGTTGCTGACAGTTGGAATTAGTTTTCGTAATTTGCAGATTCGCCTATTCACCCCCCTCTAGTCGACATCAAGGTCCTTTCAACTGCTGCTTTAGCCATAACCGGTCGGACCGGTTCGGCAAACCGGTCAGATCGGTTTGGCACAGGCAGTGACTCCAACTTCTGTGAACAGTCATTAATTAGGTGTCCAAACTCTTTGCATTTGTAGCATAGCCTTTTCTTGGATTTTCTTTGCTTCTTAGCTTTGCTTTTGTGCCTGAGAGAGCACATGGATGCGTAATGCCCCATGTTTAAACAATTGAAGCATTGTATGTGATCAAGCTCCTTTTTCTTCTTTTCTTGAGTCTTGTTCTTGTTGACTTGCTTGTTAAGCTGAGGGATTGAGCTAGTGACCGTTGATCCCTTCTCAAGCTTGTTCACCATGTTTTCACGGTTATCTTGAGAAGGTTGCACTTGGCCCTTTCCCTTAAGCTTGACCAAGTCATTCTTGATCTTTCTCTCTCTTGCTTCATATCTTCCAATTCTTCAGCAAGGAGATCATCACAAGACTCTACAAAAATATGCTCAACACAAGATTTGGTTGCTTGGAAGCAACACGGTTTTTCACATAATAATATAGAATTCATGTGAGAGCATGTGCATGTGTGTGTATGAGGTTCAAGAAATTTTACCGATGTAACCATGACCTCATGAGCTATTTCTAGTTGAGCATATGATTCTACAATCTTTTCATGAGAACATTCAAGTTCATTGTAGTGAGATTGCAAAGCCATATGCTCACTAGTGAGCTTTTCAAGTTGAGTACTAAGCACTTGTTTTTCTTGTTCTAAGGATGCTACACAAGTAGATAAATTAGTAGCACAAATATAATCCTTAGACAAGACATCATACTTACTGACCAAAGAGGCATGTGACAATTTGAGCTTTTCAAGTTCTTGAGTTAGAGCCTTGATGGTTCCAACTCTATGGAATTCATCTCTCTTGGTCTTCTTCTTCTTTCTGCAAGCCATCAGACACTTGGGTCCCTCATCATTGGATAATGAAGAACCAGAAGGATGGGGTAACGCTTGCGGGAGAAGTGTCTTGAGCACATATGGATGCAGCTCCCTGGGCAGAACCGGTCAGACCGGTTCCAGAAACCGGTCGGACCGGTTCCTCCAGGCAGACTGCACTTTCTTCCTTTCGCTCTTCTAGCTTCTCGGCAAAAATCATCTGAGGCTCAAGGAGTGTTTCTGATGCAGTTGAGCACTTCTCAGGTGATCTCTTGACTTCTTGCTCTTCATCATCACTTTCAAAATTTTCAAAAATCTCCGTGATGAGAGACCAAATGAGATGGGCATCTTTGCGAATTTCCCTTTTGCTAGAGATGATGTCCCATATATCTTCACAAACAGATCTTCGCAAGAAGTCGGTAACACAAGCATTGAGTTACAAGCAAGCTATCTCCTTTTGAGTGACATCGGACTCACCGATGTTGTCAATATCAAGCTTAGAAGATAGAACGCTAGCAACTAAAATATGTTCTACCACAGGATCTATATTTCTAAGAGAATTATGAACATTAATGGCCCAAGAAGTATAGTTTGAGAAATCAAGCTCAAGGGGCTCAAAGAGTACCTCAATCGACATCTTTTCTCACGGCGGTTAAGCTAGGATGTGAGTCCTTGCTCTGATACCAATTGAAAGGACCTTGATGTCGCCTAGAGGGGGGTGAATAGGCGTTTCTTCGAATTTCTGCAAATTACAAAACTGAAACCCAGCTGTCAGCACTGGAACCGGTCAGACCGATTTCCTCTCACAGACAGGGAACAATAATGAAGAACAACCCCCTAACAATTCTAGCACAAACCACTTTGGACAACAAGCTTCACCAGGTGTTTCCAAGTATATTTATGAAGCTCCTGCACACAGCACAAGTATACCAAAGTAGAGATATGCGGAATTTACAAGAAAATGCTAGAATTGACAAATGTAAGTAAATGGAGACAAGACACAAGATTTGTTTACCGAAGTTCAGATTCACCACATGCACTAAGCAGCCACCAAGGCAAGGTGAATCCTAGTCTCCGTTGAGGTGCTCACGAAGAGCTGGGTTGTCACACCTAACCCTTTCCTCACCCAATCGACCACCAAGGGGATTGAGTATACTTACTGATTTCCTCACTAGGAGGATGGGTGATACAAACTTCCGTGGCACAACCACACAAGAAATGTGTGCTCACGGCGACGCCTAGCCGTCTAGGAGCAAAGCTCCAAGAGTAACAAATGCTTCACGAGTTGCTTGACGCCACCACAAGTGCTCAAGGTCAGATTGCTCACACTTAGCTCACACACAATATTCTCTCTCAACCCAACTCAAGAATCTCACAAGGATTGCTCAAATCTCACAAAGAGAGGTTGGGGAGAGCTCAGCTGGCCTCAAGAAGGTATAAGGGACGCACAGAACCAGCAGCCCCTCAAAGAGGAGCTCTTGGGTATAAATACCCAACCCTTCAAAACTAGCCGTTATTCTGTCAGACAAAACCGGTCAGACCGGTTTGCCAAACCGGTCAGACCGGTTTTCAAACTCAACTAGCCGTTAGACACTCAGAGGCCAGGAACCGGTCAGACCGGTTCTTGCCAGGAACCCCCACTAAGTTAGATCTTCATTGGTTAGACTCTCATGGGTTAAACTTGAGCACTTTCAGTAAATGTCTATCAACCAATGTTGCATCCCTCTTGATAGTACGGCATACCTAAACTCAAGACATATAAATAAACATATTTCAACCACTTGAGCTTTCATTTTGATAATCATGCCAATACTTGAATATTCTTCACTTGAGGGCTTTCAACATTGTTCATCATCTTGAGCAAATCAACCTTGAGCTAGTGACTTAGGATTTTCCATAACTTATGTTTGAGTTCACTTTAATCCATAAGCCACTTTCTTCATCAACCATAACATATATGCATTGCATTGCTTCTCTTGACAACACTTGGATATGATACTTCGAAACCCCCCGGATACTAGATACTTCACCTTAGCATACGCACATGGTCATAAGTCATCACTTAGCCAAAGCTTGCTTAGTCCCTCGCTCTAGTCATCTCGATTTGTTTCTTCACCACTTACCCTTGCATCATCAAGTTAGCTTTGCTCTGCCATTGAATGAATTCCACTTGAAAGATTCTTCAAATGCTTGTTCTTGATTGATAAAGAATATCCAAACCATTGCAAGCTTCCAATAATGAGACCAATATATGTAACATAAGCATATGTCCCTTTGGTATAAATACATGAAGCCTTGCAATGTCCTTTTCCTTTGTCAAATAAGTCTTCTTATAATCTTGGAGACCCACATAGCATATCCCCAAGTCATTGCTTCATCATTGCTTGTTTTGACTTGACACCTGGGTCACCTGGGTTGGACCTGGCTGAGCCAGGTTAGCCTTTCTGTCCTGAATTTAATTCCACCTGGCTGACCTGGGTGCCACCTGGCTGAGCCGGATAATATTTATCTAGAGACAGTGAACCCAACCTGGGTGAGCCAGGTTAGGGTCGGCTGAGCCGGGTTCGCTTCACTTCAACTTTTGCAATGAGTATTATTTCTTCACACACTTGCTTGCTTGCATCAATGAATAACCATATGTTTTGATGAGCACATTAACACAATGAATCATAAGAATAATTCCCTGCTCATCATCTCAAGCAAACAAGTTAGATCTTTAATCGATTTGTCATCAAATTCACCAAAACCCACATGGGGGCCTAGATGCACTTTCAACCCTCGCCATCACCCACATCGATGGGATCGGCGGCGCTACCCAGCAGCTCTGCCGATCGTCGTCGAGGTCGCTCTCGTCATCTCTGCGTAGGCCGCACATCCAAAGGTCATCATTGATGGAGTGCTCCTAGTCCTCGTCGTCGGACATGGCCGGTGCTCTGGTCCCTCAACAGCTTCACGGTGGCCGACGGCCTGCAGGGGGGAGAGACCGAGATTGAGAGTGTGAGATACAGAGAGTGTGAGAGTGAGACTGTGAGACGAGACACGAGAGCAAGAGCACCAGAGCTTACCTCCTGCGAACTACGGATCCGACCCCCTGGACCACGGATCTAGTTACAACAGTCACCAAAGCGTCCGGCGCAAGGAGCTCATGCTCATCCAGATCTAGAAACTCAGAGAGGGAGGAGGCGACAGAGATCCAACGGTCGGGAGGGGTGCCGAGGGGCTCGCCAGAGAGGGGGAAGATGAGAGGGGGAGGGGAGCGGCTAGGGTTGGGAGCGAGCGGCAACGGGAGCGGAGGAGCGAGCGGCGGAGCGACCGAGCGAAGCGAGCGGCTAGGGTTGGGACGGGGTCGGGAGGGGGCGCACGGGGGACCGGATCCAACGGTCGGGAGGACCGGATCCAACGGTCGGGAGGGGGGCCGAGGGGGCGGCCGCCGGGGGCAGCAGGCCTAGGGTTTTAGGTGGGCCGAGCTCGGGCCGGCCCATTAATCGTGCCGGGCTCGGGCTGGCCCGGCGAGCCAAGATTGCGACCCGGGCACTAGCTCGATCATCGGGCCGGGCCGGCCCGACCCCTATGGCCCTCGTGCCGTGTCGGGTTAGTGCCGGGCTTTTTAGGGTCGGGCTAGGGCCGGCCCAGCGGGCCTGGCCCATTTGGCCATCTATAGATGACGGCAGCGCCCTAGTGCGTCGTTCTCTCTGTTGGGGGCGTCATCTTGGAGCTTCATCCTTGTTGCATGGGGTTCTCTGGGTGAAAACCCTGTCCAAGTTCTGGACGAGTGACGGCGGCGCCTCTGGCGTCGTCCCCTCCTTGGAGGCGTCGTCTCTTGAGACCAAACTCGGCTTTTGGCATTGCCTGTGGTGATGAATCATGGGAGGCTACATTCGGTGGCGGTGGAATGGTACAAGAGCTTCATGGATACGTGGAGGCGTTTGCAGTTTTGGTGGCAGTCAGGGGTTGTCGCATCTTGTCAGGTTGGCTGTATGCAGCGGACCGCGGCGGCTGGCGTTGCTTGGGAACTGTCAGTACGGTGTGGGACTACGTCGGAGGACGACGCTTGTGGCAACGGCATCGTGGGACAACTAGGCTTGCAGCGGACTGCGGCGGGTGGCTCAGCTCGGCTAGGCAACCCGGTGCGGTACATCGTCGAAAAGACGGCGCGAGTGACTTCCTTGGCTTGCTGGCACAGCGGCGGACGCTATGTGCGCGAGTGAAGCAACGAGACGAAGCCGACCTAGGGCAGCGACGGCTTGGTTTTTTGATGGTGATCTTGGGGAGCGGGGCAACACCGCCCAACACTCTGGCGATGACATTAGAAACGGATCCGGACTTGGAGTTCCTCGAGGCGACGCGAGGTGGAGTCCAACGATGGATGTGGCGAGGCCCCCGTGCGTTGTGTTTGTCGCGGTGGCGACAGTGAGGCAGCCTGCGAGAGGTCCGGATTCGGTGGTATCACTCTGTCAGGTGGAGTGTGGTGTTACAGCGGCATTTCGGCGGAGGGTCCTGCATGGCCGTGGCCTTTTTCGCTGTGATGCGGTCTGCTCTCTCGGTTTCCTATCGACGCGGGGTCACGCCTGGAGGTTTAGGCGACTACATCAGTGTGAGAAGTTTGGTGGGTGTCGTGTCCAACCAGACGGAGTGTTTGTTTAGGTCTGTGTCGATGTCCCAATCCGACCGACAGGTTTGTATAGTGGAGTTGAGTTGTGTGCCTTGCGTCGATGCCCCAATCCGATCGGCCCGAGTTGTTTGAGTTGAGTTGAGTTCGGTGCGCGTTGATGTCCCAATCCAACCCGTCGGTGCTATTTTTTGTGTGTTTTTTTTCCTTTTTTGCCTGGTTATGGCCTTCCAGGGCATAATCTTGTATTCTTTTCTGCTATATTAATAGAAATGCACCCGTCGAGTATTGTTCGTTCAAAAAAAAAAAAGTGGAGTGGAAGCAAAAAAAAAAAGTGGAGTGGAAGCTACAAGACATGAGAAAGGTCATCTTTTGCAAATGGAATACCCCACTGCAAAATGGCCTACATTGCACTACACATTTGTTCGGTAGCAACCACATTCTTTTTTCTGGAAGCATGAAAGTGAAGAATATCAGCCTTGGCCCAGCAACAGATGAAGGGGCCTACCTTCTCTGCTTGCATAATGGCAGTTACAGTAAATGGATTCAACAAAATCCAGACCTTGTTTAGATTGGGAGAATTCGATTGAATTCAATGATTGGAGATGCATTAGAAATTGAAACAGTAGAGAGAGGACACGTAGTTCAATGTGTTGCCTTTTGATCGAATTGGTGCAATTTCGCGAATCTAAACAAGGCCCCAGTTAAGAATACGGTAAAGAGTAAGGACAGCGCCTTGAAAACTAGCAGTGTAGCAGTGCTAGTAGCCTAGTACAATGCAATACCACGCAACATTTTTTTAGGAAGGTTAGAACAAATAACGCCATTAATGTTATTAAATTATAAGTACACAAAAGGCAATGAAAAGAGATCATATTGGTGAAATGAGGAACAGCTGCTGAAGATTGCAACAGTAAAATGAGAACTCAATTATAGGTCTTGAACACTGCAAAAATTGAAACTGATGGAACTGGGCATAGTAATCGTTTCAGGCGTCTAAGCAGTTGGCAAAAGTAAAAACGCAGAAACATACAAAACTGCAGGTAAAGCCGAAAGTTCTGGTGACGGTTATAGCTAATAATGACTATTGGGCTAATGTCTCTTTGCGCATATATATATATATATATATATATATAGAGAGAGAGAGAGAGAGAGAGAGAGAGAGAGGTCTTGGGCTATTGGCAGCACAGAAATTCAGAGAAAAGAAACTGGTTCAGGGAGTGGAATCAAATGTTCAGTTTCTCTTGCTAGCCCGAGAAGAAAAATGGAGTGGAACAGGGATCTCTGTAGAACTCATGTTACCACTGAAAACTTTGATCTTTGAACGAATAAAGGAAGTGCCCATTATGCCAATATGTGAAACAAGCTGTGAAACCACGAACCCCAACTGAAAAATGCAAGGAGACACATGTTCCCACTCTGCAACTTCTCGCGATCCATCCTGAAACAAGGAGAACTGAAATCCTGGACGAACACTGGAAACAGAGATGTGCTGCTTCAAACTAATTCCACCACCATGTGAGAAACTAAACTACAGCGCAATCCTGACGAACTCCAAAGGTAAAAGAGATGGAGGAAAAATCAGAGGAAAAGAAAATCGATTAACACAGTGGCACTGCTGCAGCAAGAACTGGCAACAATTCGCCTCTTACCACATCAAAGATCGAATAGCAACGATAAAAAGGGTAAAAAGAATGAAGACCGGGTGAACAGGAGCACATCATGCTGAAGTGCGAAGGAAGCAAAGCCGAGGAAAAACAGATAGGGCGGAAGTCCCGGGGGAGGCGTACCGAAAGACCAGGACCGACGGCGTACATGTTCTTGAAGCGCTCAAAAGAGACGCGCAGAATTCTAAAGATCAAGAGCAGCTACCAGCTCTACAAACAAGAACCCTCCATTTCTCTCTCTCTACCCGTTTTGGCCCCACAGATTTCTCGCCCGGCCGCATCGATTGCCAACATTAAACAAAACGAAAGCAGAGGCGAGAACAAAGCGCGGCGATGCGCGTATGCATTCCGTATTAGAATACCTGAGAGAGAAAGACAGAGGGAGACGACGGCCTTCTCTTTTTTTCGGGGCGCCGGCTGCGACGCTGCGTGTGTGTGAACAAGAACAAGCAGTGGAAGACGAAGGCGGCTTTTGTGCAGCAGTCTGTGTAGAGATGGCAACGGGCACAAAATATCTGCATACCCGCGGATAGTAAACCCGATGGGCATGGATATGGGCATGGGTCTGTGCCCGCGGGCGCGGATGTGGGCACCATTATAAACCCAGTGGATATTTGCTCGCGGGCATGAAAAAATAGTATCCGCGCCCGCAAATCCGCTACGCCCGCTTCAATAGCTGACATGTGGACCTTAGACATACATGGTATATATAATCCATATTTGGGTTTTATCCTTTTCTCACCTCTTCCATCCTCTTTTCCCTTTCGGCCGCCACCCCCTCCCCCCCTCTCGTCCGTCACCCTCTCGGCCTCTCCCCCTCCCCCTCCCGTTATCCCGATCCAGCGCCGCGCCCCTCGATCCCGATCCAGCGCCGCGGCACCTCCCACTCCTCTCGATCCAGCGCCGCGCCGCCTCCCACCCTCGCAGCCTCACCCGTCGGCCGTCGCCGCGCAAAGTCCACGCCCCGCCCAGGCCCCAGCGCCTTACCTGTCGCCCCGCCAAGTCCCCGCCCAGGCCTGGGCGACCTGCCCGTCCCGCACCGAGGAGTTGCTCGAGGCCCCGTCCGTTGCAGCTTGCCCCAATCCCCCCATCCAAGGTGCGGTCTATGGCTCAGATGGGGAGCCATCCAAGGTGCCCCAATCCCTCAACCTCAATCCCCCCATCCAGAGCAATCCAAGGTGCCCCAATATCATATAGGGAGGATAAGAACTGAAAGAGGTTGGTTCTGGAGCAAAGAGGAAGCTGGCGATCTTTAATGTTGAACGATTTTGGAAATCTGATTATTTGTTTGCTTGGATTTTTGTGTAATGGTGTTTAAACAATGTGTTGTACGGCTGTAGTATGTTTGTAGTCGATTGCTTCAAACTATGCGGGCACACGGGCATGCCCGCGGGCACGTATTATCCGCGGATTGCGGACACGGGCATGACTTCATGCCCGTGACGGATTATGGGCACGGGCACGGGCACGGCGTTCCGTTCACGGGCGCGGATTTCTGAAGCATGTATCCGCGCGGATTTTACCCGTTGCCATCCCTAAGTCTGTGTAGAGAGAGAAGGGGGTGCGGGTGGCAGGGAGAGGCTACAAGCCTACAACGGTCAAGTCAGTAGTCAAGTAGTCAGATACTCAGGCCCTGTTTAGTTCAGGATAAAACTTTCTTTCACCCTGAAACTTTACTATTCATCAAAGGAAATCTTACATGCATGGAGTATTAAACGTGTGTTAATGACAAAACCCATTCCATAACCCCCGGTAACTTTGCGATACGAATCTAATGAGCCTAATTTGGCCATGATTAGACAACGTCGTGCTACAGTAAACAATCTCTAATGACGGATTAATTAGGCTTAATAGATTCGTCTCGCGATTTCCCGTCCATTCGTGTATTTAGTTTTATAATTAGATCATGTTTAGTCCTTCTAATCTTCGATTTAAAATTGAAAACTTTCTTTCACAAACTTTCTCTTCAATCTAAACAGACCCTCAAATGATATGCGAAATGGGGCGTGGCCCCTGCATTTCTTTTTTTTTTTGGAGAGGGCCCCTGCATTTCTTTGTTAGGCCTTGTTTAGGCTATCTCCAACAAAGGACGCAAACCGTGACCCAAATGCAAAAAAAAGTCGGCACAGTGTTTTGCGTGACGAAATCCGGTCTCCAACAGAGGACGCAGATACCGGACCCATTTTGGGTCGACGGCGACCTGGGACGCAAATATGCGGCTTCTCTCTCCACTCGACGCAAAAACACCGAGCTGCGCGCGACGATCTCGTGCGGCGGGACCATGGCCTCCCCGGCGTCCTCCCCACCGACCGCGCCGGCCTGAGCCCACCTCCCCCTCCGCGAGGGCTCCGAGGGAATCCGCACCGGCGCCGACCTCGCCATCCCTGACGCGGCCAGCGCGGCGGCAGTCTCCAGGACGGGGCACCGCGGTCTCCGGCACGGGGCGCGCGGCGGATCGGACGGGTCCCCCGCCCCCGCCCGCGGCGCGCTTCTTCTTCTTGCCCTCGTCCTCCGGGAGCGCGGCGAGGAGGCCGAGTCCTATCGCGGGCGAGGCGGAGGCGCTGGAGGGCCAGAGGACGTCGAGCTCGAGCAGGTCGCCGTCGGCGCCCGCAGCGGCGTGGGCCGGGACGGGGAGCGGCGGGCGGGAGAGCAGCAGGCGGTCCATCGCGTCTGCTCCAGGGATCACCAGTACGGCGGATCTCCGGCGATGTGGCGGCGCTCCGGCATGGGATGTGGAGGTGGGATGGGCGTGCGCTCCGGCATGCGCTGGCAGGCGGGCCCGCAGATGACGGTGGCGAGGCGCGCCCGCAGACGGCGGCGGCGAGGTGCTCCCGCCGATGAGCTCATCTCAGCCCAGCAACGCCACTCCCTCGCGAGGGTGCTCCCGCGCTCCGTCTCCAGCTCCGCCTGCAGGTTCGCCGCGCCCCGCCGTTGTCGCGCCAGCGCTTCCCGCAGTGCCGCCGCCTCCTCGCTGGGCGTCATCAGGACCGAGGCCTCCAGTGCGTCCCTCGCGGGCGGCTGCGCTTGGCGACCATCACGCGCGTGGGGCCCAGGGCGCCGCCGCCGAAGAGCGGGCACGAGTCTGCGTCGGCGGGTGGGTCATCATCGTCCCCTCTCATGGCGGCGGGGGCGGCAGTTTTGCGTCCGTTGTTGGAGAACCGATGTCTTTTGGGTGCGTCACCTTTCGCTGTGCACCACCCAAATCCCAAATGCATCTCGTATTTGGGTTCGGTCTGTTGGAGACAGTCTAGTTTGGTGAAGTTGGTCTAATTTACTGTAGAAAAAGTACATTAAAAAACGTAAAATTAGATAGAGGAGCACGTTTTTCAATACGTTACTTTTGGTCGAATTGGTCGAATTTGGTGAATCTAAACAAGGCCTTATTTGCCAATAATACCCCCTCATTTAGGCTCCATTTAGTTCATCTCATTTTGCATAAAGTTTACACTTTGAAAACCGTGTCAGTTTATTTCTTCTCTCTGTGCATGCGACCCAATGCATAAAATTTATGCATAATATGTGCATCTAAACGCCCCCTTAATTGCTGTACCATTTCGCGGAAATGCGGCTCTGCAGCGATGCCCTTGTATTTCAGGCAACCTCTGCAGCTCTGCCTGGGATCGGAAACTCTTTTGCATCTCAATTTAGTTCGAGTAAGTTGTGTGAAAAGTGTGATAAAAGTGCTTGTTCTGAGAGGGGTATGGTTGTCAGTGTGAAATTTTTTGTGCAACGCAAAGTTGCACAGCTAAACAAGGCCTGATTTCCATTTTTTTCTATACTGTTTTTTGTGTGCAAAGGAGCACCCTAGTGTGTTTGTTAGAATTTAATCTCTTCCATTGTTTGTTGGCACGCGAATAGTGCCAACACGACAACGTTTCTTACGTTGGATGCGATAAGAAGATGAGGTGTGTGTGGCCCCGTTTGGTTTTTCAGTGCTAGAAACTGTTCATAACTTTGACCACTAATTAAAGGTATTAAATAAAGGTATTTTACAAAACTAACTCCAGAACCCCTGCACTAGGAACCCTGAAGAATCTAATGAGGCCTTTGACCGCATGATTAGAGAATGGTTACTATAGCATCACTGTAGCCCATCATCGATTAATTAGGCTCATTAGATTCGTCTCGAAAAGTTACGCTCATCTGTGAAGAGGTTTTATAAATAGACTTCATTTAGTATTTCATGCAAGAAAGATTCCCTCCGTGCTAGATGCCAGACTAGAAAACCAAACGGGGCCAAGCAAGCTTGGACCCTTCAGGGAAAGTCACAAAGGTTTCTGAACATTTTGACGTCTTATTCACCAAACCAGACTTAATATATTTTTTTAGAATTTGTAGTTCTTTTTTTATTCATGCCATTCCTTCTTACCCAAGGAGGAGAAATCTGTCACGGCAGGGAGCTGACTCCATCATTCCCATCCAAAAACAAAGGGGCCCCTTTTTTGCTCATTTTTTACCCAACCTTTTGCACAAAATTCTGAACTCTGTTTGTGAAACGACCCGAATTCTTATTTCTAAGAATACGACTCCCTGTACCATTGTGTTAGTCCCAGAATCAACAGCTAACACGTACAGAACTCATCCCAGCGGAATATCACATCCATACTTCGAATTTAAGCATAAAACATTACATAAATGTCTTACATAAGTGGATAACTCTGGAAATACGACTATTACAAGCCCTTTGGACTAAATGCAACAATATGAAAGCTAATCGAAATGGTAGCTAGACTTTTGTCTTGGCGATCATCCCCACAGGCTCTTTAGCTCGAGCGCAGCAGCAACCTCAATTGTACCAGCCATCAGCATTGTTATCATACTCACTCTCATAACCTGTTTCATCATAGCTGTTCCCAAGGAATGGAACAGTTCCACGTCACCATCCGTAATGCAAGCTTTAAGTGGCCTAATTCTAGTATAAGAAATATCAAGGATAGGCTTAAGGTTATTCCTATGCAAGCAGCACTTCATCCCAAAACCATTCTCACAACACCTACGAGCACTCCTGGCGCACCAGGTACCCGTCATCAAGCATCTTCCACTCTTCACTCTCTAGGCGATGCGAAAACTCCAACCCTTCGCATCTCAACTGCCCGAGGCAAACCCTACTCTAGAGGAAAGGTAGAAATCCCTAAAACAATGGCGGATTGTGTGAAATTCATTGGAGCGTCCATTGACCGTGGACGGCGGCTATATATAGATTAGACTCTGCAGAGTTTGTACACCTGGAACCACTTGGGCTGCAAAGCCGGCCGTCGCCAATTTGAGACACAACCCACAGCACAGACCCTAGCCAGTGAACGGTACCATCCTGCTTTTCCCGGCTTAGGATACACTGAAGACACAACTCGGTGTTCGAGAACTGTGATGGCCTCCCCCGCGGTGGCCAAGTCCCGGGGTATGAGCCTCCTTCGGGGGACAAAAGGCTACCGCCAGTTCCCCCATACACTTCCGCTAACTCCTTACAGTCCGGGTACCGCACTTAACTAGGCTGGCTGGAACACCCCCCTGTAGATGTAAGTGGTGTGCATGAACTTCAATGAACTAGGCAATCCAACTCGGTTTTTGGTGCCGGGGTGAGCGTCACCGTCAAATAGCGTATCCACCTCTAGTAGTCCGCTCACGCACCCATTACAGGTATTGCCGCCATTCTCCTCAAGTAACAAAAGAACATGTACCTGCCATAGGTACTCCGTAGGATGTGCCCAAGTACACACCCCAGCCCTCGATACGAAGATCGAGTTAATCTGCTCACCCCCGCAAAGTTCCCAAAACCCCTTACTCCTTTCCCCGGTTTTTGCCCCACACACGCCAAGAACCCTATCACAACCATCCCATAACACATGCAAGCATAGCATTAATTGTAGCAGGTTTATCAAGAAATACGGTAATTAAACAAGGCTTTGCAATAGGTCATAATCATCATCATGCATTAAAGTAAAGCACTAGCATACTAGTTGCATTGTCTAAATAGGATTCAAAGTGGATGGGTGTGAACCTTGCTTCTGGTAGTAGTCCTCTTCGACTTATCCTTCAAAGTGGTGGTGGTAGCCGTCTCCTCCTTGCTCTTCCTCTGCTGGTCCTAATCACGAGAAAAGAAATACATCGGAATCTATATTCAAATAAACTCCAAAGAAGAAGCAAAAAGAGCCAAAAGCACTCAACTCCTGTTCTAATGCGTAGAGCATGATTTTAGAAAATTATAGAAATTAGTTTCATATTTTTTTGAGCTAGGATCAATTTATTATGAATTTTCTTAGTTAAAACCTATTTCTAAAATTATCCTAAATTCTGCAAAAATAGATAGATCACAGGGCGACACGTGGCAGCACCAAAACGTGCCACTGCTGATGTCATCAGTGGGGTCGGCCACTGCTGATGTCATCATGACGTCAGCGTTGACTGGTCAACGGTCAACGTTGACTAGTCAATGAGTCAGCGGGGTCCACCAGCCAGTGAGAGCTAGAGACAGACAGATGGGACCGGGCAGTCAGTTTGGAAAAAGAATAAAGGCCGGTGTGGACGGGCTGTTCTTGGGCCGGTCTCTTACTTGGGTTTTAAAAGTTGGAGGGGCTTTTCTGGACTTTGGGCTCTGGTCCAGTGGGGGGAAAAGGGTTCATGGGCCGGACGGTTACGGCCCATGCCCTTTTGTTCGGTGGAGGAGCAGATGGGGCGGCTGACGAGGCGGCCCACGAGTTAGTGACTCGGCGCCTGGGCCCACTGGACAGTGAAACAAGGAGGAAGCGTGGGATCCGGTGTGGATTTTGTGGCTAGCTGTGCATGTGGGCTTCCGTGTGGCTCCTTCGCGGCGCTCCAGAGCGCGGACGCCGGCATGCTTGCGACGGCGGCGCCCTCCTGGCACGGTCACCCGACACGGCGGTGCTGGTCTCCTGCACGCGGCCGGCTCCGGTATAGTTCCCAAGTCGAGTGAAGACATCAAGGAGAAGAGAACGAGAGGGAGAGCGATCAGACAGGGCTTCGGGCTCAGTGGTGGAGCTGCGCAGCAAAACGGCGGCGAGCAGGGAAACACGGAGAGAGGGAGGGGCTTGGTTTAGGGTTTCCTGCACAAGAGGGGGAGAGCGGCTCGACGGCCGGCCAGGCATGGTTCAAAGGCGGCTCGAAGGCCGGGCATCAACACAGAATCCAGGCGGAGCACGACATGGCGGCCATGATGAGCACGGCGAGAAAGAGAGGATGGGGACTCATGGGTCTAGGGGAAAAGAAGGGTGTGATCGTCGTGGGGAAGATGGTGTGCGGCTCACGGATCGCCTCGGTGATTTCCTTCTCCTCCTCGACTCCGACATGGTGACAAAGATGGCGTCGCGGCGGCTCGGCACGGACGGTGTTCTCCGGGCGGGCTCCTCCTCCACGGGCGGCTCTCCTCCTCCACTCCTCCTCTTTCTCTTCCACGGGGTTTGGGGTCGGGGTGGCTTGGGGACAGGGCTCCGTCCCGGCGAGTTTCGTGGCCGGACCGAGAGAGGGGGTGAGGGGGGTTTTGTAGGCGGCCGGCTTGGGCAAGGGAAAGGGGATGAGGCCGGGGTTCCTTGGCGGCCAAGGGGGAGCGGGGTAGGCGCATGTGGTGGGGTCGGAGCGGTTGCGGACACAGCGCGATTCGCGGGGGAGAAAAGCTGGCGCGCGCGGGGATTGGAGCGGGGCGATGCGCGCGCGGGCGAAAAAGGGGGAAAAGGCGAGGCGGAGTGGAGCGGCGTCGCGGGGAAGACGACACTGTGGCTGCGGGACCTGCGTGCCAGTGAGGGAGAAGGGAGAGCGGGCGCGAGGAGAGTTGGGCTGACGAGAGTGGGCCTGAGTTGGGCTGGCGCGGGGGAATGGAGGAGGGAGAGGTGTCGGGCCGGACCGGGAGCAGGCCAGAGCTGGGCCGGATGTAGGGAGAAAGAGGGAGGTAGGGAGTCAAGCCGGCTCGGAATGAAAGAGGAGGGGGTTAGTGGACTGGGCCGAGCGGGTTAGGGAGGTTTAAGTCCAAAAGAGTTAGTGGGTTAGGATAGGATCTGTTAGTTTAGTTTAGGGTTTGAATTTATATTCGAATGGTTTGAATTCAAATATAAATTCCATACAAGCACACACATAAAACCTGAAAGAACCAAATCACTCTAACAATTAATTTTCCTAATGCAATGCACATGTTTTTTTATTAGGAATTTTTAGAGAGAGGATGTTTTCATTTTGGGTTCTCACACAAGTTGCACACATTTTTTTAAATTCACCAAATTTTGAACTAGGGATGTTACAGTTTGGTCATCGGTTAGTTAAGCATGGGCTTCGTGCATGCCGATCTAGACACTTCACGCACATCTCATGCCCTCTATGGACAGTTCCAGTTAGACCCTGTTTAGTTACATCGAATTCGACCAATTTGACCAAAAGTATCTTCTTGGAAAACGTGCCCCCTCTCTGCTTTTACGCTTCCCAATGCATTTTGCTACAGTCAATTCGATCGAATTCGCGCGAACTAAACAAGGCCTTAGTTGCACCAAGAAACGCTTTTCAAACAGCTCGAGAGAGAGAAAAAAAAGGAGAGAAATCCTTTTAAAACAAACCAAAAGGTTTTCCTGCACCTGAAAACATTGTTTTTCAGAGCAGACAGGCCTTGGATCAACTGAAAAATGTGATCGGGAATCATATGAACCGTCCCTGTATGCTCACCTGGCTGGTGGGGCCACCATGCCCAAGCACATGGCGTGTCCTGACTCGTGGCCCCCACAAGGTTTTCCTTTTTTTTTTGATATGAAGGGAGCATCAAATACAAATTACAGGTCCAGTTGCACTCAGACAGGGCAGAGATATTAGGACAAGACAAAGAATGTCCTAGATGAGAACACGATGACACCATCGTACTACTAGTAGTGGATCTCCATGCTCGAGCAGCCAGGTTATGTGCTGTTTTGTTCGCTGTTCTTGAATCTTCGGGGCGTTTAATTTCGATGAAAAATTTTGATGAAAAATTTTACAAAAAGAATCTTACCATTTAGGAGTACTAAATGTAGACTAATAATAAAACTAATTATAGATCTCGCCTGAAAATCGCGAGACGAATCTAATAACAGTAATTAATCCATGATTAGTGAATGATTAGCGAATGGTTACTGTAGCATTACTGTTGCAAATCATGGCCTAATTAGACTCATTAGATTTGTTTCGCAAATTTAACCGGAGGTTATGAAATGAGTTTTATCATTAACACATGTTTACTACTCCATGCATGTAAGATTCCCTTTGGTGAAAAATTTTGATGAAAAAGTTTGGTGAATTGAACACCCCCCTTCATGTAGATTGGCATTAGAGATGGCCATGGGGAATTCCCCGTCGGGGATTGGCTCTCCATCCCGGTCCCCGCGGGATGAAAATTTTCCCGTCCCCGTCCCCGTCCCCGCTAACACTCATGGGACTAGTTTTCTCCCCATCCCCGTCCCCGTGCGCGGAATAAATCCCCGTGGGGATCCCGACCCCGATTAAATCATCAGCTATCAGTATCCAATCTAGTGAGCTCCATCTATTTTCCATCCTAAGCAATTGATCTCCACGGAAAATGTACTCGAAATCAAGTGGATAAAATGAAGCATCATGAAAAAACAGAGGGAAAAGAGACAAATAGCTTGGCATTTGCCGAGTTACTCCACTGGAATCAACTAACCGCACAAACATTTTAAAAATCAAAAGGGCAAAAGTCAACTCCAACAAGCATGTCGCACGCACAACAGCATAACACGGGCCGTGTTCAGATGCCCCAGGACAATAAATTGTCCCCAAGGAATCTCGTATGCATGGAGTACTAAATAAAGTCTATTTACAAAACCCAGCTACAGATGAGTGCAACTTTGCGTGACGAATCTAACGAACCTAATTAATCCATGATTTGGTACAGTAATCATCCTCTAATCGTGCGGTCAAAGGCCTTATTAGATTCGTCTCGCGAATTTGCCAGGGGGTTGTGGAGGTAGTTTCGTAAACTGACTTTATTTAATACCCTTAATTAATGGTCAAAGTAGAGTGCAAAAAATTTGCCACACCATCTGAACACGGCCACGGTTTCCTCCACCTGTGCAGCATGCGGCCACCTCCTGCCGGCGTGGGAGCACAGCGCCGCCGCACGGGACCGCCTCTGACTCCTTGCACCGGCGCGTGGAACCACCATGTGGGGTCGCCTGCTAGCAGGGGGAGCGGCGACGTGCCGGGTGCCGCCGCCGGCGGCTTCCTGGACAGGCCGGTGTGCTGCACAATCGAGTGAGAGGGAGGGGAGGAGAGTGAAAGTGACCGGATGGATAAGGTTGTCTAGGGTTTGCTTTGCTTATATATTATGAGTCTGATGTTGGGCCTACGATGGGGCTGTCTTGGGCTTCATTCACTATTTAGACAGAGTTAAACATACACACATACGTGACAACCGGGGATTCCCGCGGGGAACTGGAGCGGGGGACAGCTCCCCATCCCCGCCATCTCCGACGGGGCTCAAACTTTCCCCATTTAGATTTCCGTGGGGATAAAATCTTCCCCATCCCCGTCCCTTAAGGGCTAGTTTGGGAGCAGCGGGGGGCCTAACCTAGGGAAAGAAAGCCCCCAAGGGGATTTTAGTGGCAATTCATTTCCCTGGGTAGCTTTCCCCGGTGGAGGTTTACTTCCCTATTGCTGTTTGGGAACCAAAGGCCGGAAACGGGCGACGTCCCTGACGAGGCCGAGAAGGATGTCCGTGGAGATGGAACGCTCGTGCGCCTCGTCCACGATCACGCCGCCGTAGCTGGCCATGTCTGGCTCGCCGAGGAACTCGCGGAGGAGCATCCCGTCGGTCATGTGCTTCACCACTGTCTTCTCCGAAGTCCAGTCCTCGAACCGGATGGAGTACCCCACCTTGTGGCCGAGCTTGATGCCCATCTCCTGCGCGACCCTCACCGCCACGCTCATCGCGGCCACGCGGCGTGGTTCGGTGCACGCGATCTTCCGCGCATTGGCCGTGTACCCGGCCTCGTGAAGATACTGTGGTATCTGCGTCGACTTCCTGGAGCCGGTCTCTCCGACCACGATGACGATCTGATGCTCGGCAATGGCCTCGAGGAGGTCGTCCGTGTACTTGTACACCGGGAGAGTCTTCCTCTAGTCTTGGAGCTCCCTATGCAATGTGGCCTTGGCATCAATTTAGTCGGCCTGTTCGTCCGTCTCGTCGTCCTGCTCGATTCCGGTCGCTGCCATGGACAAGGTCGCAGATTTCCTTCTTGCGCCTCAACACCCTCTCCATGGCGCCCGTCTGCTTGACGCCGCCGAAGATGAGTTCGTCGTCAATGATCTCGTCCCGCAGCTCCTCTACCTTCTTCTTTCCACGCATCTCCAGGTACGCGGCACGGGAGGCCCACCTGAGCTCCGAGGTGTCGCCCCTGTCCAGCGCCTCGGACCGGCGTGCGAGCTCGCCCTGCTCGCGCTTCGACGGCTTCCGATCCATCAGTCTCCTCGTGCTCGCCTCGTCGCGTGCCCGCATGTTCCATTCGAGCTGGGCGCTCTCAGCCTGATCACGCCTCATCTCTTCCTCCTCATCGGGATCGCTGCCGTCCTCGTCAGACCCTAGGCACCGCCGGTGCTGCACGTTCCGTCCAGAATCGGGCAATGCAGCCGCCTCCTCGCCGTCCTCATGGGGCACGCCCTTCTTCCTGAAATGCCTCCAGCTGTTACAGGACGACGCGGCGATCCCAGCCTCCTCCTCCTCGTCCCCACCGTCGAGCAACTTGAATTCGCTCTGCTTCTTCGCCAGCGCCGCATAGGGAAGAATCAAGTGACGGCGACAAGAAGAGCTCGCCACGGAACGGAAGGAGGCTTGGATCTGGATCTGCACGGGAGAGGGAAATAGGGGAGGTTTGTCGTCGCGGGTGAGGTGCAGGCGGAAGTGGAGGTGTAGCTGTGGCCGTGAAGATGACGAGCGTGGATTCGGAGATGGCAGTGGCAGCGGCGGCGGTCTCGCCGTAAGTCGCGACTCGCGAGCGACATGGGTGAGCGGAGCGAGCGACGGAGCGAGACGGGGAAAGCTGCCCGACCTCGGGACACCGGGTGTATCTCCCCGTGGAAATCGCGTGGATTGGGGCCAGACAACCCCGTGAAACAGGCTCCCAAATGCGGCTGTTAATTTGCCCGTGGAAATATTTCGCCGTGGTGTTCCTCCCCGTGGAAAGGACGGGGAACCCGGCGGGGTTTGAGGCTTCCAAAGGAGCCCTGATAGAGGAATTCCCCGCGGGGAATCGGGGATCGGGACCCATTGCCATCTCTAATTGGCATGGCATTTTCATTGGTGTGCTGGATGGCCGCCAGTTGGGGCCGTATTCTGTAGTCCGGCGCTTGAATGATCGGATCCTCTGAATTCATGCAGTTGGCTGTCTGTGAGGAAGGTGACTTGTTGTAGCTGAAGTTTTCTGCAGATAGCCGAGGCAAGCAGCATTGCTTCTGTTTCAGCTTGTAGGACCTCTTCAATCTCCAGGATCGCCTGGATTGCAATCCCATTCTGTAACGTGCCTGTGCTGTCGTGGATGAAGACACCAATTCCTGTCCGTCGTCTTGACGTTCTTGAGAGTCCATCCTGTATGGCCGCATCCATCCCTTATTTAGTTTGGTCGAATTGGCTGAATTTTCTATAGAAAAAATACCATTGGGAAGCGTGTTACAGAGAGAGGGACACGTTTTTCAATGCGTTATTTTTGAACGAATTGGTGACTTTTGGTAAAACTAAACAAGGCCCATATAGCATTTGATACCTGCAATAGAGGATTGTACCTGTGTAGACGGTGGGTCTTGGTGGGGTGGTGCTAGAGCTTGTGAACTTGTGTGGCAGGTAATCCGCATTGCAGGGGGTGTTCAATTCCGTGGAAAAATTTTGGTGAAAAATTTTGCAAGAGAATCTTACCATTTAGGAGTACTAAATGTAGACTAATAATAAAACTAATTATAGATCACACCTGGAAATCGCGAGACGAATCTAATGACTGTAATTAATCCATGATTAGTGAATGATTAGCGGATGGTTACTATAGCATCACTGTTGCAAATCATGGTCTAATTAGGCTCATTAGATTCGTCTCGCAAATTTACCTAGGGGTTATAGAATGAGTTTTGTCATTAACACACGTTTACTACTCCATACATGTAAGATTTCCTTTGGTGAAAAATTTTGGGGAATTAAACACCCGTAGCGAGGGGCCTTTGCGACTTGCGAGGGAGGTTCTTGCCGATC
>CM014275.1:4529629-4587620 GCA_004135705.1 Alloteropsis semialata
CTGAATTGCTGCTGTTTTGAGCATCGTCTTCATGCATTGAATCTCCGGAGTCTGCTCCAGGGCATCAAGTCCTTGTGCGACAGCCATGATGTTGGCTGCGCTGTTGGGGTAGACATCGTGGCCAGCGACTTGTACGAATCGCTCATGAAGGTTCTGCGGATGCAATCTGTGGTTGGCTCGGTGACGATGTTCTGCGCGAGTAGCGTTGCGTTATCGGCGCCGGCTTCCACCGCCGACTGCTTCGTCTACTCCGCCTCGGCCACACAGGGCCCACTAGACGCCCGAAGAACGAAGGGAGCGATGGGTCGCACGCCAACGCAAGTTCGAGGTAGACATGGACCACGCCATTGCCTCCATCGGCGAGTGCATCGAGCTGGCCGAGTCCGCCCGCCAGGATGTCACCTCACCGACACGATTCCCATTTGGACTCAGGAACAGCGGGGTCGTGTACCAGGAAGTACTTGGCGAACGGCCGAGCACTGACTACTCTCCTGAAGCAAGCGAGGCAGCCAACTCCATCACGATCGCCCAGATCGGATCTGCCCCGAATGCCACGACAACGCAACCTCCTCGTCAGCAAGATGTGCCGACTCCGCCCGAAGAGGAATCATCACCGATTTTCCCGCAGGTCACGCGTGTCCTCCCGCCTAACAAGAGGATCGTGCCAGCCAAGCGGGAGACGTTCGTCTCCGACATATCCGTCGACGAACCGACGGTCCTAGGGGCGGATCAAGCGCAGCATGATGCCAGGGTCAGGCGCAACAATGACAAGAGACAGCGCCGCGACGCACGACGAGATCGCCGAAACCCCAGGGCCACCCGTAACCTCAACGACGATTTCATCCAGGAAGTCGGCGGCATAGGCGTCTACGCCACCCCGTCAGCTAACCTCGCCGCCGCCCATCTTGAACGGGAAGGGATCCCAGAAACCCCAGAGCTCAACCGAATCAAGACCAGGCTGACCGCAGCCGCGGGCATGATCAACGCCCAAAAGGCCGCCGCCTCTTCATCCCGTCACTCCAGGTCGGCTAGCCGTCGTGAGGCCGATCACGGCGTGGTCGACCAGCCGGACCTCCGCGAACAACTCCGCAACCGCGACCTCCGCAGAGACCTTGACTACCGCCACCGGCGAAGGGATGAGGAAGAGCTCCGACGACGCGCTGAGTACAACCGCGAACACGGCGCCCCGGGGCTGGACCGCGACACCCGCCTGCGCCGTGAACTGGAGGCCAATGAGGCTGCGCGCCGCCGCGAGTTCGACCGCAAGTACGGGCCTCCACTCGAACAGCACAGGCCGTTACGGGCACGCATCCCTGAGGACCTCTTCGCTGATTCGAGACATGAGAACACCGAGAACCTCAACGACTGCGACGGCTTCCCAGCATTTACCGCCCGAGTAAGATCCATTCGAATGCATGCTAACTTTAAACCTACAGGCATAGAAAGGTACGATGGGAAGGTGGACCCTACGATGTGGCTTCAGACGTACAACATCGCCGTCCGCGCGGTGAACGGCGACCACGACTCCATGTGCGCCTAATTCCCGGTCGCCATGACCAAGGTGGGGCTAAGCTGGCTTCACATCCTCAAGCCCGACTCCATCGACAACTGGGACACACTCTGCAGCAAGTTCAAGAGTTACTTCCAGGGCAGCTCTATCCGACCAGGCACGACATGGGACTTGGGGAAGGTGAAGCAGAGTCGCAGGGAGAGCCTCCGCGACTACACCGACAAGTACATGGAGAACCGCAACCTGGTCCTCGGCTGCTCCGAATCCGAGATCATCCACTACTTCCTTGACGGCCTCGCCGACTCGGTGGTCTTCGAGCGTCTTTGCGAGGACCTGCCAAAGACCTCCGGCGAGTTCTTTGGGCGGGCAAACAAGTTGGCCAGCGCCAAAGAAGCCACTCGCCTCCACTACAACAAGAGAAGCACTCGGGACGACGATCGACCGCCCCGCCGAGAAGACCGACCGAGGAAAGAGGACCCGCGCCAAGCTCGATGAGTTTCGACAGATCCAATGGTTTAGAAACCGACTCGGACTGCCTAGTCTGCTTTGAAGAATTCACAGTCCAAGTTGGATTCGAACCGAGACTTGAAATCCCTCGAGTCCGAGCTGACGTCGGACCCGTGAGCGCGATGTCGTCGAGCTTGTCGGCGAGTTGCTCCGAGGTCGCTGGCTTGAGGACGCGATGGAAGTTGCCCGCGCCGTCTGCCGTGCCACTACAACAAGAGAAGCACTCGGGACGACGATCGACCGCCCCGCCGAGAAGACCGACCGAGGAAAGAGGACCCGCGCCAAGCTCGACCGGAGCCGAGCAGGGTGGGTGACCGAAAGCACTCGGGAGATCGCACCATCGCCGCCATGGATCGTGGAGGCCCTCGCCCGCGGACCAACTTCAGCGCCGAGTTCGACAAGATGCTCCAAGGGCCCTGCCCCATACATAAGCAGTCCAAGCACCGTATGATCGACTGCATGGGACTCGCCGATGCCTACAAGAAGCAGGAAGGGAAGCTGCCCATACATAAGCAGTCCAAGCACCGTATGATCGACTGCATGGGGCTCGCCGACGCCTACAAGAAGCAAGAAGGGAAGCTGCCGCCGCGCGATGACGATAAGGGCGACAAGGGGAAAGGGCCCCGCAAACCCTGCTTTCCCAAACGTCGAGAGGCAGGTGAACTTCATCCTCGGAGGACCGCCGCAGGTGGATGACAAGCGCCGGGAGAAGGTGCGCGACAGGGAGATATTCTCCGGTTGCGCATCACCGATCCAACCACTCCGCTGGTCAGAGCAGCCGATCACCTTCTCCAGGGAGGACCAGTGGTTTCAAATCTCCGACATCGGCGAGTACCCCTTGGTACTTAGCCCAATCGTGAACAATGCTCGCCTCACCAAGGTACTCGTCGACGGCGGAAGTGGGCTCAACATCATTTTCGCCCAAACGCTGAGGGACATGGGCATCGACCCCGACGCTTTGGCCCCTTCCCCCCACCCATTTTACGGGCTGATTCCGGGCAAGGGCTCCAACCACTCGGGCAGATATCTCTCCCCATCACCTTCGGCGATCAGAGTAACTTCCGCACCGAGTACCTCAACTTCCAGGTCGCCGACTTCACCACCGCTTACCACGCCATACTTGGAAGACCGGCGCTCGCCAAATTCATGGCGATTCCCAACTATACATACCTGCTGATGAAGATGCCGGCATCAAACGACGTCCTCTCCATCCGCAGCGACGTGCACACTGCCAAGGGATGCGACAAGGAAGGGCTCCATCTCTGCACCGGTATCGAGCGCAGCGTACTCCAAATGGAAGTGGTCAATGATGCGAGAACATTCTAGGGAGATCCTGGCTCCATCCCTGAGTCCTCCAAGAGAAGAGCCACGTCGACCGCCATGAAGCCGGCCAAAGAAGTACGACCTGTTTCACTCGGGCTCACCGACTCCTCCAAAACTGCCTTGATCGGTTGAGGGCTCGACGACAAATAGGAAAGCGCGCTCGTCGCCTTCCTCTGGAACAACGCCGACATATTTGCATTTACTCCATCAGATATACTGGGTGTTCCGAGGGAGGTGGTCAAGCACTCCTTGAAGGTTGACGCGAACGCCAAGCCAGTTCGCCAAAAGCTCCGACGCTTCGCGCAGGACCGCAAGGAGGCCATTAGGGTAGAAATTACAAGGCTGTTAGCTGCTGGGTTCATTAGAGAAGTCTTTTATCCCGACTGGCTCGCTAATCCAGTCCTTGTAAGAAAAAAGAATAATGAATGGAGAATGTGTGTTGATTACACGGACCTCAACAGGTACTGCCCTAAGGACCCCTTCGTCCTGCCCCGCATCGACCAAGTCGTCGACTCCACCGCCGGATGCGTACTCCTATGCTCTCTCAATTGCTACTCCGGCTACCACCAAATCACCTTGAAAGAAGAAGACCAAGAGAAGACGTCCTTCATTACTTCAATCGGCGCTTACTGTTACACCAAGATGACGTTCGGCCTCCGCAATGCTGGCGCCACTTACCAGAGGGCCATAAACCTGACCCTGGGTACGCAGATCGGTCGCAACGCCGAGGCCTACGTTGACGACATAGTGATTAAGACGAAGAACGAAGCTGAGTTCATCGCCGACCTCTCCGAAACATTCAGCAACCTCCGCAGACTCAACTGGAGGTTAAACCCGACTAAGTGCATCTTTGGCGTACCGAAAGGGAAACTACTCGGCTTCATCGTCAGCAACAGAGGCATCCAAGCCAATCCAGAAAAAATAGACACCATCCAGAGGATGAAACCGCCAACTGGGAAGAAAGAGATCCAAAAGCTGACTGGTTGTATGGCGGCCTTGAGTAGGTTCATCTCCTGGCTGGGGGATAAGGGCTTGCCGTTTTTCAAGATCCTCAAGAAGACCGACAAGTTTGAATGGAACCAGGAGGCGCAGCAAGCTTTCACCGACCTCAAGAACTACCTCTCCAACCCATCGGTACTCGCCGCCCCACACAACGATGAGACGCTACTCCTGTACATTGCAGCCACAACTAATGTGGTAAGCACTGTGATCGTCGTGGAGAGGGAAGAGGAAGGAAAGGTGCAATGGGTGCAGCGACCAGGCTACTATGTGAGCGAAGTACTAAGCGAATCTAAGGCGTGCTATCCCCAGGTGCAAAAACTACTCTACGCACTGCTGATCATGTCAAGGAAACTCCGCCATTACTTTCAAGCGCATCGCATCAAGGTGGTCACGCAATTTCCACTAGGCGAAATCCTCCACAACAGGGATGTCACCGGACGAATCATCAAATGGTCTGTCGAGCTTGCCTCCTTCATCATAGACTTCGTCCCACGCACCGCCATCAGATCACAGATTCTCACCGACTTCGTCGTCGAATGGACAGAGAGCCAGGACGCAAAGGAAGATACTAGCGGCGAACACTAGAAGATGTATTTCGACGGCTGCTTAATGATCGACGGCGGGGGTGCCGGCGTACTTTTTATCTTGCCGAAAGGGGAACTACTCAGATATGTCATTCAAATACGTTTCCCCGTCACCAACAACGCCGCCGAGTACGAAGCAATCCTCCACGAACTCCGCATCGCCACCTCACTCGGAATAAAGAGGCTATTGGTTTATGGCGACTCCGCCGTCGATATAAACCAAGTCAACAAAGAATGGGATCGCCACAGCGAGCGAATGAACGCTTACTGTGAGGCAGTGCACAAGCAGGAGGGAAAACAACCTTACAGCTGACGCACTCGCCAAACTGGGGTCAACCCACGCGGAAGTACCCGGGGGCGTGTTCGTGCAAGGCCTCCTTAAACCCTCTGTTAAAGAGCTGGGAGAGGAACCAGAGCCCGCCCCTGAACTCCGTGAGGTAATGACCATCGACGCCAAAGAAGATTGGATGGCCGAGTTCATAGATTACCTCGCCCATAACAAGGTACCAGAAGACCCCACGGCACGAAAGATTCTGGAACGCCGAAGCAGGAACTATGTGGTAGTCAGCAACGCCCTATACCGACGAGCCGCCACAAGCCAAGTGTTCACCAAATGCGTCCCAAAAGAAGTCGGCCTCGAGATCCTTGACAATATCCACTCAGGAGTCTGCGGAAGCCACGCCGCCGCAGGAACATTAGTCGGAAAAGCATACCGCGCCGGGTTCTTTTGGCCTACCGCCGTCTCCGATGCTAAGGAACTCGTCCGCCGCTGTCAAGGGTGCCAATTTTTCGCCAAGCAGAAACACCTTCCGGCCCAAGCTCTACGCACAATCTCGCCCTCGTGGCCTTTCACCTGTTGGGGGTTGGACATGGTGGGACCGTTTAGAGCAGCTCCAGGAGGTTACACGCACATACTCTTCGCCATCGACAAATTCTCCAAATGGATAGAGTACAAAGCCATCGTCGGAACTCCAACGTCAAAGCAAGCGGCCGCCTTCATCGAAGAAATTATGCACCGGTTCGGGGTACCAAATAGAATCATAACCGACTTGGGAACACAGTTCACCGGATCCGCCTTCTGGGATTTCTGCGAGAGCAGATGCATCGATGTATATTACGCCTCGGTCGCCCATCCCAGATGCAACGGACAGGTGGAACGAGCCAACGCCATGATACTCCAAGGCTTAAAGGCAAGGATCTTTGACCCGTTGAAGAAATTCGCCGGACGATGGCACCAAGAGCTACCACAGGTCATTTGGGGACTCAGGATTCAACCGAGTCGTGCCACAGGCCACACTCCCTTCTTCCTGGTCTACGGCTCCGAGGCAATTCTCCCGACCGACATCGCTTTCGGATCACCGCGCATCGACAATTATGAGGAAGGCGAAGCGGAAGCAGCTCACGAGGTGGACCTCGACTCCATCGAGGAACATAGAGTTAATGCCCTCATACAGCATGCGCGCTACCAGCAACAACTCCGACGCTACCACGACAAGAACGTCCAGCAACGGGACTTCAACATAGGTGACCTCGTCTTACGCCGAGTGCAATCGACAGCAGGAATTCACAAACTCTCCGCCCCATGGGAAGGACCGTTCATAGTGACCCAGGTCATATGTCCGGGTACTTTTCGACTCCAATACGAGGATGGCACCGAAGTCCCGCACCCGTGGAATATAGAGCACTTACGCCGATTCTACCCATAACAAAGCTATGTATCACAAAGTTCAATAAAGATATCCCTTTTTCATTTAATATTTGTTCTCTTGGCAAAACCACTCGGCATTACTCCTTTCTGAGTAGTTCCTAACTAAATGCTGTGTAACCGAGCCTGGAACGACACCTAAGCCTTTCTACACGTGCATGGGACCCGCTCTCGACGTTATGAACTTAAGATAAGTGAAGCGAAGGGAAAAGCACATTCAAGCAAAAGAACTACTCGGGCAACTTTAAAACATGAGATAAAATATCCAATATTCTCATTTTACTCATTACTGAATACTTGCGCATACAAAATCTACTCTACTCTACTCCACCATGCAGGATCCTACTCCAGCTTGAGGGCCTCGCCGACCTTCTCCGCGATCGGGCGAGTTTGAGCCAGTGCCTCCTTCACCTGCTCACTTGAAGCATCCGCCGCCACCCCATCACCGACTGGTGCAAGGTCAATCCGCGGGAAGTGCGTCCGAACACGCGCAAGAGCATCGTTCGCACACACAACCGCCGACTCCTTGACTAGGTCGGCGATCCTGGACGGCGCGGCCTGGAGGCGGGCGACGAGGGCTGTCGGCTCGCCCTCTTCCGGAGCAACGGTGTCCATCAAGTCCTTCGCCGCGTCGTGAATCTTCGTTAAGGCCAAGTGTGACGAAGGCAGTTCTTGCTCCAAGCCTGTTATGATTTGAGCGTTATTTTGGATAGTGTTGACGCGGAAAATCGGCGGTCGTATCCTCCGCGTGCAGCACAAGAAGACCAGGGAGATCTGCTTCGCTCCAGTGCCAGCCTACACTCCGTTCAGGTTCGCGGCGTGCCAGTCAATTTGACCTGAAATTGACAAGGGAATAAAATAGTTAAATTACTCTTTGATTGTGCCGGCTCTATTCCAAACGGCGAAGGCACGTCGGATTTTAGCCAAGACCCAATCAGACTTGCGTCGGCCGATGCCAATCGGACCTCAAAATCGGACTTCATAGATGACGTCAATCGGACCAAATAATCGGACCTCAATTAGACACCGAATCGGATCTCAGAATCGGACCAATCAGGATCGGAACTTGATTAATATAACAGATCAGCCTTTGAATAATAAAATAAAGCATAAAACATGGCCAATATGTAAATAACGGATCAGCTGTGCCTTTGAACAAGATATTAAATAATCAAAGTGTGAGCCGATACATTGTCCACCTTGCCTAGTTACCAGTTTGATTCATCTTATCGGACTATCTAACTAGCTAATCGGACTGGAGCCTTTCCAGAGAAATCTAGCTCCGACGTAGGGAATCTAGATTTCTCTAGCAATGATCAAATCAGATAGCTAGA
This sequence comes from Alloteropsis semialata, assembly GCA_004135705.1. NCBI lineage: Eukaryota > Viridiplantae > Streptophyta > Magnoliopsida > Poales > Poaceae > Alloteropsis > Alloteropsis semialata. The sequence continues at coordinate 4,537,595 of CM014275.1, forward strand.
CAGTCAAACTCAACTCATCAATCTGACAACTAAACAAGATGCTCGCACAGGTGTTAATCAGATTAAGCAAATAAGCAGATAAAACATTAACAGGATCGTTCTGATTCTAAAGTATGCTATCGAATAATCAGGCAAAACCTAGCTCCGACGTAGGGAATCTAAATCAAGCATAACACTCAAATAGCAATCAGGTATAATCAAAGCTTCCTTTGACTAATCAAGATGAATCTAGCTCCGACGTAGGGAATCTAAACCAAGCATGACAATCAAAGATCAATCTAATCGTATTGCAAAGATCCAGCTCCGACATAGGGAATCTACACCAGTGCAATACTCAAAGAACAACCAGATTAAACCACAAGGCATGAATCGGACCTAGAACGATACTGTAAGATAAATATTGCTTAAATCGGACCAAGACCAGTGCTCAAAGCCGTTGAAGAAGTAGATTAATTCACATGGCGTAGATCTAAACCAATCTAGCAACTCTAAACAAACCGCAAAAGACTGCCTTTAAATAACCAAGATTACTCTAGCTCCGACGTAGGGAATCTAGACTAATCTTGATGATCTAGCTCCGACGTAGGGAATCTAGACATAAAGTGCAGTCCGATAAACGATAATCTGTTGAATAATCAATATTGATCTAGCTCCGACGTAGGGAATCTATATCAATCTTGATTATCCAGAGATAAATCGGTTGAACAGTATAAACGAGAAAGGGCGATGCGCCTCAATTCAAAGCCTATACTAGTTCGATAAGTTGACTAACTTACTGGTAAGCCGAAGATCAGAACTGATGCAGCCCGTCCACCAATGAGCTTCGTCGGTAACTACTACTAGGGTTTTTGGCGTGAAGCCGGGTTGTATTGATTGTGAGAATAGTTTTTACAATGGACGAGGGTTCATATTTATACCCTGGTCATGGAGAGTCCTGATCGGACTAGACTAACTTGCGGATAAAGTAAACTAGATCTAATATAGAATGAGACTCTCAATATGCCTTCAAAAAGGAAATAGCCCCTGTATCTGATACGCTTCCTTCTGAGCTGACGCATCTTCCTTCGTTCGTCACTAGATCGGATTCCCTTGCCTTATCGGACCTCTTCTTCACGTCGGCTTTCCCCTCTGTCATCTTCGGTTTCCTTTTCTGGCACTATTTGTTTGACCAGTCAACGGACCCACTGCGTAATTCCAGCCTCTCCACGTCATATCTGACTCAGTATATCTGGTGCGAAAACCTGGTGTCAACACATGCCCCCCAGTTTCGGAGTATGAAGGATTCATGCTTCAAAATTCTGTAAATCCAGCGTCTCAATCTCCTAGCCGATGCAATTCGCTTCATAGATTCAACACCTTGACTTCTCTAGCACTGCCCTTTTCATAGCCGATACCTTTCTCCAAGCTTCTTTATCATAACATGTTAGCCAATACGAATAATCAAGAAAACTCTACTCTTCCTGCTAAATAACTTGGTTTTTCATTTTCAAATCAAAACATAACTTCGCTCCTCAAATGATTCTCTCAGATCGCTCAATGTGTATTATTCCTCACCAAGGCACTGTATCGTCTCTTTCTCTTCCTACTTCTAATAAGGCCTTTTTTGTGGAGCTCAGGGTAGGATATAGAAAGGAAGCATACTTGCACTGCATATCTTGCAAAGTCAAAAACCGGATCCAGTGGAGAAAATAAGTCATACAATCAGATCAAGATGTGCATGTGTGTGGAATTTTTGGTGAAACTCCCTTTTGCATGACTCTTCATTTTACTTTTCTTTTCAGATATGGGCTATCTTTCATATTTATTTTATCACTCTTCCTTATGCTTTTGAGCACGGATAATATATTATTTTTTTTCTTTTTCTTTTTTGCATAACCCATACCTTTTGCATAATGAATTTGAAAAGTCATGTCAAAGGGATGGAGTATTTTTGTATGGATGGAAGTCATGTTTTTGCGTAACTTCCAGTGTAGAAGTCAGCATATGAATAGTCGAGTATGCGAATCCAGACCAAACGACCGATGTGCCCGGAAATTAAAGTCTAGCATACCCAACAATGGAATAATATGTGGAGTGTACGTGATCTCGATCTTAAAAGCATGAAACAAATCTCACAAGGGTCACAAACAATTTGACAATGCTCAATACAAAACAAGCAGCATATGTGTAAGGTTTTCAGAAGATATCAATATATGGCTCTGGTAGGAATTTCATATCATTGAGGAACTAAGCTATGTATTTTATTTTCACAAAATAAAATTCCCAAGTATTTCGCAGTAAGAAATAGAGTTTACTTGATCATACCATAGTTTTTGGATCGATGAGCCGACGTCGTGTTAGCATAGATGTCGAAATCTTCTCTTCTGAATCTTGGTATTCCAGCACTGTTCCTTCATCAGCAGCGACGGCATGAGCAGCGGCGGTATTGGCAATAGTAGCGGCGGCATTGGCAGCAACACAATCTTATGATCATCAGCCCTTCCTTCTTAATAATAAACATCGGCCATCAGCTCAACTGAGTGATAAACGTCGGTGCAGCAAGTAACCTCAGCTCGTTACACCGTTACGTGAGTTGCTTGTATTGGACTTCAGTCTTTGTAGCTTTTAACTCCGGTAGCTCTGCGTCATTACCATCCTGATCATCCTGGTGCCGTTCCTTCGCCCTAGTATCTTCGCAGCACTGCAGCAGTACCTCCGGTAGCCTCGTGCTGGCGGCAAACCAGGCCATGGTGGGTTGCTGGTGGTATTACTCCAGGGTCAATGCTGATAAAGTGATCGGCGGAATCGCCGATGCGGATGTAGTCGCCAATGCGGACGAAGTGATCGGCGGAATCACCGAGGAGCTACGTCCTTTGGAACTTCCCTTGTTAATCCTTCTTGCTATTTCTTGGAAGTTACCTGTGACCGATCAGCAACCGGCATGGCCTGATAAACTTAGCTTCAAATAGCTTTGTTATTTCGGCCTTAACTGGTTCGTACATCTCAGTCTTGAATCTCCTTGCGTACTGCTTGTGCGGCCGATATCCTGGTTTGATGGGTAGCCGACGCTCAACAATGTTACGGCTTAAACCGAATTCACTTCGGTCTTCAAAATCTTCTATACAATCGGTCATTTAAAACAAAGTCTCAGAGCCGACTGCTTGGATCGGCTGTAATCCTTGATCGGACACCTTGAGGAAGTCACCATCCCATGTTTTTCCTGACAGGCATTCAATTCCTTCAAACTCCCAAATCGTTGACTCAGCTGTAGCAATGCTAACCGAATCATCAGCTGGAACAATCTCCACATTGTTGCCTTGCCACTGAATCAAACACTGATGCATTGTGGATGGGATACAGCAGTTGGCATGAATCCAATCTCGCCCGAGGAGCATGCTGTAGGAACCTTGTCCATCAATCACAAAGAAAGTAGTCGGCAATGTCTTGCTGCCGATGGTCAACTCCACATGAATTGCCCCCCGAGGCTCTGAAACATTACCGCCGAAATCTTTGAGCGTCATGTTTGTCTTGATCAGATCATCAATCCCTTTGCCCAATTTTCGGAATGTGGAATAGGGCATGAGATTAACGGCAGCTCCTCCATCAACAAGCATCTTGGTCATCGGCTTCCCATCAACGTATCCCTTGATGTACAGAGGCTTCAGGTGCCGATAGCCATTCGCATTTGGCTTCTCAAATATCGCCTTTTCTGAATCAAGAACTAAGCATGCGGCGGCTTCTTCCAACTCATAATCAGCCTCATCATCGTCCTGTTCATCAGGAGCAGCAAAATCAAAAGGCAACATCAAAACCATGTTTATTGGGGCCGATGTGCTTGCTTCATCATCATTGGCCATCTTGATGCGCCAAGTTTTCCTCTCCTTAGCTAATTCCTGCTCCTGAATCTGCTCATGATAGCGCAAACGCTGCACGCGTCTCTTCTTGGTTCTAGAAATCCCTGATGGGCACCACTGTCCAGGCTTCATTTGAAGTTCTCTAGTCCGATCCTGAACTGGAGCCTTCTCTTCCATTTTTTCAGGACCAAGAGCATCAACTTGGCCTTCGATATTTTTATGGCCATGAGCATCAACTCGGCCTTCATCTCCTTGATGATGCATCAATCCTGACGCCGATCCGTTCATGAACTGATCGTCGACCTCTCTTGAGAGCTCTGTATTTTTCATACTGGAGACTGCATTCAGGACAATCTGCTTTGGATGGTAATCTGAGTTTCTCGTTCCAGCAGAACACGAAGAAATGACATCTGTAGTGACCATCATCTTGATCGTAGTGCTCATAGGTCTGACGTCTGTCCATATGCCAATCGGACCTATCATCGTACCAGCGTCGTCCATCGGACCTATCATCATATCGGTGTTGTCCATCGGACCTATCATCATATCGGCGTCGGCCATCGGACCTGTCATTGTATTGGCGCCGATCATCAAACCTATCATCAAACCGCCTCGCCTGATTTTCGCGCCTCTGACGCCGTCGTTCCTCGCGCTCTTCCCATGCTCGAGCTGCTGCCTGCTGCCTTTTGTACTTGTTAATCAGCATCTGGGAAGTCACACATGGCCGATATCCACCAAGAGCATTAGATTCATGCCCAAATGCCTGATGATTCCTCCGCAGCTCTTCAACAGTAACTTGAACTGCAGGATCAACGGCAACAGAACTCTTGGCGTGGTCCGATGTAAGCACTTTAAACTTCCCCTTCTCATCAGTATCAACCATATTAATAGAAAAGGAGAAATCAGCAAAGTTATTAGGGAAGGGATGACCGTCAATCTTCATGGCTTTCTTATTATCTTTGAACTTGATCTTGCCAGATTCAATAGCCAATTGGATCTCCCTTCTGAACACCTTGCATTCATTCGTCTCGTGAGAAGTTGAGTTGTGCCATTTGCAATATTTGCGTTTCTTCAACTCATCGGCCGATGGAATAGAATGATTTGGAGAAAGCTGGATAAGCTTCTCACTGAGCAGTAAATCAAAAATCTTATCGGCCTTTGTTATATCAAAACCAAACTTCTCAGGGTTCTGTTTGATCCATGGGAGCGATACCGGCTTCTTGGATTTGGTCCATTCAGCTATGTTGACATCAGCCTCCCCTTCAGAATCAGAGAGATAAGATACTTGCTTGAAAACTTTGTACGCTTCATCTCTTGATATCAGACCTCATGGGCTGACACCTTCTGAACCAGTTGTCCCAATGTCTCAAACTCCTGAGCAGAAAAGTTTTCTTTGATCGGCACGAGCAAACCCTGGAATGCAAGCTCGGCCAACTGCATATCAGATAGCTTTAAACTATAGCATCGATTCCTGGTATCACGGAACCGTTGGATATACTCCTTGACGGTTTCATCGTTTCTCTGCCTGACAGCAATCAAATCAGAAATCTTCATCTCGTTGAGACCAGAAAAGAAGTACTTATGAAACTGCTTCTCCATATCGGACCATCCTGTGACTGATCCTGCTGGCAACGACGTAAACTAAGTAAACGCCGGCCCTGATAGTGACAGAGGGAAGAATCTAAGCCTGAGTCCCTCTTCTAAAGCAGCCTCACCACATTGAGCCAAGAATCGGCTCACATGTTCGATGGTGGTCATATCATCCTGCCCGGAGAATTTTGAAAAATCCGGCACTCTGTAACGTGGAGGAAGTGGCACTGCATCAAAAGTAAGACGGGTACGGGTGCCGATACAACCTCGCTTCATCTTTAGGCTTCAAACCGAACTGATTCTGAATCACCTCGGCTATTCTCTGTGACCAATCGGACTGTTGATTTCCAGGTGGCATCCCATCAGCTATATCCATCACATAATTATTGTAATCACCGATCATACGCCGATGTGTAGGGATCTCTGCGCGTGGTTTTGCAGCTGCAGGTTGTTTCTCTTCTTCGCTCAAAGTCCTAGCATACTTTTCACCATGTGGGCCGACAATAGATCCATCGGCCATCAACAGAAAACCGTTGGCCAGTTCAATAGGAGGTGGTGGAGCAATCAGAATCTGTGGAACAACAGTCATTGCATTATCTTCAGTTTCTTTGCCTCTTCCTAACCCTGATGTTCTCGCAGAATCTGGTATAAACACTGGACCTTTCAAGCAAATAGTATCATCCACCGCCTTCTTGATGAGATTATCTAATGAATTCACCAAAGTGCCTGACTGGTTAATCAATGCATGATGAACAGCTTGGTGAATCATCTCTGTCATGTTGACCTGGTACTCCCGAGCATCAGTTGTCTTCTTGATCAATTCTGGATCTGGGAGAGGACCTTTGAGTATTGGTCCTGAGCGATTACGTCCAAATTGGCCAAGGCAGAGCTTCTCGAATGCATCAATCTGAGCCTGAACTGCATCTAATTGAGCTTTAGACAGATCAGCCTTTGTAATTGGAATGGCCGTCTCAGGCGTCTTGTTCTTGTCATTCTTGGCCTTCTCAGCAGCTTCCTTTTCAGCAGCAAGTTTTGCTGCAGTTTCTTTCTCAGCGGCGAGCTTTGCTGCGGTTTCTTTTTCAGCATCAGATGACGACATCTTGGAATTTGCTTGTCGTGTCCCACTGGGCCTGCCAAAAATGTGTTGACGCGGAAAATCGGCGGTCGTATCCTCCACGTGCAGCACACGAAGACCAGGGAGATCTGCTTCGCTCCAGTGCCAGCCTACACTCCAGTTCAGGTTCGCAGCGTGCCAGTCAATTTGACCTGAAATTGACAAGGGAATAAAATAGTTAAATTACTCTTTGATTGTGCCGGCTCTATTCCAAACGGCGAAGGCACGTCGGATTTTAGCCAAGACTCAATCAGACTTGCGTCGGCCGATGCCAATCGGACCTCAAAATCGGACTTCATAGATGACGTCAATCGGACCAAATAATCGGACCTCAATCAGACACCGAATCGGACCTCAGAATCGGACCAATCAGGATCGGACCTTGATTAATATAACAGATCAGCCTTTGAATAAAGTAAAGCATAAAACATGGCCAATATGTAAATAACGAATCAGCTGTGCCTTTGAATAAGATATTAAATAATCAAAGTGTGAGCCGATACATTGTCCACCATGTCTAATTACCAGTTTGGTTCATCTTATCGGACCATCTAACTAGCCAATCAGACCAGAGCCTTTTCAGAGAAATCTAGCTCCGACGTAGGGAATCTAGATTTCTCTAGCAATGATCAGATCAGATAGCTAGACAGTCAAACTCAACTCATCAATCTGACAACTAAACAAGATGCTCGCACAGGTGTTAATCAGATTAAGTAAATAAGCAGATAAAACATTAACATGATCGTTCTGATTCTAAAGTATGCTATCGAATAATCAAGCAAAACCTAGCTCCGACGTAGGGAATCTAAATCATGCATAACACTCAAATAGCAATCAGGTATAACCAAAGCTTCCTTTGACTAATCAAGATAAATCTCGCTCTGACGTAGGGAATCTAAACCAAGCATGACAATCAAAGATCAATCTTATCATATTATGAACATCTAGCTCCGACGTAGGGAATCTAAACAGACACAATACTCAAAGAACAACCAGATTAAACCACAAAGCATGGATCGGACCTAGAACGATACTGTAAGATAAATATTGCTTAAATCGGACCAAGACCGGTGCTCAAAGCCGTTGAAGAAGTAGATTAATTCACATGGCGTAGATCTAAACCAATCTAGCAACTCCAAACAAACCGCAAAAACTGCCTTTAAATAACCAAGATTACTCTAGCTCCGACGTAGGGAATCTAGATTAATCTTGATGATCTAGCTCCGACGTAGGGAATCTAGACATAAAGTGCAGTCCGATAAACGATAATCTGTTGAATAATCAATATTGATCTAGCTCCGACGTAGGGAATCTATATCAATCTTGATTATCCAGAGATAAATCGGTTGAACAGTATAAACGAGAAAGGGCGATGCGCCTCAATTCAAAGCCTATACTAGTTCGATAAATTGACTAACTTACTGGTAAGCCGGAGATCAGAACTGATGCAGCCCGTCCACAAATGAGCTTCGTCGGTAACTACTACTAGGGTTTTTGGCGTGAAGCCGGGTTGTATTGATTATGAGAATAGTTTTTACAATGGACGAGGGTTCATATTTATACCCTGGTCATGGAGAGTCCTGATCGGACTAGACTAACTTGTGGATAAAGTAAACTAGATCTAATATAGAATGGGACTCTCAATATGCCTTCAAAAAGAAAATAGCCCCTGTATCTGATACGCTTCCTTCTGAGCCGACGCATCTTCCTTCGTTCGTCACTAGATCGGATTCCCTTGCCTTATCGGACCTCTTCTTCACGTCGGATTTCCTCTCTGTCATCTTCGATTTCCTTTTCTGACACTATTTGTTTGACCAGTCAATGGGCCCACTGCGTAATTTCAGCCTCACCACGTCATATCTGACTCAGCATATCTGGTGCGAAAACCTGGTGTCAACAGATAGTATACATTGTTTGAAGCATCGTCATATCTGCACCTTTTCGAAACTCCTGTTCCCTCTTCAGCTTGCCCGCCATGACCTCCTCGGACTTCTCCAGATTGGCGTTCGCAAAATGCAAATCCTTCAGCTCGCTGATGTGACGGGACCTCTCCATGTCCTTCTCTGAAAAAATAGGGGAGCACTCCGGTCAGGACGAAAGTACTCGGCAAAACTTGACGGCAAAAGAAGGAGCACTGAGGAAGTTACAAGAACAAGGCCTTACCATGAAGAATTGAGCAATGCTGCACGACGGCGTCGTTCAAGCTCTTCTGGGCAACGTCACGCTGATGCTTGACCCGTTTCAGCTCTGCCTTCAGCTCCTCCTCACGCTGTCGCACCGACTGCACATCACGAAGCTGCTCGAGGCGCGCTAACCTCTACACCAATCAGCGAAAAGTGGAGAATTCAAGCAACCTACAATGAAGAACGACAGACGAACAAGGCAGATAAGGAGACAAACCTCCGTCCAGCGCCGGGCTTGGTCGACTGCGAGCTGTAGCTCGGCAATCACCGCCTCCTCCTCCGCCGCACTAGCATCATCCACGGGGACCGTCATAGCCCCCGAGGCACCCGACTGCTTTTGGAGGCCCTCCCCTTGGACTTCTCCTTGAACAGTGGCATCCTCATCTGCGTGTGCGGCCGGCGCCATGGGATCCACTACAAGATCCCCAGCACCACCGCTCGGGTAAACCGCTGCCTTTTCCCCTTCACCCTGCACGTCTTCCGTCCCGGGCGCCGCCACATTCTCCCCCGGAGCAGTCCCACTCGGCGTTTGCTCCGATTGTGGAGCCACCGACCCCTGGGCCGAATCCGTCACAGGAACTCGGAAATAATGATACGCACAGCTAACCTCCTAAGGAGAACAATGGCTTACTGGGTACTCTTCACCACAACAACTCGTGGCCGCAAGATCGGAAGCTTTGGTCGCCGTTGCACCGCGGCCGTTGTCAGAATTGGCCTGGTCCCCAGACTGGAGACTGGCCTTGCATCCGCGGCAGCATGGACAATGGCTTCCGCCACCATCCGCCGCTTCTCTTCTACCGACACTCCCATGGCTCGGGCGTGCTCCTGCTCTTGGAATAAGGCGTCGAACATTGCCTCGTCTTTCTCCTCTTCCTCTTCCTCCACGACGGCCGGGGAAGGTCGTCCCGGCTCGTCAACATCGGCGTCCGAACCCGCCACTGGTTGCTTGGCCGGCTGCGCAGCCAGCTTCGTGGCAGTCACCTTCCTTGTGCGCCTCCGCTTGGGAGGCGGCGGCGTGTGCGCCACTGCGTCCCGAACGGAAGGCGCCTCATCAGCAGCACCACCGACCCCAGACGCCGCCGGTTTAGAAGCACAGGCCCTACGAGACCCGACTTTTGCCACGGCCACCCGCCGTCTCCGTGTACGGAGCTCTTCTACATCCTCGAGGAGCAGGCGGAGCAACTGCCTCTCCTGTCGGGGCGTCGCCTTGATCATCCGGAGGTGTTCCCCACCGACGCCTTCCTAGGTGAGTCCTCCGGAAGCGGAGAAGGAGAAAAATACTCAAAGACTCGATCCTGCGACAGGGGAATCACAAAATCAGATGGCCAATAGACGATTAGATCAAAATTGAAAATCAGCATCAAGATGAACACGCTAAAAGTACTCGGAACAAAAACTTACCGGTGGAGCAGGCCTCTTCAAGGAAAATGGGCGCGGTTGATGTTTCTCCGACACGTGGCAGAGGAAGAAGCCGCCTACACGCGCCTTCATCTCCTCCTTGCTCACCGTCCGGTGGGCCCCCCGAGTAGGATCCTCCCGGCCTGAGTACTCGAAGCCCGGGTGCTTCCTCTCCTGGATTGGCTGAACCAGCCGCCTGCTAAAATTGTAGGCGACGCCGACCGCCGTCAAACCTCGATTCTTCAGGTCCTTGATCATCCCAAGGAGCTCCTCCACCTCGCCCATCTGGTGATCTGCAGGAAGATCATTCCAACAGGTCTTGATCTCTGGACGCGCTCCGAGATGGCAGGGGATCGTTGGCGCGTGGTTCCCGATGTAGAACCACTCCGCCTTCCAGCCCTTGTTGGAGGTGTTGAGGGTGATGTCGAAGTACTGATCCTTCCGGCCTTGGCGCAGCATGAATCCGGCGCCTCCCACCATCACCATCTTCTCCTCACTTGGCTGAGGCTTCAACCAGTAGAGGTACCTCCACAGGTCGAAGTGGGGTGTAATCCCCAGGTAGGCTTAGCACAAGTGGATGAAGATGGAGATGGCCATGATTGAGTTCGGGTTGAGCTGGACGGCCTCGATCCCGTAGTAGTGGAGTAGACCTCGGAAGAAGGCCCCCCGTCGGCAAGCCAAACCCCGCCTCAAAGAACGGCTTGAAGAGCACCAGTTCGCCGGAATTCTCCGACGGGAAGGCTTCCCCGGCGCTTGGGCGCCACTCCGCCACTATCTGAGGCGGGAGGATACTCCGCTCCACCATCTCCTCCAAGATCTCCTTGGTTACCTTCCCCCGTTCCCATGCAACGGCGGGGGAGGGGATCTTCTCAGACTTGGGGAGGTGGGCGAGCTTCCTCTTCGGCGCCATGGCTTTAGGCACAGTGTGCTTTGTTCGCATCAGCGAGGCTACGCTCCCCGTGGTGGCTAAATCCGCGGAGCGGATCTGGAATCAGAAAGAGTTTTCGGTGGCGGCGGAATGAAGAATGGAGAAAGGGCGGAATGGATCTGGAAACAGAGGGATTTCCCCGTTAGACCTAACCCTCGCCTTTTATAGCGCTCCACAATGCCCAAAATTACCGCAGGACGACGCGATTAACGGATGAGAGCGCAACGGTAAAAAGAGCCGTTGAACGCCCTCGCGAACGCCGTTAAGCTCGGAGCGGCAACGGTAAAAAAATGCCACCGTGCACTCGGGGAAGACGAAGAAGTTGGCGTGCCGCTAAGGCTCGACCAGCACTCGGACTCGGGGGCTGGCGCCGCATTAAAGACAGCGCGCCTCTCGGGCTCGATTGGCCCCGAACCACTCGGGAGCCAACGCTGCAAAACAAGTGGCGTGCCGCCAAGGCTCGACCAGCACTCAAACTCGGGGGCTGGCGCCGCATTAAAGCCAGCGCGCCTCTCGGGCTCGATTGGCCCCGAACCACTCGGGAGCCAACGCTGCAAAACAAGTAGCGTGCCGCCAAGGCTCGAGCAGCACTCGGACTCGGGGGCTGGTGCCGCATCAAAGACAGCGGGCTCTCAGGCTCGATTGGCCCCGAACCACTCGGGAGCCAACGCTGCAAAACAAGTGGCGTGCCGCCAAGGCTCGACCAGCACTCGGACTCGGGGGGCGCCGCATTAAAGACAGCGCGCCTCTCGGGCTCGATTGGCCCCGAACCACTCGGGAGCCAACGCTGCAAAACAAGTGGTGTGCCGCCAAGGCTCGACCAGCTCTCGGACTCGGGGGCTGGCGCCGCATTAAAGACAGCGCGCCTCTCGGGCTTGATTGGCCCCGAACCAATCGGGAGCCAACGCTGCAAAAACAAGTGGCGTGCCGCTAAGGCTCGACCAGTCCTCAGACACGGGGGCTGGCACCACATCAAAGGCAGTGTGCCTCTCAGGCTTGATCAACCCCGAAGCGCTCGAGGGCTGGCGCTGCAAACAAGTTACTCCAATCGTACGAGCGCCAGAAAACCCCCAACAGCTCGGGGGCTGGCGCAGTTAAGAAAAGGGACATAGAAGCTTCATTTTTGAGACAATCAAGAAGAAAGGTTCTTTTGGGGGTTATACAGTTACAACGGAGCCGGTCATGTGCCGGTTACAAAGATCAAACACATAAACCGTCACGATGACAGCCTGGAGCACCCGCCGTTGCCCGAAATGCTACATCAGCAGCAGCTTGGTCCACATGGGCTCGTCGCAAGCCCTCTTGTAGCACCACTGCAGCCGTCGACGGGACAACCCCAATTGAAGGATGAGAGCGAATGCCCCCGGGTATCCCTCGGCTCTACAAAGCATTTCACCCCACATGGCCCTCGTCGCGCGGGCATGCAGGGAGTCAATGGGATAGTACCCGGACATTGCTCAACACCCCAGAATCTTCGCAAGCACTCTTCTAGCACCACGCTCTTATGACTTCATGAATTTTCCCCGATGGATGAACCCAGCAATGAGCCTCCAGCATACTCGCTACAAGGATTCTATACATGCTCGCTTCTGGGTGGCAGCTCTGGCTCCCGGTGAGTATTTATAGCCTCGGGCTACTGAGGGACGAGAAACCACCTTGCACTGTGAAGCGCGTGAGCTCCGAGCCACGCGTCCTTTTTCTGCCCAAAGCGCACAGGTCATCCTTATCGCCTTTGGTTTTACTCGACCACGGGAGTGCCCTGTGCGTTCATGGGGAAAACTATTCCTGTCACCGCATGCCAGAAACGACATTCCTCCGCCTGTGTTCTCTTTGGGGCATTCGAGAAAGAGGGAATCCTCAAGGACTTGGAATGTTCGCGGAGCTGAGTATTAAATGAATCTATTTCATTAATTTCGTAGGCTTTTATACAAGTCGCTAAAGTACTCAGGCAGCACACGCCTTAATTCGTGAAGCCTCGACTCCTCCGTACGCCTACACTCCTGCGCGTGCATGCGGCCTAGCTCCCTGCGCTATGGACTATGGCTATCGGGGATCAGGTGCATAAACGTAACAGGCTAACTACCCGGAGAAATTAAAAGACTTAAAAGCTAGAAGCAGGATTCATTTTTATACATCGTGGAATACCTTTTCTCTCGGATTTGTATTTTGCTGCACCATATACTGCCTTTGCACTATGCTTTTGCTGCAGGGTATGGACGACTACTCGGCATGCTTCGGCCCTCATGCTCGGGGGCTGGCGCCGGGACGACTACTCGGCGTGCTTCAGCCCTCACACTCGGGGGCTGGTGCCGGGACGACTACTCGGCGTGCCTCAGCCCTCACGCTCGGGGGCTGGCGCTGGGACGGCCCTCACGCTCGGGGGCTGGCGCCGGGACGACTACTCGGCGAGCCTCAGCCCTCACGCTCGGGGGCTGGCGCCGGAGGGACATGTCGGCGTGCTTTGGCCCTCACGATCGAGAGCGGGCCGCCGAAATTGACGCCAGAAGAAAATGCCAAAATGCTCCTCAAATAAGCCTTGAGCCAATTCCTACGGAATTGCCTTAAGGCTCAGGGGCTACGGCCAATGGACGCACCTCGCGGCGCATCCGTTGATTGTCTGGCGACCATGACGATGATAATCAGAACAAGACTACAAACCCTTGGACCGATTCCTCCAGAATCGCTTCAAGGCTCGGGGGCTATGGCCAACGGACGCACCTCACGGCGCATCCGTTGCAGAGGGCTCTCTTTTCTCTCCAGTATCACGGGGTTTTGCTTCCAACCGCAGCAAGCTCGAAGCTCAGCAGATTGCACGACCTTGCCGGGTTGTCGCTCAACCACGTACTACTCGGGGGCTTGTCGGGGATAGACCCCCGGGGGTACCCAGAAGGTGGATTGGCCCAACCAGCAAGGGACGGCCCAATCCGAGTGCTATCGGGCTGGCTTGTCAGACTGGATGGCCCACCAGTCGGGAGGCCCACCAGTCGGACAAGCCGGGTGGGGTACGACAGCGCGCGGGGCAAGGAAGGAGACGGCGTGCTACGCAAGAAGATCGGAGATCAAGATAAACTAGCCGGAATTCTAGGGAAAGATATCTGTAATCATTATAGGATCAAATCCTTGTATTCTGGGTAGGTTATGATCTCTAGCCGACTTGTAACTCAAGGCAACCGGACTATATAAGGTGCCTTGGGACCCCCCTCCAGAACAGAACCATTCACACCTCGAGACTAGAACCCAACTACGGAGATCCTTCAGGAACTTCATACACAGCAATACAAACACCCAACACAGGACGTAGGGTATTACGTCATCTCGACGGCCCGAACCTGTTCAATCCTTGCGTCTTGTGTTAACCATCGACTTGTGATCCTCGATCTGTCTCTCAACAAATCAACCACATAGGCTACCCTGTGTGGACTGCCGGGTCCATAAATCCGACACTAGTGGGCCGAGCCCCCGGCCACCCGCCGGCTCGCCCAGGCCTGGAAGGCCGTCGGAGCCGCCCTCTGCCGCCGGCCAGGAGGCCCGAACCGAGCAGACCAAGGTCTGCTCGAGGTTGAAGAAGGAGGACACCCGGGGTAAATACTCTAAAAGCTTAGAGGGTTATGCATAAGAATAAGGGACTTAAGTGTTAAGGTGGAATCTTGCAGGGGCCTGGTTGCAAGTTTCTGAGGACCTATTTACGAAGTAAGGACCCGGGTGCAATTACTTTTAGTTTTGCAGGGGCCCAATGTAAAATATGTTTTCCTATTGGTGATTTCTTTTCTTTTGATTTTGACTGAAATTTGGTAAATCACCAAAAATCACACAAAAAATGTAAAATCACAAACTTGGAGTTTCTGGAATCCTTGTGAAATTATCTTTCCTGTGATGTATCATATGCATATGTAAACTGTGTGATTCTCAATGTATTTCTGTATGTATGAATAAGTGTTTGAGAGATTATTTATTGCTTTATAAATCATATGCATGTGCTAAAAATGCAAAACCATCTCTGATGGTTCTGTTGTGTTTAAACGAGTAGATTTGAGCCTTTTTTGGTTAGAGCATATGCATGTTTTTGATAGATATAGGTTTCGTTGAGTTAATGGAGTAGAAAAGTAATAAATGTATATACTACTCAATAAAATTTGGCAAACTTTGTTAGAGCTTCTCTAGAGTATAGGAACCCTCACAAAAAGAATCAGCTCCAGAAAGTGTATACTTTTTAAGTTATGCATTAAGTTTGCTTTTAGCTATTTAAGTGTAGATAAATCACCAAGTATTCTGTATATGTTAGAAAAATCTAAAAAATTCATAGGAAATGTCTCTGGTAGGGTATTAGTTGTAGTAAAAATTTCAGCTGCAGAAAGTATTTGTAGAATTTATCATGATTTTCTAACTGTTGGTAAATGTTGGTTGTTAAAAGAAATAGAAAACAAATAGGTACAATGCTGAAAAATTCCTGAAAAATAGATTTGGCTGTCAGGAACACAGAAACATGTTTATCTTAAATTTTGCTTATGAAAATATAATTTTTAGGCTTTATGTGGTAAAAACTAGATAGGAAAGGCTTAATTAATAAATGGTTTTCTTGCTATAAAATTAATTCTAAACACATGTATTGCAACCTGGAGTACTGAATGATTAGATTCAACCATAGAAACCCTATTGTACTACTAGTAGGTATTTCTAGATGTTTTAATTAAATTGTGTAATAGTTTAAGTCAGCCTTTCCAGTCAGAGCGGTCTCCAATCCGGTCAGACCGGTCTCAATCGGTCAGACCGGTCTCCAATCCGGTCAGACCGGTTCTTTTGATTGCCTAGTGATGTGTATTATTGAATTGTTGCAGTTATTCTTTGATTTATTTCTTGTGCATTACTGCATCTCATGCATCCGCATTTCATGTAGATAATCCAATTGTTGACGGAGTGTACGAGATTGAGGTCGAGCCCGAGGGTGAGCCAGTTGCTGCTGAAGTGAACTACACTGCTGCTCAAGACCCGGACCAAAGTCCGGAAGGGCCAAAGGCCCGTGATCAGGAAGGCAAGCCCCGGAGCATAACCCACTGTTCAAAACTAACACCCCTTACTTTATGCCTTACTTTGTGCATTTAAGTTTTGAGGAGTTAGATGAAATCCTAGTGCATGATCCCTACGTATCTATGTCCTAATACTAGTATGTGTAGGTGTGACACCCCTGGTGTCACTCTAGTAATTAAGAACCCTAATAAACTTAATTAAACCAATAATGACATGCATCATTTTATAATCATATTGTTTGTGCATTTGTGTGTATATGTTGACTTAGTCAACCAAAATAATCAAAATAGTCAAAATATAAAAATTATACCAAAATGTCACAAATAATGTCAATTATATGTTTATGAACTCAAATAAGTATGGAAAGTTCAAACAAAAATTCGAAATTCAATTTTGAACTCATTTGACCGTCATTTCATGTGTTGCGAGTTTTACTTTTTACCCTTCTCGAGAGGCTGATATCTTTAGATTTTGCCTAAACACTTGAAATTCCACCAATATAAAAGTTGGAGTACAAATTACCCTCTTTACAATGGTGGTGCTGTGGATTAATGAAAATTTTGTTTGATTGCTCGAATTCTTGGTCAAATTCGAGTCAATATTCTGAAAATTCAGCATTCAACTGAATCATCTAAGTCTGACAAACGTGATTTTTGCCCATTTTCTCAGTCCCGTAACTTTCAAACAACTGCTTAAAAGGAGTGACACCCTTTGTAGAATTTATGGCTTGATGTACCATCTCTAAATTTTGTATTGGCCGATCTCAATGTTTATATGTGAATGTTTGAGAAAATTTCAATCAAAGTCGGGTCAAACGGCTATTTTGCAAGACTGCAGATTTCAGCCTAAGTCTAAAATTGCAGATTTTGACTAGTCTTCATAGCTTCGTATCTTCCAAACCTGTGAGCAAATGGTATAACTTCCTTTGTAGGAATTGTAGCCCTATGATCCAGCTACAAGTTTTGCATTGGCCAATTTGGAAAGTTACATATGGAATCGAGAGATAAAGTGAACCAAAGTCAGACCATTTGTGCTGAAACTCAGTCGAATAAACTGGCTGAAATTCAGTATTTTTGCCGAACTTGAGAGCTTTGTAACTTTCAAACCTTTGCTCAAATGCTATAACTTCCTTTATAGAAGATGTAGCCTGATGTACCCTCTCCAACTTTTGTATTGGACGAATCAAATGTTTATGTACGAAAAGTTGAGTTTGAGTCAGTTGAAGTTGGGCCAATTGTGCTGCAACTTAATTGAATGAGCTAAATCTGAAATTCGAATTTTTGCCAAATTTTAGAGCTCTGTAACTCCCAAACCACTGATCACATGCATATGGTTCCTTTACAAAAGTTGCAGCCCTATGTTTCCTCTACAACTTTTGTATTGATATCTCCCTGAATTTATACACGAATTTGGGAGATAAATCGAACCAAAGTCGGGCCGAACTACTGAAGCTAGATGACTGAATCGACGAATCGATTCAGTTCAGAAGCACCGGTCAGGGGACCGGCCCCGACGGCCTCACGGCCTCGGTGTCATCGACACTGGGGCTGAGCTATCACGCGCCCAAGTGGCCGGCCAAGCGTCCACGCCCCGCGGTGCCAGCTCGCCTTTCGCCAGGTGTCCTCGTCCCGGTGGCAAGCTTTCCACGCGCGTGAGAGCCCGAGCCGCCAGCTCGACCGGCCTTTACAGCGCTCAGTGACTCCCCACCAAAATTCACCGCCCTCATTCACTCTCCCATCAATTCACCGCTCAGAGAAATCCCCCACCTCGCCCTCTCCGCCCCCAACTCCTCCTCTCTCTCCGCCATTGCCCACATCGCTGGCAATTGCAAGAATTCTGGTCATCTCCTTTAACTGAGCTTGAGCCACCCCTCCACCATGGAACTCCATCCTCCCACCACCTCCGCTCGAACCAACTAGCAAAACGGAATCCCTGTAAGTCGCTGATGCTCACGCACCCTTCTCCTCCCTCCCTTGCGCACTTGGCCGCCCGGAACGCCGGCGCCACGGCGAGCGCCGGGCCTGCCGCGGGCGCACCCAGGCTGGGCGGCCTCGGCTGCCGCAGCTGGGGGCCGGACCTACCCCTGGTGCAGGCCGCGCCATGCGTGACCCCCTGGCCGCGCCCCGGGCTGAGCCTAGGCCGGCGACGCCGCCGCCGGTCGGCCTCCGGCCATGCCGAGTTTCTAAGTTCGTGAAGAACTCACGTATAGATTCAAAGGAAGAAGAAGGGTATGGGTGGAAAGGAATAGAAGTATAGGGGGTTATGGGGTAGATAGCAGGGACTCTTTTGCGAGAACTCAGAAATTCAGGGGCCTAGCTGCGAGTATGTTTAGTTGTTTTTCTTTTTCCTTGATTAAATAGGCTGTTTGCAAATAAATATATATAAAATGGTAGAGAAATCGTAAAATCATAAACTTGGACTTTCTGGAATTCTTGGGAAATCATCGTTCCAGTGGTGTATCATATGCATATGTAAACTGTGTAATTTCTAATGTATTGCTGTATGTATGAATGAGTGCTTGAGAGATTGTTTATTGCTCTATAAATGATATGGATGTGCTACAAATGCAAAACCACCTTTGATGGTTCTGTTATGATTAGTAGAGTTGAGTTGAGCAGCTGTTGGCCAAAGTTTATTCATGATTTTGGTAGGTTTGGGATTAGTTAAGTTAATGGAGTAGAAAAGATAATAAATATATAAACTACTCAATAAAATTTGGTAAATTTTGCTAGAACTTCTCTGGAGTACAGGAACCCTCACAAAAAGAATCAACTCCAGAAAGTGTATACTTTTAAGTTAGGAATTAAGTTTGTTTCTAGCTAATTGAGAGTAGATAAATCACCAAATATTCTGTATGAATTAGAAAAAATATGAAAACTTCACAGAAAATATCTCTGGTAGAATACTAGTTGCAGTAAAAATTTCAGCTGCAGAAAGTATTTGTAGAATTTGTTATGATTTTCTAACTAGTGGTAAAGGTTGGCTATTCAAAGAAATAGAAAACAAATAGATAAAATGCTGGAAAATTCCTAAAAAATATGTTTGGCTATCAGAAACATAGAAACATATCTACCTTAATTTTTGTTTACGTAAATATGTTTTCTAGGCTTTATTTGGTGAAAACTAGCTAGGGAATGCTTAATTAATAAATAGAATTCTTGATGAAAATGTAATCTTAAAATTTTGTTTAGCAACAATGCTTGCTGAATGTTTGGATTCAGCCATAGGAACACTTCTTACGACTAGTAGTCCCTTATAGATGTTCTATTTAAATTTGTGTAATAGTTTAAGTCAATCTGCGGAATTCCGGTTTGACCGGTCAGCCAGTCCGGTCAGACCGGTCAGATCCGGTTGGACCGGTCTCCCATCCGGTCAGACCGGTTCCTGGCAAGTTGAGTTTCAAAATTTGGTAATACTCCGTAAATGATTGCCTAGTGATATGTATTAGTGAGTTGTTGCAGTTATTCTGTAATTGATTTCTTGTGCACTACTGCATCTCATGCATCCGCATTTCATGTAGATAATCCTATTGTTGACGGAGTGTACGAGATCAAGGTCGAGCCCGAGGGTGATCCGGTTGCTGCGGAGCTGAACCACACTGCTGCTCAAGACCCGGATCAAAGTCCGGAAGGGCCCAAGGCCGGTGATCAGGAGGGCAAGCCCCGGAGCATGACCCTCTGTTGAAACTAACAACTCTTGCTTTATGCTTTACTTTGTGCATTTAAGTTTTGAGGAGTTGAATGAAACCCTAGTTGCATGATCCCTAGGTACCTATGTCCTAATACTAGTATGTGTAGGTCGCATAGAATGCCATGCTTAATTAGGACCGGTAGAAGTCGAGTGATTGCCTTGTCACTCGCGAGATATAGGCTTTTAATTTATATCAGTTTATGATGTTCGGCAAGTGGGGCTTGTGCGATATTCCTGTTGGGTTGAACGTCCCGCTTGCACAGATAATATTGGCTAAGGCATTGCTTGTGTGGCGTTGTTGGTCAAGCTTTTGAAGGTACTAATCGTATGCCAGGAAATATGGTAAACTGGTAAATCTAGTACTTGATTCAAACTGACGTCTGACGGGTCTTTCCTACTCCATTGGGCGAGGGGAATGATGGCGAGTGTAGCAGTGGCCGCGGCACAGGTTTTCCTAGGGCACCTGGGGTTCATTGGGGCGTGCACTCGGGTGGAGTGGGCCCTGATGGCAGATGGCAGGGAGAGATGGGAACGGTTGCCTCGTGAGGTTCTGGGTGTCTCTCACGGGTCATGCGATTAGGTTGTCCATGCATGGTAAAATCAACTTGAGTTGTCCGTCCTTCGCGGTTACATAAAGCTGCTTGATCGCTTGTCGGACATCAGTGGCTTGGCCAATGGGTAGAGATGTTGTTGGTTGAGTAAAGATGATATCTGGTTAATCAATTGTTTTTCGACACTGAGTGTTGTTAGATAGTTTGGCAAACTTAGTAATAGTTAGTCTCACTTTAACTTGGCTAAAATATTGAAAATAGGGATCAACTTGTAGATGCTTTTTGGCAAAATAATTCCCTCCACTATAAAGCCTTGCATGTCAAGAATTTAACCTTGTCGGGTAAGTCTTGCTGAGTATTAGTATACTCAGCCTTGCTCGTGGCTTTGTTTTTCAGGTGCTCCTGTTAGTTGGTTTTTGGTGTTTGAGCCGTCCTCCCCGAGCGAGGGCCGCGGTGAATGAGATCATGTGAGGGCTCCACATGGTTTCTTTTGTATCGACGTTAGAACTCTTCCGCTGTTTATAACTCTGTGTTGTAACAATTAAAATTTGTGCACTGTTTTTGTAATATTATTCATGTGAACCTGTACTTTAAAATTTGTGATGAGTTGCACCATCTGAGCTCACCTTCGAGTGGGACTTGCTGCTATTTTGTTTCAGTCGAGAATCGGTGGTTCCATCGGGATGTTACCCGACAGACTGCACGATTAATTCGGTTCAAACATGTGGAGTACCGCAGTGAAAGTGATCTTATGCGCTTGAGCCGGGTTAATTGGAGTGGGCTACCACAGCTGGTATCAGAGCCAAAAAATAGGCAGCGGGTGGTGTGACAAGTCTTAAAAATATTTTTTTGATGTGCAAAAAGTTCAATCTTGACTTAGGATTTCGTTGGTTGTGCTAGGGTTTGAAAAGAATAGAACATGAGCCCTAGGGAGAATTATGGGTATGTTTAGGTGGCTTATATAGTATATATATTGCTAATTTTCAGCACATTTATTTTCTGCAATTAATTTCTGTAACGACGCAAACAGACGTCAGGTGAGTAAATGGTCGCCCATCGCCAGAGGGTGTGACTACTGGACGCTGTTCTCCAAGCAGTGGCCTACTTGGGGTGCAGTCAGTATAACATCTTCACGGTGTTATAATGACTGTAATGCTTTTAATTTACTGGATGAACTGTTGCTTCTATAGTGAGCAACAGGGTATGATCATCATATGTGAGTAACCGCATATGCGTCACCCATGTGGCGTGAGGTACATGGGAACTGTTTGTGAGTGCTGGCACAAACGGTTCAGTGATGAAAATTTTCTGCAGGTACGCTAACCACGAGGCCATAGGTTGTGTGTTCGCTAGAAATTCGACTAATTATTATAGGGAGAGACGTATATATGTGCCACCGATGACTAACTCTGTAAGTCCAAGATTACTTGGCAATTGTTTCATTTGAGAGGACGGATAGGTCGCTTCATGCATACATCATATCATGAATGTCATATAAATCATGAACAATTAAGATGTGGGTTAGAAAGCCACTAGAAAATTTCTAAAAGTTGATGACCAAGGAAGTTCATGTCAAGCACCTAAAGATTTTCTAGATTGTCTTTTAGACCTCCCTGCTGGTATAAATTTTTCGACCAGTAAGATCACCTCAGCTGCAAAACATCAAATTGGAAAAGTTGTTCCAAATTTCCTTATTTATCCTGTGTCAAATTTTTGAAATTTTTGGCCCAACCAATTAGGAGTTATGACAGTTTTATCCTTGTACTGAAATCTGTTAACTTTGCGCAGATCTGATTGCAGCAAGGATTCATCCATTTTAATGATGTTTCATTTGAAACTCATATTTACAAAAGTTGTTACCAACTTGATCATCTATTCACTGCCAAAATTTCAGGTCATTTGGCCCTGTAGAAAGTGAGATATAGTCTTTTTACTAGCTCTCTGTTCTGCTGAAAATTCTGCCTGTACTAATTACAAAACTCTAAGGATTTGGACACTTTACTGCTGTATTTAGCTATGTCCTAGAATACCAAAGTTGTAGATAACTTATCTAGGAACATTCTGGCCAAATTTGAGAATTTTTGGCTCAATAAATTCTGAGTTACGAATTTTTATAACTCAGTACAGAATCTGTCTGGTTGGATTATTCCTTATACGTAGATAACACTTGACTAAACTGAAATGGATCAATGGCCATAACAATTGACATCACACGATCCTCACTGCAACGTCGTGCATAGCATCATGTTGCATCTTTGCATGTCGCATGTTTAACCAGTGTCATTGAGAGTATATGCATCTTGGGGAAAGTTATCGAGTAACTAACAGGGTATATTTTGTTTTTAATGTCACTTGTGTTTGTTTCCATCTATTCCCCTTTCTTGCTGCCACTTCTCCTCTAAGCCGGTTATGTATTGATTTATCTAGAGGTGACATCTGCCACACAACCATGGTGCCGTGTCGGAACCTAGGGCCTCACGTGGAATGCAGCCACATGAGTCAACCACTAGGGGCGCATTGGTGCCTCAACCACTAGGGGCGCATTGGTGCCTGGAGATGTGTGGGTGTGATTTCACTACAATTTTGTGCGACCCTTACCAATGTTTTATGTCCACTTGACTTCTTCGGCACAATGTGGAAACCACGGGGAAACTTGGTATGAGCATAGGCGAGTCACACAAATGCTAACATGCATTGCATGGTGTGCATCATAACATCCTATGCATATGCATCCATATGCACCATTTCATTTACTATATGGGTCATTTCCTCGGTGCATTGCATCATTGCAACTATGCATCTCATGAGTGCACCATATAATTGCAGTCAAGCATTTGCACCATAACTGACGCATTGCATTGTCATTTTCATATCACAATGGTATTTCTGGCAGATTACTTAATTAAGAAACTGGTTCAAAAATTTGATAAGCTAATCGCTGTCAAAAATTCAGGCACTTTGGCCTTATAGAGCAGGAGATTTGGTTGAAATACTCACTGCTTATTTTGCTGAATTCCAGCATGCACGAGTTTCGAATCGATAAGGATTTGATCAATTTAGTTTCACATTTAGCTCAACCATACCATACGAAAGTTGCAGCCAATTTGATCAGCCACATTGTGGTAAAATATGAGAAATTGTGGCATAATAGCTACACATCTTAAATCTGCCAAGTCTGAACAGTTGCTTTGGGGGAAAAAATTTTCACCCTATAAGTTACATTTCTGGCAGATGTGTTGAATAAGAAAGTAGTTCTAAACTTGCTAAAATTGTCGCCGACAAAAGTTCAGCTTATTTTGCCCAGCAAAATGAGGGTCATGATTAAAACATTGCCCCTCTGGGGTGTTGAAATTTCTGCAAGCACCTGTTTGGAAACATAAGGATTTATTTGCTTTAGCAACACTTTTAGCCCTGTCACATAATACCAAAGTGGTAGAGAATGCAGTTCTCAACATTCTGGTAAAATTTTGTGGATGTTCGGATTGATCAATTTTGAGTTATGAGTTTCCAAATACCCAAGTTCTAAACCCAAACCTAGGTATCTAGTTTTTCGCACTAAAATTTTACACCGGAATCTCGGGGGCGAGATTATTTTAAGGGGAGAGGGCTGTGACACCCCTGGTGTCACTCTAGTAATTAAGAACCTAATGAACTTAATTAAACCAATAATGACATGCATCATTTTATAATCATATTGTTCGTGCACTTGTGTGTATGTGTTGACTTAGTCAACCAAAATAATCAAAATAGTCAAAATACAAAAATAATACCAAAATGTCACAAATAATGTTAACTATATGTTTATGAACTCAAATGAGTATGGAAAGTTCAAACAAAAATTCAAAATTCAATTTTGAACTCATTTGACTGTCATTTCATGTGTTGCGAGTTTTACTTTTTACCCTTCTCGAGAGGCTGATATCTTTAGATTTTGCCTAAACACTTGAAAATCCACCAATATAAAAGTTGGAGTATAAAGTACCCTCTTTACAATGGTGGTGATGTGGATCAATGAAAATTTTGTTTGATTGCTCGAATTCTTGGTCAAATTCGAGTCAAAATGCTGAAAATTCTGCATTCAACTGAATCGTCTAAGTCTGAAAAACGTGATTTTTGCCCATTTTCTCAGTCCCATAACTTTCAAACAACCGCTTAAAAGGAGTGACACCCTTTGTAGAATTTTTGGCTTGATGCACCATCTCTAACTTTTGTATTGGCCGATCTCAATGTTTATATGTGAATGTTTGAGAAAATTTCAATCAAAGTCGGGTCAAACTGCTGTTTTGCAGGACTGCAGATTTCAGCCTGAGTCTGAAATTGCAGATTTTGACCAGTTTTCACGGCTTCGTATCTTCCAAACCTATTGTCGGGGTTCTCTACCACCGGCAAGTAAATTTCTACGATCGCGCGTCGGGGCCCGGATGGTGACTCAAGAGACAGGGGGTTTTTAGACTGGTTCGGGCCTCCGGAGAGTAATACCCTACGTCCAGTATGAGCCGATGTTCTCAAGTCCAAGTCTGTAGTAGGGGGTACAAACCGGCCGGGAGAGGGAGAGGGTCCCAGGTCCCTGTGCTGTGCGAGCGAGTGTGCTGTTCGTGCTGTGTCCGAATGTTCGACTGATGTCCGTCTGTCCCCACTGATGTCCCCTTGTCCCCTTTTATAGCCTCAAGGAGAGAAGGGAGCGGGGAGTAAGAAAGAAGAAAATTACATGGGGAGTTACTGCCCCCGAGGCCTTTAGCTGACGCCGCGCGCCGAGCCGTACAGGGAGCAGGTGTTGACGGAGTGGGCGTCCCGCCGGACCCGGGATCGTACATCCCGGGTGGTTGGTGTAGATGTCTTCTCGGGCAAGCTCCCGGGTAGTTTCCGGGTCGTGGCTGACTCGCTCGAGGCCTTCGGGTGCTCCAGGTGTCCTCTTCGGGTTCCAGGTGTCGCCCATGGGTGCCTGGAATCGTACTTGGGCGCCCGGTGTTGCGCATGCGTTCCTCTCGAGACTGTAGCGTTCCTGTTCGGATGAGACGGGTGCCACTGTGGCTGCCGTGGCGAAGGACGGACGCCCATCATGCTCTGACGCGGCGGGTACCAAGTGGGTACGGCGCTGGATGGGCCGGGACGTGGCCGGGTAGTTTTACCCGGAGAGCTGGAGACTCCTTGGAGGCGGAGAACTCCCCGGGCGGATCGCGACGCCACTCGGAGGCGGAGAACTCCTCGGGCGAGCCGCGAAGCCACTCGGAGGCGGAGAACTCCTCGGGCGAATCGCGGAGACTCCTCGGAGGCGGAGAACTCCTCGGGCGAATCGGAGACTCGTCGGGCGGCCTCCGAGGTGTTGGGGCATGGGGAATCTGCTTTGGTTTGGGTCTTCAGTTTTTGCTTTTGAGGGGTGGATTATCGTGAGCTCCCGGATTAAGGGTTTGATTGGGTACCCCTAATTCGGACCTTCGTCAGTAGCCCCCGAGCCTGGGGGGGAGATGGAGGCTCGCGCCCAGGCTGGATGGCAGCGTAGATATGGTAAGTTATAATTCTTCCGGTGGGGGCGCGCGAGCGCACCCGCCAGGTGTAGCCCCCGAGCCTTGAGAAGAGCTGGTGCTCTTGTTAAGGTTTTGTGCCCGGGTGGTTTGCCTTGGATGTTGTCGGGATCGAAAAGCTTGTCGGGGATGCTTCTTTGGTGGGCCGGGCAGCTGCCCGACCGTTGACGGGCCGGGCACGGAAGCGTCGGCCCATTCCTCCGCCGCGTGGGAGGTGGATGCGCCTTTTGAGGAGGTCAGGCGAAGCGACGTGCGCACGTCGCCGCGGCGCCAGTGGTGGGCCCGCGCAATTAATGTCGCGGCCGTTCCGTCCCGCCCCTATTTATAGCCGTGCGCTGCGGCGGCCTAGGGTTTTACCCTAGCCCGAGCTTTCCAACTTCCATCGCGCGCTTCGTCTCCTCTGCAGCTGCTGCTCGTTCCCTTGTGTCCTCAGCCGCCGTCGCGTCGCCGTTCCTGAGAGCGAGCGTCCGAGCCCTCCATCCCGTCAACGCTTCCTCCTTCGGATTGCTTCACGATGTCGACCTGGGAGCGCTCCCGTGTTTCGCTCCGGCAGCTGGAGGGCCTCGTGGCGGAAGGGCTGCTTCCGCCGTTGACGGAGGCCGAAGAGTGGAAGGTTCCGGGCGTGGAGGACTACCCCCAACCGCCGCAGGGGTACGTCGTCTCGTTCGTTGCCTTCCACGAGCGCGGGTTCTCCGTCCCCGCTGGAAGATTCATCCGCGCCGTGCTCAACGAGTATGGGCTGGAGCTCCACCACATCAACCCCAACGGGGTACAACAGATGGCGGTGTTTGTGGCGCTCTGCGAGGGGTACCTGGGGATGGAGGCCCACTGGGACCTCTTCAGGTACTTTTTCAAGTTCTCGCTGCACTCCGCGGAGGGCGGAGCCCCCGCGACGATCGGTTGCGCCGTGTTGAAGGCGAAACAGGGGCGGTCGAAGGGCTACATCTCGGGGACCCTGACCAGCTCGAACAAGGGCTGGCACCCGATGTGGTTCTACCTGAAGAACGACAGCCAGAACCCCCTTCCGGAGTACACCGGGAAGACCTTCGAGAAGGTGCCCGACGAGTGGGCGTATGGGCCCGAGAAGAAGCTGCAGGATAAGCTCCTCGGGGACATCTGGGAGGCCCTCACGCGGCTCCGCGACACAAGGGTGTCCACGGCGGAGGTCCTCGGTGGGTACCTCTCGAGAGGTATCGTGCCGCTGAGGCGGCGCACCCTCCAAATCTGGCGGATTTTCTTGTTAGGTGAGGAGCGAGACCTAAAAATAGATATGTTACATGTGATGATTATATTGGCAATGTAATGAGATAACTAATTTTTGTTAGCAAGACAAACCTTTTCCTTGAAACACTTTTTTGATTTTTAGTTGCAGAATTAGCAGCCACATCTTTAGATCCGCTAGGATTAGCATCAGACTGCGGTATAGAGCAGGAAAATAAAGGAGTTGAGTATGTTTCATGCATTCAGGAAATGTAGGAGCATTGATTAAAGTTTACCTTAGACACTATAATGTCATCATCAGCATGTGGTGTCTCAGCTTGAGTGATTGGTTCCTTTACAGGCTCTATAGCTTGCTTTATTGGTACCCCTCCTTCATTTACGATGTATTCATTTATTTCATCAACTGTCTGATTGTTTGGGCACACAATAGCGCGAGAGGCCAAATAATGAGGATTTTTGTAATTCACTAAGAAATTCGGATACACTTCAGAGACAAGAGCAGTAATTTTATCTCCTTCAGTATGAATCAACAAATCATCAGGAATTGTAACCCATGAAGCCTCACGCTCTTCTCCTTTTTTTCAGCAGGGACAGTACCATCACCAATGGCTAAAACCCAGTTACTAAAATGTTCAAGCTCGTCACATTGGNGGTTGGGTTCCCCTTCGCCTCCTCCTGCTCACTCGCCCTTCCGCGGCCGCCGCCGAGCCCCTGAGCCGCCGGTCGCCGGCGAGCCGAGCCGGCCGCCGCTGCCCGAGCCGATCCCCTCCCTTCCTCTGTTTTCCGGCCGAAGGAAAGAAGAAGAGCCGGCCATTTTCTAAGTCCCCCCTGTCCTTTTCTGATTTCCATAAAGAATCCTTCCACCCTTTGGAATAATTCCAAGAAAACCCCCTGAGCTCCACAAATAATTCCAAAAAGGCCCCTAGCCATTACCAAGACCCCACATACCTTTCCAATATTCACAAATTAGTCCTTCCACCATATAAACTTAATTACAGAAAGGCCCTTGGTTCTTTTAAACCTTTCAATTAGGCCCTAAACTCCCCGTTTAAGCCCTAATACCTCCCTAATCTCGTCATTTTATGCGCCAAACTCCGCCGGAATTCCACCAAACTCGAACACGTCCAACTTTCATCTATTCCGGCCGAGCTATACACAAATCATCCCAAAATAATCTCCTTTCCTATTTTATTTTATCGTTTCCTGTTTCGAGCTCATCGGTAAAGGTTTGATTGTTTTTTTTTATGTGTTTTGTTGTGTGTGCCGTAGACGACGGTATAATCGAGGAGGAGCCACCGGAATACGCAGGAGAGTACCGCGAGCCCGAATCCGACGACCCGTACCGCGAGCAGGTTCTCCCGGAAGCTTTTGACGGCAAGTCCAATCCCATCCTTTGATGCATGTTTATCCCAGTTTTATAAACACAACCTATTGGCCTTTGATAATTGCATTGTCTTTGTTGAAAACCCGGTTGGTTAGCCACTCCTTGATTGTTATAACCATTCCTTGATAACCTAGTTATCACTAAATATGACTTGCTCTGTTTGGTTGATAACCTTTGCTTAGAGTGCTTAGGACTTGTTCCAATTACTTAATCAATCGTGACAATTACTGGTTTTATAAAGAAGAAAAGTGTGAGTGTGTTGAGTAAAGAGTTGGGTTTTGGGTTTTGAAAATAGAGAAAGTGTTGGATAAAATGGATGGGTATTTCTTTGTGAAATACCTTTCGGTGGCTTGTACCTTTGTGGTTAAGCAAGTTGGGAGATATCCATTTTGTCCGGTTTTAAACCGAGGTGATGTGTTCATCTTGCCTAACCCAGTTATCCCGTACAACCACTCGACTCTTGTATGGTGCAAGGGCTTAGTCTAAATCCCACTAGCCGTGCTGTTAGTTGTCTGGTGGCAGGTGTGCAGCGAGAAAACCAAGTGCCGTCTTAGTGACATGGTTGCCGACTTGGTGTCATAAACCCCTTGGTTATTTTCTCGTGATGGCTAGGCAGTTTTGGCTATGGTGGGTAATGGCTTCGATAGGATCCGCGCTGGCACTAAGGTGTTCGTGTTGCGGTACCCTACTTGTGGTGAAAGTGTACACCTCTGCAGAGTTTTCCAAACTATTCGAATAGCCGTGCCCACGGTCATGGGCGAGTTATGGCTTGGTCACAATACCGAAGGTTTTTGGGTTGGGTTGGAGTGTGTGTTTTGGAATTGTGTTCGGCTTTGTGCCAAGAGCTACGGCGGATGGGAAATCCGGTAGCATTTAAAATTTGGATCCTTTGTGGATCAACCCCCACTTACTTAGTTGTGTTACTTAAGCTTGCTTTGCTAAAGTTTTTCCTTGATAAACCTTTGCATGAGTAAAATTAGCTTTATTGCAAATTAAACCTTAGCCTTATTCCTTGAAATATCCTGTGCATACTTCTGTGTTA
The DNA here is from genome assembly GCA_004135705.1 of Alloteropsis semialata. Lineage (NCBI taxonomy): Eukaryota > Viridiplantae > Streptophyta > Magnoliopsida > Poales > Poaceae > Alloteropsis > Alloteropsis semialata. The sequence continues at coordinate 4,567,076 of CM014275.1, forward strand.
ACCCCTCCGTGGGTGTGGTTGGACTTGTTGAGTACTTTTGTACTCACCCTTGTTGTTGTCAATCCAGAAGAAGACCCGGACTTTGTCGCTGAGGACGCCGAGTAGGTGGTCGTGCCCGCACCCGACTTTGCCTGTGGAGGTTGGCCCTGCCCGAGATGCTTTCGCTGTCGCATAACTCTGATCCTTTTGTTGAACCGGTCTGGTTCATCATTTGGCTCATAGCCGTAGTTTACCTTTTGGTTGTCTTAGCTTGTATCAAGTTTCCTCCCCATCGGGGAGTGTAAGGTTCTGAACTATCTGTTGAATAAATGTGTATCAGCCTCCTGGGGCTGATAATTGTATCACATTTAGTCTCTGCTTAGGCAGGGGTGCTTCAAGATGCATGTGTGTCAAAATTGTAAGATACATTATACTATAAGTTGTGTCTCAAGGTTTGTAAGATAAGTCTCAAGATTTGTAAGATAAGATCATTATTGTAATGTTGATATGGATGCATTCCAACAGGCTCATTTCATACATTCCAACACAACTTGACAGGATGAATGGGCTTTCGTATGGTGATGCTTTTCTGTAGGGTCACAGTATAATACTGTGAGTTAGGAAACTTAAGCATTCGAAATTCACACTCCCCATAATGCCCTGTTTCGAATCATACTTGCAACATCATACATATTTAAGCGAGATAGCACGAAACTCAAGTTCATAGTTATATTTACAAAGTTCATAGTTATATTTACAAAGTTCGACGACCAGAGAACGCCAGGGGCATGTCTCACATCTTGCTGACGGCGTAACTCACACCGCTGCTGAAGTTCTGCATCCAGAGGTCGAACTCATGACGGATGCGGCACTGCGGGCTGCAGTACAGGATGATATGCGTCCCATCCGCCCAGCGCCTGCAGTGCGACCATGTGCAGACGTGAGGATCCTGTGGGATCAGGTCCGTGTCGTCGTCGCGGTGAAGAAGACACAACTCGAACGCAAGGCGATGGAGGTCCTGCCTGGCATTGTAGCGCAGCCGCGCCAGGCCGCGGTTCTCCCACCGGCCATGCGGGGGCGACGGGCCGCCGCTGATGCGATGGAGCACCGCCAGTGCATCAGGGTCCGCGGGGTTGCTACGGTACTGCAGCATCGCCAAGAAGTAAGCCGCACAATATTCCCCAATGCCAGCGGCCTTCTTGACTTGCTGCATTCCGTCGCTCCGCCGGCGGCGCAACAAAAGCTCCAACCCATCGTAGTATACGGCCCCCGGATTTTTGGCATCGAGGAACCGCTGCAGGATGGGTGACCTGACATAGGTGGGCAAACGCCGGCAGGTATCGTGAAGCATACGGAACGACAAGCGCCGGAGTACCTCGGGGGAGTGGCAGATGCCGCGGAAGGTGTGGCAGACCCGACGAAGGGTGATGTACTGAGTGATTGCCCATGCTTCCCCGCCATCAAAGATGTAGCGACGGATGATATGGGCCACCAGCTCTTCCGGCAGGTCCATCAGGGCGAAGAACGTCGCAAGAACCGGCGCCTCCAGTCTTCTCCGCGACGACGACGAGGCCCCGGCGGCGCGATTGATCTCCTCCATCGCCGGGGGCGGCAATGCTTGGCCGGAGGTGGGCGGAGGCAGCGGGGCGAGCGCGAGCGGCGAGGCGGGGTGAGCCAAGAAAAAACCCTCACCGGCCGGAGAGCGAGGTGGGCGCCGAGTCAGCGGGGGCGAGCCAAGAAATCCCCCGCGCGTCGGAGGTGGGCGGCCGGAGGCGGCGGGGCGAGTGCGAGCGGCGGGGCGAGCGCGAGAATGCAAGCGGGCGGGGGCAGTTCGCCGGAGTTGGGCGGAGGGAGGGGGGTGAGCGCGAGGGCCTATTAGTACTAGTAGAATGGCAACTGTAGCTTGAAATTAAAACCGCCGCAGAATTTGGGGTAAGTATTGGGAAGAGCAACCGTCTGCTCGGGGGCCGGTTTATAAATATTTCTTTATGTCTCCAAATTGATTTTTTGTCTCCAAATTGATTTAGTATAAAAATATATTTCGTCCTTATCTGATGATACAGAGGTACATATTCATCCGGTCATGAGCAGTCGACACCCACCGGATTAATCTGTGGCTGCGCGTGAAGTTCTGTGAAAAAACCCTTTACTACCGGATGAAAGGCCGTTCGAAAGATGAGATCCAGGGATGCCATACCGTATAAAAGGGTGGACCGAGTCAAATGCTGACAATGATTGAGAAACTTAAACAAACTATGCCAAAACCATTCAGAGGTTAGCACACTTACAGACCTAAACCAACCCATTCACTAGTTTACCAAAACCAATCTAAACCGTTTGGCTTTTTCCACCCAAAACAAACAAAACTCGTTCAAGTATTCGATAACTTGCACAAAGTAGCTCATGGTTGGACTTAGGCCATCCCCAAAGCTCCTACTAGGATGGTTTCCATAGCATTAATGAAGGTGCCATGTAAGCAATTTGGTGATGTGGCCATACCGTATAAATAGGTGAGAGAAAGAAATGGTTTCTCATGCAAGGAACCATGTCTACACCAACAAGTGGGGGTTAATTTTGCTATAAGTTTTAGGTGTGAACCAACTTTGACGCATGAAGACCATGAAAACCCAATCCAAACCGCGAACCTATCTTGGCTATAAACTAAACTAATTCAAACTATTTACCTCGACCAACCAATTCCCCCCCAAACCAAACTCAACCATATCACGGCGTCAAACCGCGTCAAACCTGAGTCGCCCGAAGCAACACGGTGTCATCATCCGGTGGCCCCGCAGAGGACGAAAACGTGGAGCCAATTCATGAAACAAGTAAGACCAGATGAATGTCTATTCGTCCGGTGACTTCCACTGGGACGTCACCGTATAATACTGTTGACCTCCAACAGTCATGTTCCTCCCCGGCCCATCTTACTAAACACACGGGATGAAATAGCATCCATCCACTCAACTTAAATTTAACAGTACCGGATAAATGTGTTGCCGCACGGACCGTTACTGGTGGACCCCGCGCGTCGGTCATTCTTTCTTCCTCGGTCTCCCCCGCGCCCGCGCCCATACGCCGTCGCCGCTCTCTCTCGCCTCACCGCCCTTCGGCCGTCTCCGGCCAAGCACCGCCGGCCGCCGCTACGCTACTCCATCCCGTCCCTGCTCCGCACCTCCTCGACGCCGCCGCACCGCTGCCTCACGCGTATTTCACGCGCGGGCGCGCGGAACCATAGCCTAGGGTTTCCACCGCCGGCGGCCTTCGATTCGCCGGCCACCGCCGGTCTGCGCCGCCGTCCCCCGGCCGTGCGCGACGCCAGCAACCCCCTCCGTCTCCCTCGTCGATTTCATCTGCAGTGGTGAGAAACTTCAAACCCGCCCAAATGTGATTCAATTTGAATGGAATTCGTTAAAATTTGAATGGAATTCGTTAAAATTTCACTGTTTAGAGCACAATATTTCGAGTTTAGGAGCATATATTCATGAATTAAGGTTATGTTTCGCGGGAATATCACATATTGTTCACTTGTTTAGGTCGAATTGCACTATTCAGAGGGTTTTGATGTTTAGGATGTTTTGTTCAATAAGTAGGGTTGTTTTTCTCATGAATATCATGTCATCAACCCAATGCTCACTTGTTTAGGTCAAAATCGAGCTTGTTGAGCCGTAGTTCATGGTCGTCGCCTATGTTAGGTGTTTTCGGTTCACTTCCACCTCTTGTCGAGCACCTAAGGACATTCCTAGCATTCTATGTTTTTGTCCTCAGGCATGTCATCTATTAAATGTAAATTTCGCCGGCCCTTAATCAAGCTCATATTTCGCTTACAGGCGTATCTTTTGCCAAGATACTTTGTTTACTATATTATTTATATATCTTATCTTTGCCATTTTGTAATCTTCTACCATATGATCTCTTGCAGATGGCCGGGGACAAGAGAAAGGGAAAGGCCATTGAGGTTTCGAAGAGGAAGAAGAGTCGAGCACAGAAGGACACTCCACGGCAGGGGATCAGGATTCGAGAGCGACAGCCAGGTCAAGGACAGCCAGAGGAAGCAGCCACAAATACAGTACAGATGGAGCAGCCGTCTACATTGCGTCGCTCAGGACGGCACCATAGCACAGAGACACGGACACCGACACAGGGACCACCACCTTGGCACTCGGGTCCGCGTGTTCGTGGTGGTGGCATTTGGAGGCCACGCAGTCGCAGTGCAGGGGAGGGTTCACGGCACCAGGAGGTGGTGCAGCTGGAAGAGCAGGAAGAGGAGGAGCAGCAGGAGGATGAGCAGCTGGAGGAGGCACAGACGGACTCAGACCCTGGCATGGAGATCTCAGCTGCACGCCGGATCAGACGTGCACAGACACCACCGGAGCCAGGAGAGTTGCTTCTTGACTTGACGCGGATTTCTGCCAAGAGGGTCAAGAAGTACAGGGCTGTTCAAATCCTTGACTGGTTCCCTGAGCGTAGACAGGCGTACACCGACCCTAGGTTCCTGACACGGTTACAAGAGAGCTTCTATACCTCGTACATCAGGGGGCGGTTTCTGATCGCCGAGCACAAGATGCTGGATTGGACTTCACTGAGAAGGGCTGCAGGGGGAGTACCTATACGGCCCCACTTTGTGTACATGCCAGGGGTCGAGGCCTTGGTCACTGACTACAGGCTTTGGGTAGAGGAGTGGGTGAGAGTCTTCTTTGCCACACTCTACATTGACATGCACCGGACCTTCATTTAGTTCATGTTCAACAACGAGGTTTGGCGGCTGCCCAGGGAATCGATTGCAGCTACCTTTGGTCTACAGCTTGGAGGTACGATATTGCACCATGTCACTTATGGTGAGGAAAGTAGTCCTCCCCGCCGTCCTCGTTCTACAACGTACCCTACAGACGAGCAGATGGCTCCACTGTTTCATCAGCCGTTCGTTCCTGGCAGCCCGAGGACTCCCGACCAGCTGACAGACGAGGCATACACTGTTCACATGGCCTTACGGAGGTCGCTTTTGCCCAGGAAAGGGAACGCCGAGACGATCACCGCCTTGCAGCAGTGGCTCCTTCTTCACATCATGAATCATGAGGAGTTTGATATTGTAGATCTGATTATATGTGAGTGGGAGGATGTTATTTTTGATGCGATGTCAGCGCAGCGACAACAGCCATATGCTCACCTGATTAGCTATTTGATCGCCTCCCTGGGGAATGGAAGTTGGAAGAATGAGCTTTACAGTGCCAGGGGTCAGTTTGGCACATATTTGGCCACACGGCCCGATGACAAGCGCCGACGCCCTAGAGCGATGTTGGTAGCAGAGGAGAGGTTGCACCTGCAAGTAATCGCAGAGGCAGCTATGACTCAACTTGAGCGTGAGTGGGACGCACTAGCTATAGTAGAGGCTCAGCTTCCGACCTACCTTGATACTGACACTAAGGACTCGGACGAGGACCCGGACTACACGCCTTACTTTCCAGAGCGTCATACTCACGACGACGAGGCGGGTCCGTCCAGAGTAGTTCCAGACGAGGAGTCATCTCCTCCACCGCCTCCTGTGATAGTGACACCACCGCCTCGAGTGACTGAGGCAGAGGTTACTCAGCCAGATTATCTTGCTACTATAGTACAGACACTGGTCGATCAGCAGCGTCGCTCCGAGGCTGAGCACGCACGTCAGAGAGAAACGCAGATGATCTTTCTTCAGGAGATGCGCCACCAGCAGCAGCAGTTCAGCGCACAGCTTCTTCAGCAGCAGCAGTTGGCTTCACATATGTTCGGTTACGTTACTGGCTGCATAGGACAGTTGTACCAGCACTCAGGTATCGAGCCACCTCCTCGTCCTCCTATGCCACAGCAGCTCTAGTACGACCCGCTCACTCCACCTCCTCCAGCCGGTGCTTTCCTGCAGACACCCTTGGCTTCTTTTCCGATGATAGCACCTGTACAAACTGGGGTGTTATCAGTTCCACCACCGATGTTTGAGCAGCAGCAGCATTGTGCCTCCCTTGAGCAGCAGAGACAGAGTCAGGCTAACTTCTCTACGGTGTCTCCTTCGATTTCCACAGCTCCGCTCTCTGTCGAGACGGCACCTGAGGAGACCCTCTCGACCCCGAGGATGACTTCGGCAGTCACTACAGGGCCTACTCGTCTGGATGACCGACCTCACGAGCCCGACACCACTGCCGGAGCATTTACTGAGGAGATTGAGCAGCAGAGAGAGCTTGAGGGTGCGGGTGGTCCCATGTCAGGCTCAAAGGCTGAGGAGATTGGGAAGGAGACAGAGCTTGAGGGTGCGGGTGGTCCCGTGTCTGACTCACAGACTGAGCAGATTGTGTAGGAGATAGCTCTTCATACAGCTCTTGATAGTTCAGGTAGTGCCATGGTAGGCTCACAGGCCAAGGAGATTGAGCAGGAGACAGAGGCTGAGGGCGCGGGCGGTCGCGTGGGAGGCTCGGAAGCCGGGGAGATTGAACAGGAGACAGAGCTTGAGGGTGCGGGTGGTCCCGTGGCACGCTCAAAGGCCAAGGAGATTGAGCAGGAGACAACTCTTGACAGTGCAGGTGGTCCCGTGGAAGGCTCACATTCTTCTCCTTTTGTCACGTCTTCTTCCGAGGTTGCCCCTGTGGTCTCTGCTCCTACTACAGTCACACCAGTTGACCCCATCGACACCACTCTCGTATCAATTAACGAGCAGATTCAGATACAGATGGATCTTGACGGTGCATGTGGTTTTGTGGTAGGCTTACAGGCTTCTAGCCCCTCCTCGGACTGCTCCTCCTCTGACCGTGTCGACGCGCCTTAGTACGAGGTTAGGGACAGTACTTGGGGGCGTGAGAGTGTTGTATCTTTTATAGTTTCTCATATATGGACATGTCGTTTGGATTTGTTTATGCCCACATGATGCTCATTTGTGCACTCTCCTTTTATTTTTGTTTATGGACCGTGTGCACTCAAAAGGCACAAGACATGGCATTAGAAGCAATGAAAACGACCAACGACACAAAGAAGTGTCGATCAGATTAGTTTGAACCGAAACCATTCACAATAATATACGGTGCGACATATTTTACGCGGGCAGGAAGAACGTATGTTGAAGCGGTGGCTCGAAAAAGCGTTACACATTCGTCCGCTCCGAGCAGTTTACATGCAGTGGATGAAACTGTGCTGGCGCGTGAAGATGGTGCCTGAGTCCACCAGATGAAGGTCCGTTTGAGCGGTCCTCTTCATAGTGGCATCACCGGACGAAACCGTTGCTGCAATGAGCTTTGAAGCAATTAAGGATCAAGTCATGGAGGTGTTTGATTATATTTGCGTCGTGGAGAGCCCAGTATGCACCAGAGATTCAAAGTACCAAGCTTGTGTCTCTTTCTAGAAGCCACATGATTGGCATGATTGGACCTTACCTACGTTGTTCGAGGTTTATAGTAGTGCGTATGACCGTGTAGCAACGTCAAGCGCACTAAATCATGCTCTACTTTATTTTGATGAAGTTCTAGGCTTCACGATCAGAGACCTAAACTATGTTGGATTACTAAGGGCGCGAAGCAGTGTAAGAAATGTGTATCATTGATGTACCTTTATCCTTTTCGTATGGATTTGAACTTGTCTTTAGCATTGATGTAAGAACCTGTGAGACTTGTTATATATATTTCATTGCATATACTTTGTTCTCTGAATGTTGGATGTGAATGGTCCCACTCGCCCTGACTGCGATAGAAATAGGAACGCAAATAGATATTACAATGGAAGCCAAATAAACAAGATAAAAATAACTACATAGACAGAGTTGCACACTCGAGTTAGACCAGTAATCATCGAAAATAACTCAAGAAACATGGCTAGAAGCAAGGAAATAGACAAGAGACTCAAAGAAGGATGTGGTGGACGAGTTAGATCGGAAACAATGTCACAGTTTCATCAGGTGGTCGGTGTTTAGCACGGAGCATTTTAATGGCCGTTCATCCTGTAGTGCCTTAGCTTGCACTAGCACACAGGGTGATGCCGTGATCATTGGGTCTGTATTACGCTTCTAGCACCGAATAAATGTGTTGGCTGTGTAGCGCTGCAGCCTTCATCCTTAGATCACACAGGATGGACACAGGTTCGAAAGGTGACTTCTGTTGTAGGCCGACCGGATGAATGGGTGGCTGAAGTGACGTCGGCCAACTCCGCGCGCGGCACCAAATGAAGAGACATTGGTCCGCTGTGTTCTGTTATTCCTGGACCGGTTCAAACTGTGCCAAAGGGAAGTCGGACCCAGATGCTGTCGTGAGCACCGAATGAATGGACATTCATCCGGTGCTTTCTACTGTGGGCTCACCGTATAAAACTGTCATTTAGGCAACATCGCAGTCAACTATGTTCGCGCCACCATAATAAGTTAATATAGTAATGTGAAGAAGTCCCCGTTCATACCCTCTGAGGCAATCAATCCTTACAATACACATGCATACAAATTGAAATTTGAACAGAAGGTAATATACATTTCAACTCTAGCCGGTGACAATTCTTGGTTCTCCATCATTCCGTGCCCAAGGCTTTTCACCCCTTTTTATGCTTGCTTTTACTTTCTGTATCTTCTCTGGTAGATCTTGGAAGAGGTTCATTTCTTCGAACTGATTGTATTGTTCGATGTCCTCAACTCCATCAGCTCCTATAATAGCTTGTTTTCCTGGGATCACAATGTGCTTCTGTTTTTTAGAAGGGTCGATTACATAAAGAACCTGTGCAACATGTGAAGCAAGTATCCAAGGGTCATCTTTGTATCCAATATTTTGGAGGTCAACAATTGTTAGTCCATAGTTGTCCACCTCAACACCTCTTGGGTGGTTCACCCATCTACACCGAAAGACGGGGAACCTAATATTACAACCATAGTCTAGTTCCCATATATCATCTATGATGCCATAATATGTGATGTTTTGGCCGGTATTTCCATCTAAGGCTTGTGTGCGAACACCTCTATTTTGAGACACGCTTTTCTTGTCTTTTTTGGCAGTATAAAATATGTAGCCATTAATATCATAACCTTGCCATGATGTAACCTGAGTGGATGGTCCTGATGCCAATCTTTTGATTGTTTTTTCTTCTATGGTTTCCCCATCTGGTATGTCCTGTTCATTGAACCAATCGACGAATCGACGCTTGTGCTCCTTCATGATCCAATCTTGTGAGCGGCCATGACTTTCTGCTCTTACAACATCTAGGTGTCTTTGGATGAATGGTCCCATTAGTGTGATGCGTTGCAGGACACTGTAATGTGCTAGTTTTATCTCATTCATGTCCTTGTCGATGAATGTTTTCCTCCCCGCTATGCCGATACCATCCAATCTTCCATGATGAAGTGATGCTGGTAAACCAATCCCCAAATTATCTTTTAGATAAGCCAGGCAGCACTCGATGACTTCTTCAGTACTGTATCCCTCTATCATGCTTCCCTCAGGGTTTGCACGATTCAGTACGTATCGGTTCAAGATTGACAAGAAACGCTCGTATGCCCACATTTCGTGTAAGTATAGGGGACCCAGTGCCCTTATCTGATCTACCATGTGAATCATGAGGTGTTCTGTGATGTCAAAAAATTATGGAGGAAAGCACATCTCAAGCTGCACCATGGTCTCCCTGACAAAAACCTACAGATCGTCCAATTCGTCTTTGACAATCACCTTCTGAGAAACTCTGTCGAAGAAGTAACACAACCGAGTGATCACCATCTTTACGTATACTGGCTTGATCACCCTGATTGCAATTGCAAGGAACACAGTCAGCATAACATGGCAATCGTGACAATTGTATCCAGTAAACGAGAGATCTTTCATCGACACTAGTTTCTTGATGTTGGATGAGTAACGACTCGACACTCTGATACCCCGTAAACACTGACATACTGCCCTCTTCTCAGCCAATGTTAAGTTGTAGCTAGCCGCGGGAAGTTTATATCTTCCATTCCCCACATCTATAGGGTGAAGATCATCTCTAATGTTCATAGCTACCAAGTCCTGGCGTGACTTCAGGTTATCCTTTGAATCCAGTAAGAGCCCAATCATGTTACCGAACACATTCTTCTTCATGTGCATACCATCTATGGCATGGCGGACCTCGAGGTCCTCCCAATACGGTAAGTACTTGAAGAAAATTGACTTCTTCTTAAACAGCACGCCATCCTTAGGTGCCTTATCTCTTTTTTTCGGCTTTTCGTCTTTTGTCATCTTCCCATATTCAACCTCGATGTCCTTGACCATCTGAAAAACTGCGTGTCCGTCTTGTTTTGCAGGAGCGGGACCTATCACAGCGTCGCCTCCAAAAAATTGATGGAACTTCTTACCTCGGTACTTGTGTCCCTCCTCTAAGAAGCGTCTGTACCTCAGGAAAACTCCCTTTCTAGTTCCATCGAGGAAATACCAAGCGGTTTCGTCGTCCAAGCATACACTGCATGCCGTCTTTCCTTTGACTTGCCCTGAAAGCACAAACAACGCCTGGTAATCTTGATGGTAACGAAGATCATAGCTCTTAGGGTGAATTCTTGCTGTGTAAAACCATCAATCATCTTGATACCGTTGTTCCATAAATTTGCCATCTCTTCCAACAGAGGCTCAAGAAAAATATCAATATCTATGCCTGGATGCTTTGGGCCTTGTATAAGTATGCATAGGAAAAGATACTTTCGCTTCTGGCACAACCATGTAGGTATGTTGAACATGCTCAAGACAACTGGCCATGTGCTGTGTGTGCTCATCTTTTGACCAAATGGATTCATTCCATCCGTACTCAAAGCAAACCGAACATTTCTTGGATCTTTTGCAAATTCTTTATGCTTCTCGTCGAATTTCTGCCACTGGCTAGCGTCGGCTGGATGGCGAATCTTTCCGTCTCCCTTCCTGCGCTTATCAGAATCCCACCATCACATCAGTTCAGCGTCGTTTGGGTTTGAGAACAGACGCCTCAGGCGATCGGCCACAGGAAGGTACCACACGACCAAGGAGGGAATTTTCCTCTGCTTCCCATCATCATCAACTCCTACACAAGTGTCAGGTTCCTCATTACAAGCAACACTACCCCTCCTCTTTCTTTTATTCCCGTCTGTTTGAACTATGTCCTCGCCCCCACAATAGCTAGCATTGTTTTTGTACCGTTTTGCACCACATACCGGGCATTTGTCCAAATTTTTGAATGCATCCCCTCGGTACAATATACAATGATTTGGACAAGCATGAATTCTTTCCACACCCATCGTGAAGGGACTGATAAGCTTCTTTGCTCGATAAGTGTTCTCCGGTACTTTATTAGGCTTTGGAAGCAACCATGCTAAGATACGAAGGAGATCATTGAAACTAACGTCGGACCAACCATATTTAGCCTTTAGAATCAACAGCTCGAGTATGAAGCGAAGCACGGTCCAGTGTCTCGGACAACCCTTTGAACGCTCGTACACAGTTTCCTGAGCTGCCTTTTTCAACGACTCAACATTTTGTGCGCCTTTCACACTGCCAACTAATAGTTCATCTTCGGTATGATGCAACAACTGGCCCAAGAAATCGCTGTCATCAAATTCATCGCCACTACTGCCGCCATGACCACCTTCATCCCCAACAATGTCCTCAGCACCTTCATCCCCAGCAATGTCCACACCACCACCGACTCCATCACCACCACTTTCAACACCATCACTTCCGTCATCCTCGAAACCATAATCTTCATCATAACCGTCAAAGTATCTGTTGACGGCTTCAGGGTCTCGCCAGATGTCTTGCAATTGGTCCACAACGTCGGTATCCTTCTTCTCACCATGGTATGTCCATAATGTGTACTCCTTCACGAAACCATGAACCAGCACATGTGATCGGATTGTAACCAAGTCATTGAAAACACAATGGTTTTGGCACATTCGGCAGGGGCAACGCATATCTTTGGTCCTCTCGTCCATTGCATGATTCTCTGCGACTTTAAGAAACTTGTCAAGCTCTCGGCGAAAATATTCACCATGCCTCGATATATTGTACATCCATGTCGACCGATCCATCTTGTAACCTTTAAAATTTCCATTAACAAAATAAGTCAATAAAAAATAACATATATCCACGAACAAAAAAATATAAGACATTATACGAGGCTAACGTTGAAAATGTAACAAAAAGAAAAGAAATGCACGCTTATTGTAAAAAAGATAAATCTTCTTATCTCTCCTCCATGGTTTTACCAATTTCCCCATCCATGAATGAGGCTAAAGAGTCAAAACCGAGGCAAATTAATGGGAGAATCATCTTCCCCTACTTCACTAACCTAGTTCCATCCAAAAGGTTGAGCTTAATTGAGGTCCAATCGGCCAAGTACTATCTAGATCTAGCTAGAGGTGGAGATCTAATTGAGCCATAATCAATGCAATAAGCTTAAGAATAGTCATAGGATAAGCATCAACTCACCTCCTAATGAGGGGACAAACCTTCCCCTTGTCCATCACTTTTTTTTGGAAATTTGGGCAGCACCTCCCCCTCTTTTTTCGGTCTGGAGTTCACTTGGCGGGTTGGGGAAGACGGCCTCTCGGTTTTTGTACAGAGCAGAATTTCTAGGGGCGGGTCATGGCGCGAGCCGCTCCTGATAATGAGTTTCAGGGGCGGTTCATAGCATGGGCCGCCTCTGGAAAGAACAGCTTTACAGGGGCGGTTGACGCCAACGTCCGACCCTGAAAACGATATTTACAGGGGCGGTTCATGGGGCGAGCCGCCCCTGAAAATGAGTTTCCAGGGGCGGGCCATGGCATGGGCCGCCCCTGGAAAGGGTACCATTTGCAGGGGCGGGCCATCCCATCGCCCGCCCCTGGAAAGGTTTATTTACAGGGGCGGGTCATGGGGCCACCGCCCCTGCAAAATTTTTCTGTTTCCAGAGGCGGCACATGGCGTCACCCGCCCCTGTAAATCGTTCTGTAGGGGCGGCCCTTAGCTACAGTGTCGATCTCGCTTTTGTAGGGGCGCGTCGCCTTTTAGTCCGCCCCTAAAAAAAAAACCCTGGCTCTTACAAATGTTTTTTGTAGTAGTGCATTAACATCTGCTCCTGCATTTGATGCCAAACACCTATACATCCCCAGCATGTTGGCCCAATATATACGGGGAAATATTAAGTGAAAACCGTGGAAATGTGAAAATCTCTCTAAAAATGGTACTTAATTTACAACATACCATGCCTTCTCAACTTCATCTCATTGCCCCTGAGCCGGCATAAGTGCTCCACACTACTGGCCAACAGTTTATTCCCACTATACACAGTTGAGAAGGATAAGACAGTAGCTAGAATAAGCCATGAGAGACGATCAGAGGGCCAAAAATTTATTTAGAATGGTGGGCGTCAGGAGAAAGCCTCAAAGCTTGCGTGAATTTGGTTGTAGTGCTACCGGAAACTCATGTGTCTCTCTGAAAAGAACAGTGTCACAGATGATGATAGATGTACAAGCTTGATGTAAATAGGCTTGTCTTGGGCGTTTGCCATTCTGCCAAGTGCCAACCATTGTACAGGGTTTGCCAACCTTAAGTATTAGAGCACGAGTATGGTTCTTATTAGCCTCCGTATCCAGATGTGCTAGAAGAGGATGCAGCCACGCCAAGTTGATTTGTGCGCTCTTATATCTTCTCTACCATGCTTGTAGCGTGAGTACGAGCTGCCAAGTGGATCGATCTATGGGTTTTCTTGGGAGAATTTGTTCAGCAAATTAATGTTAACCACAAACAGAAAAAGAAATGACTTGTAGCTTCTTCGGTTGTTAACTTTCCCGGCAATGACCATGAGCACATGTCCTCAATATAGTTTTTAATCAACTTTTGTTTGTTCAATACACTGTACTTTTTTCACAAAAAAGTACAAGAAACGTTTTGAGCTGTGTGATGAAATGGGAAGAAAATTAATCTATGTAAATAAGTTGAGCAATATCATTTCCATATATTTGGGAATTATTGGAAGTATTCGAGGAATATCCGAATATTTCGTGCGACACATGATCAAGGAGGAAACCAGCAAGAACAGGAGTGCTAATATCCGAGTGTCTTTCTTGGCTCGACAATGGCACCATTGATTCCACGAGGACGATAGGTTTGTATGCTTCCCTTCTTTTCATGTTCTCCATGTAGGTTATGGCCACTGGTTGTAAAAACTCTTATGTTGTATTCACTAAAGTTTGAACAATTTTGTGTGGGTTCATACAAAAATTTGCATTCATATATAAAATACAGATTAAATAATGCTTGAGGCCTAAAACCACTCTCAAGTGTATCATACACACTTATCCATACATGAGTCAATATGCATGGTCTCATTTTTCATTGCTGGCCATGCAAACAGCCAAACATATTCATGCATGTTTTGGCTCTCAAATAACCAAGAGCATACTTTACATCAAGTGAATGATATCTTGATTATCCACCATTTACCAACATTGTTTATCCTAGGGATGAATTGAGGATGAGGATATTCAGGGTGAGGGGCTGGGGGTTTATCTTAGGCCCCTGCTCTTAGTGGGAGTTGCTGGGGAAGGTCGTAGGCTGGCGGTTGTGGTGGCCATTTGGATTTGAAAAAAAAATATATTTTTCAAATACTTTAAATAAATATAGCCCCTCCTGGGATAGCAAGACACTACTACAGGACGACTATCACAGCCGGTTTCCAAAATGGTGCTGAAAACCGGCTTTTCACAGTCAGTTTTTAACCGGCTGTGAAAATCGATTTTTCACAGCTGGTTTTTGACATAAACCGGCTGTGAAAATAATTTCGGTGGAGTGGAGGTGGTAGCATCGATTAAATTCTGAAGAGGCTAGCGTCAAAAATCTCATTCTTATATGTTTTCTTGTTTGTTTAGGCCTGACATATGTAATACCAAGCCCAACCCAGGCAATCAAGATGGAAAGAACTACAAGGTACACATTGGTACATTCATGGAACCATATCACTGTCTATCATCCTTGTGACTAGAACCTGGCATCCAGCTACCATAGCATTAGCATCTGCCTCTTGCATTGGTTGCCAACACTTTTACATCCAGCATGTTGCCCAAATATACAGCATGTCACACCATCCCAACTTCAACTCGTTGCCCTTGAATCTGTATATGTGCTCCACTCTACCAGGTAACGGTTTATTATACTGCGATCCTACTACACAGAAGGATGAATAATAGAATGATATAGGAGAAAGGACCAACATTCTTTTTTGAGAATGCATGGTAGGCATTGGGAGAAAAGCTCAGAGGATTTGCAATCTCGATCGTAACCTAATTAAGCCTTACGACAGATGATGATAGAAACACAAAGCTTGAGTTTAATGGAATGGGATAGGTTTGTATGTCATCTCTCCCAACTATTGAAATATAGGGTTAGCTCGCTTACCTTGAGTATTGGATGAGCATCCACGCTGTCATCACGTCCATAAGCTGATGTGCTAGAGGCCTAGAGGTCAGGACCAAAGGAGTGCTGCACCCTGACCATATCAAGCCTGGGAGATGGTTTCTATCTTAAGGGGGAGTGTTTGAATCAGCTAAAGATTATAGAAACCAGATAATAAAATCTATAATCCATCCAAACAACCTAGATTATGAAGTGGATTATAGAATCCAACTACCCAGATTCTTATAATCCCACAATCTCTCTCCACCCAGCTATTTTGAGATTATACACACAACCAACCCTCTAACCACCCTATAATCTAGAAATCCAAACGGCTCAGCTATTTATAATCTATAATCCATAGTCTTATAATCTATAGCCATTATCTGAATTCTTGTAATCTACATGAGATCCAAACAGGGTATAAGTTTATCCTTAGTTTGTCACAAATACCGCTTCAGTTTTAGTTGTGCTGTCCACTGAACTCAATATGAGATCATCTTTGCCGATCAATGGAATATATTCATTGTGTGCTGTGAATGAACAAATAGAGAGGGATAGACAAGAGGGTGTGTTGTGTACCGGGGCAACACCATGCACATGTACCTGTCGTCAACTTATGTTCTTAATCAACCACTAGTAGAAAAAACACCTTTGGTCCAAGACTTTAGTCCCGACAGGGTTGGGACCCAGGACTAATGGACGAATTAGTCCCGGGTCCAGATCACAGACTTTTTAATCCTGGGTGATAGCTTTACTCGGGACTAAAGATTACCTATTAGTCCTGGGTGGTGGCTCCACCCGGGACTAAAAAAGAGATCCCTTATTAGTCCCGGGTGGAGCCACCACTCGAGACTAAACGATAAACTTTAGTCCCGGTCACTGCAACCACTACGGACTAAAGAAAAGGGGTGCAGCCGCAGATATTTTTTCCAAGTACCGAACGAGCGCACCTCCCTGCAGCTGCCTTTGAGGGTGATTGGTTGCCGGCCATTGCTGGCCACGCCAAGCTTGTGGCAGCCACACTCATTTATGGCTAATGTTTGGTTGTTATCTAGAATTCCGTGCACCACAAATATTTAACTATGCTCTAGTTTAGCTTCTCGCCACAAAACTGTGGAGTCGTTTTTCTGCGCCACCACGGTGGCGACGCCACAACTGTGTTGGCAAAGTTTGGCCTACAACCAAACAGTCCCTTTATCTTCCGGTCTTCCCAACCTTCTCTCTTATCCTCTCATCCCTTCCACACATCCTTCCCTTCCCTTATCTCTCTTCCCTGCCTTATCTCTCTCCCTCTCTCAGGTGAGGCGGCAGGCTGAGGCCGAGGCTGGTCAGGGCGCCGTCGCTGTCGCGCGGCCTGGCTAGTAAGTAGGCCGCAGCGTGGCCAAGCCAAGGCCTGGGACGGTCGGCCAGAGTGCCGTCCGCAGCGCAGCCAGACTAAGGTGCGCGTGGGTGGGCGGGCTGGGGCGTACTCGTGTGGCCAAATTGAGGCGCTGGCGGGCCGGCCTGGTCGCCATCGCGGTCGGGGTCCGAGTGAGCCACAATAGGATGGTGCTCTGGCACGGACCGGTTGCGGGAGCAGGCCATCTGTGTTTGTGATTATTTGCTAGAATACTTGTAAAATCTGTGATTGTGATTTTTTGTGGTCACGCTGATATCCACGAGCTTGATTCTTCGAGAAGCTTTAGTTTTTGAATAAGATTGTGAAATCTATGATTAGGATTTATTCTTGGCACAAGATCGATTGCAATTCTTGGAGAAGCTATAGTTGTGATTCTTGAGGAAGCTACACTTTTTGGAAGCTTGAGCGATTAGCGTTGCAGCCAGTTTTTTTTTTAAAACTAAAAAAAAGAGACCCAACCTAGCTAGGACAAACTAGACGATTTTTCATTAAGAAGGTTTTTTTTAATCTCATAGGTCCCGAGTGGTATGACCACCTGGGACAAAAGCTTTCCTTTAATCCCGGTTATTTACCAACGACTAAAGGACCTTACCTTTAGTCCTGATGCTCTAGTCCCGTTTAGGAAACCGGGACTAAAGCCATTTTCCAACTGGGACTAAAGGCAGTTTTTCCACTATTGAACTGTTGTTTGTCCACTACACTTTGTTGAAGAAACAATTTGGAATGATATAACATGAAAATTGCTTAATCTGTGATAAACTAAGGCCCCGTTTGGTAGAGCACCCAGAGCTGACTCTCGGCTGAATCCAATAGGAGGTCTACCAAACAGTTTTTCAGAGAGAAATGATTCTCAGCTGATTCTGTGAAGTGATTTCCTAAAATGAACTAAGGGACTAGGAGCTGAAAAAAGTAGTTTCTTTCTGATTTTGTGAAGTGATTCTCCATGCTGATTTTGAGAGTTTTTGTTAGAGAATCACTTTCAGCCACAGAATCACTTCCCTCAGAGAATCAACTCCCATAGAGAATCAGAATCAGGTGGAGCTCTTCCAAACAAGCCCTAAGCTATATCCTTTCCGCGCATTTGGTATTTATGGGAATTGGTCAAGGAATAATGTCAATATTTTTAGCATCTAAGATCCCATATAAGCCTGATAGACATGAATGTATGATCAAGGAGGAAAGCCAGCTAGACTGTGGCTGGGTGATAGCCGGAGCACGTTGCTTGGCACCACAATGACAATCTACCGTCTATTCCAGGAGGATGATTTGTTTGTATGCTTCCCTTCTTTTGGTTTTCTCCAACTCAGGTAGGCTAGGGCTAGTGGTGTAAAACTCTTGTGCTCTATTCGCACCGAAGTTGGCACAATTTTGTGTGGGTTTGCACAAAATTTCCATGCATGCGACAAAAACAGACTGATTAATGCATGAGATTTTTCAGATCAGTCATATGTTTTGCTCAACGGCATACACTTCGATAAATACAAAATTTCTGCTGCTCTCTCGAGCAGCTGATCCGACATACTGTAAGGAAAATGGCCCATGTGCCATTATATTGTGATTTTGATGATTGAATAGTTTTTCGCTTTTAGTAAATTCACTATAAAATATTTTTGAAAGTGTATTTATTTATATTACATGTGTCAATATATTTTTTTACAAACATGATTAAAGTTAGAAAATTTTTAATTAGAACAAAAAAATAAAACATCTTATATGAGTATGGTAGAATAGAGTGAGGTATGTATTCATAGAGGTGAGTATGCGTGCGTGTGTGAGCGTCTGCGTCTGTACTGGTCTTTCAAAAAAAAAGGTGAGGTTGGAGAGGACCGACAGGTTTTTTAAATTTCATACTTGCTTTGATTGTATTGTTATCAATCACCAAAAAGGGGAAGATTGTAAAAATGGCCCTATGTGCCATTATATTGTGATTTTGGTGATTGAATGACAACATAGTCATTGGGACTAACAAGTTTGTTAAGTGATTTACATAGAAAATTACGTCCCAAGAATGATTTTAAAGCATAGTCTTATTTTTGAGTATTTATATATATATAGAAAATTACGTTCTAAGGATGATTTCAAAGCATAACAAAAAACCAAAGAGTCTTATTTTAGAGCATCCAAGACATGGTATTGGTATGAGAAACCATAAAAGGGTTTAAATTGATTGAATAGGATCAGCCCACAGAGATTACACACGGCGTATGATACGCCGACCATCAGCACACATATTGAGAAGCTTACGACGTGTGAAGCTCTCTGAAGAAAGGCAACGACATGAGATACTGCGATGCATGGCGTACATGTTGAGAAACATACGGCTTTCAAAGAAATCAGAAGAAGGATATCAGCGTATATTCCGGTGTTACTGTGCACATACAGGGCGGATGATACAGCGCTCAAGGCATGGACTTGTTCAAGTTGGGTCCTCAATACCCTACATGGCGTATTATATACCGACCATCGGCGGACAAGTTACACGGAGACGATGTCAAGCAGTAGGTGGACAAAACCATACTGCGTATGGTATGGTGACCATCGACGTACAAGTTGGAAGTGTACGACGTGTGCATAGCCGTTGGAAAAGTGGTTTCGACCGTTGGAAAATCACACGGCGTATTATACACCGATGGGATGAAGTGCACGATGAATTATACGACGTTCACGGTTTTTGTGCAGCTTTTGTACAATGGCTAGTCCATCCATTTGGGCTCTATATACCACCCCCATTCGACCATTTCAAGGTGCTGGAGTCCAGAAGAAGTTCATCCACAACCACAAGACATCCAAGCCACCATTTGTGCTACATTGATCATCCATAGTGAGTGAGAGTGCTAGGATAGGCATAGTGAGAGAGTTTGCATGGTGTTGAGCATTATGCTTGGTTCTAGAGTGAACCAACACTTAATCTCGGTGTGCCGGCCTCTTGGAGTCTTGGTGACTCATCGGCATGTCTTCGACCCTCCGGCTTGGTATGGAGCGGCGTCGACGGCGTTGTGCGGGGGACGAGGAGACCCCCTCCTTGGTTGAGAAGCTCTGTAGTGAAGGCGGCGTTGAGATCTCCGTGAGAGTAGGATGATGAGAGCAATGTCTTTGTGACTTGCTCATCATCCTTTTTGGGGAGTCTTTGTGGCCAAGGCTTTGACTAGGAAGCAAGACTTGCGACCGGGAGCACATCTTTTGTGGAGCTCCAACGTGGAGTAGGCTTTAGGTGAACCATGGGATAAATTTTCGTGTCAAGTTTGCATCCCTCTAACCCTGCTTTAAGCTTCCGTATTTTATACTTGTAACTTGTGTGCCTTTACCTTTTCTAGAGTAGTATCTTGATAGGATTGGCTCTAGGTTGCAAAACTTTTTGGGTAGGTGCAAATACTAGAAAGAACCTTAGTTGCACATCTAGATAGTATGTCTTAGTTTTATTTTGTGCAATTAGAAGAAAGTGGTAGTTTAAGTTTTTAGAAAATCTAATTCACCCCTTCCTCTTAGGCTATCACGAGTATCGATTATTTTCAGGTACCAATAATGTAAATTAAACCGCTAGTCTCTGCCACTACTTCACCATGCGCTGCACCAACATATTGAAGGCACGCCTCTACTGATTCCTTCCTCAGCTATATAGAATTGATTAACACAGTACACCCACCTCTGGTACTCTTGTTGCGTGCCATGCCACAGAAGTTTCCATCTATATAAACCGCTCTCTGCTGGCTAACTTCTTTCTCGGCAGTCACCGGTTCAGCACCATATCCTCTAGCTTGGTTCTAGTCTCTCATGTCTTCTGCCAACTCCACGCTATCTTGGTCCCGATATAAAT
>CM014275.1:4588620-4616750 GCA_004135705.1 Alloteropsis semialata
CTCCCTGCGCTATGGACTACGGCTATCGGGGACCAGGTGCATAAACGTAACAGGCTAACTGCCCGAGGAAATTAAAAGATTTGGAAGCAGGAAGCGGAGTTCATTAGTATTTGTATCGCCGAACGTCTTCTCCTCGAATTTTCACTTTGTTGCAGGGCATTGACCACTACTCGGCGTACTCAGCCCTCACGCTCGGGGGCTGGCGCCGGAACGACTACTCGGCGTACTCAGCCCTCACGCTCGGGGGCTGGCGCCGGGACGACCACTCGGCGTGCTCAGCCCTCACGCTCGGGGGCTGGCGCCGGGACACCACTCGGCGTGCTCAGCCCTCACGCTCGGGGGCTGGCGCCGGGACGACCACTCGGCGTGCTCGGCCCTCACGCTCGGGGGCTGGCGCCGGGACGACCACTCGGCGTGCTCGGCCCTCACGCTCGGGGGCTGGCGCCGGGACGACCACTCGGCGTGCTCGGCCCTCACGCTCGGGGGCTGGCGCCGGAACGACTACTCGGCGTGTCCCGCAGGACTCCGCTGGCCCTCACGCTCGGGGGCTGGACGCCGAAATTAATGCCGGATGATTTAGCCAGATGCTTCTTGACTAACCCTTGGACCGATTCCTTCGGAATCGCTTCAAGGCTCGGGGGCTACGGCCAACGGACGCACCTCGCGGCGCATCCGTTGATCATTCGGTGACCTCTGAAGAAGGCTACTAACCCTTGGACCGATTCCTTCGGAATCGCTTCAAGGCTCGGGGGCTACGGCCAACGGACGCACCTCGCGGCGCATCCGTTGGTTGACAGCTCTTTTCTCTCCAGTATCACGTGGTTTCGCTTCCAACTGCAGCAGGCTCGACGCTCATCGGGCAGCACGACCTCGCCGACTTGTCCCTCAACCACGTACTACTCGGGGGCTTGTCGGGGGTAGACCCCCAGGGGTACCCAGCAGGCGGATTGGCCCAACCATCAAAGGGCGGCCCAATCCGAGTACATCTGGGTCGGTTTGTCGGACTGGCTGGCCCACCAGTCGGGGGCCCACCAGTCGGGCGAACCGAATGGGCGCGACGACGCGCGCGGCAAGGAAAGCACACGGCGTATCCCGCAAGAAGCTCGGAGATCAAGATAAACTAGCCGGAATTGTAGGGAAAGATATCTGTAATCGTTATAGGATCAAATCCTTGTAATTCGGGTAGGTTACGATCTCTGGCCGACTTGTAACTCAAGGCAGCCGGACTATATAAGGCGCCCTGAGACCCTCCAGAGCACGAAAAACTACAACCTCTACAACCCTAGGACAGAACCCAACTACGGAGATCCTTCAGGAACTTCATACACAGCAATACAATCGCCGCCAACACAGGACGTAGGGTGTTACGTCATCTCGACGGCCCGAACCTGTTCAATCCTTGCGTCTTGCGTTACCATCGACTTCTGATCCTCGATCTGTCCCTCAACAAATCAACCACGTAGGCTACCCTGTGTGGACTGCCGGGTCCAAACATCCGACAGTTAGAAGGGATTCCGCAGTCTGCGCCGCGCCCGGACCACTCGCCGAATCCGCCGCCTCGGGCAAGGCACCCGAGGACGACTGCCCTGCAGGAACGGTGGGTCCAGGGCGAGGATCAAGCACGCCGTGACGCCAGGATCGGGCGTAACGGTGAAAGGCAACGACGCCGTGACGCACGGCGAGAAGGCCGTCGGCTCGTCGGCGGATATGTCGGAGACGAACGTCTCCCGCTTGGCTGGCGTGATCCTCTTATTTGGAGGGAGGACACGTGTCACCCGCGGGAAAGTCGGAGATGGTTCTGGTTCAGGCGGAGTCGGCGCAATGTTCGGAGTAGATCCGATCTGGACAGCCACGATGGGATCGAGCGCCCCGATCGCATCTGGAGAGTAGTCGGCGTTCATGCGTTCGCCGAGTGCTTGCTGGTACACGGCCCCGCTGTTCACGAGTCCCAGCGGGAACCGTGCTGGCGAGGTGATGCCCTGACGAGCGGATTCGGTGAGCTCAATGCACTCACCGATGGAGGCGATGGCGTGATCCATGTCCGCCTCGAACTGGCGTTGGCGTGCAGCCCATCGGCGTCTTCGTTGTTCGGGCGTCTCCTGCGCCCTGGGTGGTCGAGGCGGAGTGGACGAAGCAGTCGGCGGTGTAGGAGACGGCGTGTTCCCTTCAGATGGCGGGAGAACAACGCCGGCCGTCGCGGTCGCCGAGTGGTTGGCGATGGTTGGCGACGGAGTGGTGATGGTGACGATCCCGTCTGGCGTAGCGTCGAGTCGTGGCGCTGTTTCCTCCGGGGTGGCGTCACGGGTGAAGGAGAGCTCTCCCTCGGGCCCAGCGGTGAAGACCATGGATCCGAAAAAGAACATGGCCCCCTCAGCGATGGAAATCTTCGTGGTCGCCGGCGTGATGACGGCGGAAGTGAATGCCATCGAGCTTGCAGATTGATCTCGTCGATCAACCCCTACCTGGCGCGCCAACTGTCGGATGTTTGGACCCGGCAGTCCACACAGGATAGCCTACGTGGTTGATTTGTTGAGGGACAGATCGAGGATCAGAAGTCGATGGTAACGCAAGACGCAAGGATTGAACAGGTTCGGGCCGTCGAGATGACGTAACACCCTACGTCCTGTGTTGGCGGCGATTGTATTGCTGTGTATGAAGTTCCTGAAGGATCTCCGTAGTTGGGTTCTGTCCTAGGGTTGTAGAGGTTGTAGTTTTTTTCGTGCTCTGGAGGGGGGTCTCAGGGCGCCTTATATAGTCCGGCTGCCTTGAGTTACAAGTCGGCCAGAGATCGTAACCTACCCGAATTACAAGGATTTGATCCTATAACGATTACAGATATCTTTTCCTACAATTCCGGCTAGTTTATCTTGATCTCCGAGCTTCTTGCGGGATACGCCGTGTGCTTTCCTTGCCGCGCGCGTCGTCGCGCCCATTCGGTTCGCCCGACTGGTGGGCCCCCGACTGGTGGGCCAGCCAGTCCGACAAACCGATCCAGATGTACTCGGATTGGGCCGCCCTTTGATGGTTGGGCCAATCCGCCTGCTGGGTACCCCTGGGGGTCTACCCCCGACACAGTCTGGAGAAGGAATGCATGCGCTACACCGGGCACTCAAGTACGATCCAAGGCGCCCATGGACGACACCTGGAGCCCGAGCAGGACACCTGGAGCACCCGAGGACCTCGAGCAAGTCAACCACGACCCGGGAACTACCCGGGAGCTTACCCGAGAAGGCGTCGACACCAACCACCCGGGATGTACGATCCCGGGTCCGGCGGGGCGCCCACTCCGTCAACACCTGCTCCCGGTACGGCTCGGCGAGCGACGCTGGTTGAAGATCTCGGGGGCAGTAACTCCCCTTGTAATTTTCTCCTTTTTTACCCCCCACTCCCTTCTCCCCTTGAGGCTATAAAAGGGGACAAGGGGACATCAGTGGGGGAGGATTCGAACACTAGTCGAACACTCGGTCACAGCACACACCACACGCTCATTCGCATCACTCAGGGACTTGGGACCCTCTCCCTCTCCCGACTAGTTTGTACACCCCTACTACAGACTTGGACTTGAGAACACCGGCTCACACTGGACGTAGGGTATTACTCTCCGGAGGCCCGAACCAGTCTAAGCCCCCTGTCTCTTGAGTCACCATCCGAGCCCTGACACGCGATCGTAGGAAATTTACTTGTTGGCGGTAGAGAACCCCGACAACAACGTAGAACTTTATCTCAATTGTTTTGGTAGCATTACTCGACTTGTTGTTGTGAGCATAGAATATTGCTGGTTCATTGTCACGGTACATCTTAAGTGGTCTATGAATGCAATCTACCACTTTCAAGTCAGGTATAAATTTCTTTAACCACATTGCCTGTCCTGTTGCCTCGTAGCATGCAATAAACTCTGCATACATTGTCGATGATGCAACTAGAGTCTGCTTGAAACTTTTCCATGAGATAGCTCCCCCTATGAGAGTGAATATATATCCAGTCGTGGATCTTCTATCATCTTTATCTCTTGCAAATTCTGCATCTGAATACCCTTTTATCTCTAGAGTATCGGATCTTCTATACGTTAGCATAAGGTCTTTTGTGCCTTGCGCATACCGCAATGCCTTCTTTACTAACTTCCAGTGCTCTATGCCTGGATTATCCTGATATCTACCGAGTACTCCGGTGATATATGCTAAATCAGGGCGAGTGCACACTTGTGCATATTGTAAGCTACCAACTGCTGAAGCATATGGAACCGTTTTCATTTGATCGATCTCGTATTGGTTCCTGGGGCATTGGAATTCCCAAACTTATCGCCCTTGACTATAGGAGCAGGTGTGGCTTACTCGCATGCATATTATACTTCTTTAGGATCTTCTCCAAATATGCCTTTTGCGATAATCCTAAAACCCCATTTCTTCTATCTCGGTGAATTTCTATACCCAAAACATATAAGGCTTCACCAAGATCTTTTATATCAAAATTAAAGGACAGAAACTTCTTTGTCTCTTCTAACAATCTAATGTCACTGCTGGTAAGCAAGATATCATCCACATATAGGATTAGAAAAATATATTTCCCATTCTTGAACTTCGCATAGACACAATTGTCCTCTACATTTGCTTCAAACCCATATTTCTTAATCGTTTCATCAAACTTTAAGTACCATGTCTAGAGGCCTGCTTTAAGCCATAAATGGATTTCTTTAGGCAACATCCCATATTTTCTTTATCTTTTTCGACAAAACCCTTTGGTTGAGTCATGTAAACATCTTCAAATAGATCCCCATTCAAGAAAGCTGTTTTTACGTCCATTTGATGTAATTCTAGATCATAGTGCGCCACCAATGCCATTATGATTCTAAAAGAATCTTTACAAGAGACTGGAGAAAAAGTCTCAGTGCAATCTATCCCTTCTCTTTGCGTAAAGCCCTTGGCTAAAGTCGCGCTTTATATCTCTCAATATTCCCTCTGGAGTCACATTTTGTTTTGTAGACCCATTTGCAGCCCACTGATTTGGCTCCTTTAGGAATTTCTTCCAAATCCCAAACTCTGTTGGTACTCATAGTCTTCATTTCTTCTTTCATGGCTTCCAACCATTTTTGAGATTCAGCGCTTCTCATAGCTTCCTCAAATGTAGCGGGATCATTCTGCATTTGAATTTCTTCATTGTTATAAACTTCATAGTCATCAGGGATAGTTGACTTTCTGGTTCTTTGATACCTTCTCGGGGCCTCCACAGCTGGTGCCTCTTGCACTTGAAGCTGTTGTGGTTCTACTTCTTGTGCAATGATTTGTTCTTCCTGCGGAGCAAGTTCAACATTATCATTCACTACATGCAATGGTGGACTAGCCACTAGTGCTGGCTCCACAGTGTCCTGTACTTGTGGATTTAGAGAAACCGGTAGCTCGAAGAAAGGTTCTTGAATAAGCGGATTAGGTGCACATACACTTTTTTCTTCAAGATCAATCTCTCGCGCTATCACGCTCTCCCTAATCATTTCTTTTTCTAAAAATACTGCATGTCACGTTTCCACAAACTTTGTGTGTCTATCAGGACAATAGAAATAATAACCTTTAGATTTCTCTGTATAGCCAATGAAATGTCAATTCACTGTCTTGGGATCTAGTTCCCCAATATTTGGGTTGAATACTTTAGCTTCTACAGGACTGATCTTACTATCTTTATTCTTTTATTGTGCTGATTCTCTACTTCAGCGTTAAATATCTTGAATTTATCCAGTGCTTCTGACTTTTCTTTGATTGGATAAATGTAGCCATAGCGAGAATAATCATCTGTGAATGTAATGAAAGAATCAAAACCATCCACTGATTTCACGGGGAAAGGACCTCAGATATCTGTGTGTATTATTTCTAAAGTTCCCGTGTTTCTTTTAGCATCTTTCTTTATTTGCTTAACGTACTTGCCCTATATGCAATCAATACATTGTTCTAAATCTAAAAATTCTAGCGGTGGAAGAATTGATCCTTTTACTAAACATTCTATTCTCCCCCTCGAAATATGGCCTAAATGACAGTGCCATAATTTCGAAGAGACTTCATCAATTCTTTTGCGCTTTTTGCTTTCTTTTGTAGACGAACCTTTTTCAGTCTCACACATAATCTCATCACATGCATTCACTTCATCATGCACATATAAAATATAAAGTTGGCCTTGTCTGAAGGCAAGGCCCACACAAACTTTATTGTACTAAATTAAACATTGTTCAATGCCAAAAAGGCACTCAAATCCATCATCTGCTAAGCATAAAACTGAAATCGAATTTCTACTCAAAGAGGGAACATAAAGCACGTCGTGTAGTCGAAGTATGAAACCATCATGAAGCTTTATGGGGAGTTCTCCAATTGCTTCCACTTCAGCCTCCATGCCGTTTGCAACTTTAATTCTTCTTTCTCCTCTTGGCAGGGTCCGGCTCGTAACGAATCCCTACATAGAATTAGCAACATGAATAGTTGCATCTGAATCAATCCACCATGTGGACTTTGCATAACTTAAAAATAAAGACTCATCTACAAATGTTATGATGTCCTCACCATTCTTCCACATGTGTTCCAGCCAGTCAGGGCATTTACTCTGCCAGTGTCCCTTCTTGCCACAGAACAAGCATTCGTCCTTAGCGACTTCTTTCTTACCTTGTGGCTTATGAGAGCGATCAAACTCCGCTAGAGCTTTTCCATTAGGCTTGCCTTGTGCATTTGAGGGGCCACTCTCCCATTGATTCTTTGGCTTATTATTCTTGTTGGGAAAGTTCTTCTTCTTATTATGCTGCACATAGTTGATTGAACCACTAGTAGCAGCATTAAGCCTTTCTTCCTCTTGCACGCACATCACATTGAGCTTCTGCAAGTGAAAGGACCTTGATGTCGCCTAGAGGGGGGTGAATAGATGAATCTGCGATTTACAAAAACTAATTCCAACTGTTAGCACCCAAACCGATAAAACCGATTTTACACAGATAGCACCAACAAATGTATTTTCCCCCTCTACGAATTCTAGCACAAACTACAAGTGGTGTGAAGCTTCCAGGGATGTTTCCAATATGAGGAACGCTCAAACCTAGACACAAGGAGATGTTTTCCCAAAGTTCGGATTCATTGCTTGCACCAAACGGCCACCAAGGCACAGTGAATCCTACTCTCCATTGAGAAAGTTTATGCGACCACACTAGGTCAAGCTATCTCCTCCTTCCACTAAGAGACCTCTTTCCTTGCGGGAGTGAGGTGAAATCTTCACAAACGATCCCGTGGCTCACCACACACTTCGGTAGCTCACCGGGCGACGCCTAGCCGTCTAGGAGGAAGAACCTCCAATAGTAACAAATGCTTCAACGATTGCTTGGTGAAACCACAAGTGCTCAAGGATTAGGATTGCTCTCCAATGCTCACACACAAGTCACTCTCCCAACCCAACTCAAAGATTCAAGCTATGAACACAAGTCTCACTTAGAGAGGTTGAGGAGAGCTCAGCTGGCCTCTAGGAAGTGTTGAACTCGAGCTGAGCCAGCAGCCCCTCCAAGAGGAGCTCATGGGTATAAATACCCAACACTCCAAAAACTAGCCGTTATTCTGTCAGAGGAAAACTGGTTCCACTGGTTCCAAAACCGGTTTCTCTGGATTTCAAAGAAACTAGCCGTTAGACACTCAGGCCACCAAAACCGGTTTCATCGGTTCCCAAAATCGGTTTCACCAGTTTTGCTAGGGAACCCTCACTAAGTTAGAAACTCTCATGGTTAGACTCACAAGGGTTCACTTGAGCACTTTTAGAGATTGTCAATCAACCAATGTTGCATCCCTCTTGATGGTACGACATACCTATACTCAAGACATAGGATGAATAATAAATCAACCACTTGAGCTTGTATGTCAACAATCATGACAATACTTGATCAGTCACTTCTTTGAGGGCTTTCAACATTGTATCTTCAACTGAGCATATCTGCCTTGAGCTAGTGACTTAGGATTTTCCATAACTTATATTTGAGTTCACTTTAATCCTTAGGCCACTCCCTTTATCAAACATAACATATATATGCATTCCATTGCTTCTCTTGACAGGACTTGGATATGATACTTCGAAACCCCCAAGATACTAGATACTTCACCTTAGCAATTCGCACATGGTCATAAGTCGTCACTTAACCAAAGCTTGCTTAGTCCCTCGCTCTAGTCATCTCGATTTGTTTCTTCACCACTTACCCTTGCATCATTAAGTTAGCTTTGCTTTGCCATTGAATGAATTCCATTTGTTTCTTCACCATTTGAAAGATTCTTCTCGAGGTCATACTTAGCCCTTACGGGCGCGTGGACACGCTCTCGTGCCACGAAATCCTAATCACTCTCATTGTCACCCTTTTTTGGTGCCTCAGGCTCTGCTGGGCAGGGTGAAGTGACTGATATGTCAATGTTTGTCATCACAAGGGCCGGATTCAACTGGCTGCGCCACTCCGCATAGTTGTTTCCAACCAATATGGGAATAGCATGAATGTAGCTCATAGCATTAGGTCCTGAAATTAATAATTCAGTAAAGGTGAGAACATAACAAAATATATCTGAAAAATTGCATGTATCAATTTAACTTTGGTCAAAATTAATACATACAACATGCTACTACACCAATTCTATATCACCTTTGGGCAGAAAATAGGATTAATGCATAAATAATTGAACTTAACAGTTTACAATATTGTAATTAACAGCTTTGGCTATAAAATAACAATATCATAAATAATCTCATAAAAAATTTCTACTTCTCTAATTAAATATCCCTTTGGTTCAATTTAACTAGAGAATAAATTACGTAGCGGAAAGACAACAAAAATACTTATTTTCAGAAGCATTCTACTCTCTGCTAAATTTCATCCTTTGATTTAAATTTGAATAGAGATATAAACTTGAAAACATGCAAATAAGATAAAAAACATTCAAATTGGCCTCTGAAAATCTGAAACTTAATTAAAATTTGGAACTATTCATGGCCCTAAAAGCGACCCAGTAATGAAAACCAGCCCAAGGCCTATTCCCCGCGCCCGCCTCGGCCTGGAGTCCAACAACCAATGGCTGGGCCGCCTAATCGGCCTAGCAGCGCAACCCGCACGGGCCACTGTTGGCCCGTTGGCGCGGCGAAGTGATCCTGGCCATTGGATCCCGATCAGACGATCGTCCGCCAATCTAGCCGGATCGAAACCAGCGGCGGCCGCGACCCTTTGAACCCTAGCTCTCATTTCCTCTCCTCCCTCAGCAGCACAGCCGCTGCTTTCTCTCGTTCTTCGAGCCGGCGGACGGAGTCAAGGCCAGCGAGTGGTGGTGCCCCGGCGTCTCGACGGCGGACCGAGAACGAGCGCCGCCGGTCAAGAAAACCGCAGCGCCCTTACCCCTTCTCTGCTGTTTCCCCTCCCCAGACCTCTGTCTTGAGCAGCGTCGCGGCAGGTCCCCTCGTCGGCGAGCACGTTCCTCGTGAGCGCGCCGCCGTCGATCGGCCTTGCCGCGGCGTTCATACCCACCTTTTGGCGGTGACGCTGGACGGCGAGAAGGAGCACCAGGTAGGCTTCTCCCCCCAGTCCCTTCTCTCTCTCGATCTAGGGATAGGGTTAGGGTTAGGGTTAGAGTTCATCGGTGTTCTTGATTTCTTTCTTCGATTCACATCGAATTTTTTCTTTTCTTCTCAAATTCTTCCTTTTCTAGTGTTCCTTCCCCCTGGTGCTTACGATTTGGGGTAGGTTCTTTTGAATTTGAACACTAAACATGCCCCGGATCTAGATCTACTACTAGCATAGGCTTTGATGCCATTGATAGAACCATAAGAGGATCACTAGTAGCAATAGATCACGGATATAAACTTTGCATTTGAGTTTACAACATGGAGATCGTAGAACTAGAACAAAAATAGAGAGGAAGAAGGGAGATGCAGACCATCTGTGGTGGCGATGGGGTCCGTCATGGCCTCGGTCGCGGTCGTCGGGACGGCTGCGACTTGAGGCAGAGGAAGCAGAGGCGGCGGCCAGTCGGGGACGATGCTGCTCCATGGCCGGCGCTGATCGGAGCGGTGGCAGTGTCATCGGGCGATGAGTGTTGGTGGCGACGGCAGTGGCGGAGCTTCCCGCCGCTGCAGAGCTGTTGACGCGGAAAATCGGCGATCGTATCCTCAACGGTGAACACACGAAGACCAGGGAGATTTGCTTCGCTCCAGTGCCAGCCTACACTCCGTTCAGGTTCGCGGCGTGCCAGTCAATTTGACCTGAAATTGACAAGAGAATAAAACAGTTAAATTACTCTTTGATTGTGCCGGCTCTATTCCAAACGGTAAAGGCACGTCGGATTTTAGCCAAGACCCAATCAGAATGTATCGGCCGATGCCAATCGGACCTCAAAATCGGACTTCATAGATGATGTCAATCGGACCAAATAATCGGACCTCAATCAGACACCGAATCGGACCTCAGAGTCGGACCAATCAGGATCGGACCTTGATTAATATAACAGATCAGCCTTTGAATAATAAAATAAAGCATAAAACATGGCCAATATGTAAATAACAGATCAGCTGTGCCTTTGAACAAGATATTAAATAATCAAAGTGTGAGCCGATACATTGTTCACCTTGCCTAGTTACCAGTTTGATTCATCTTATCGGACCATCTAACTAGCCAATCGGACCAGAGCCTTTTCAAAGAAATCTAGCTCCGACGTAGGGAATCTAGATTTCTCCAGCAATGATCAGATCATATAACTAGACAGTCAAACTCAACTCATCAATCTGACAACTAGACAAGATGCTCGCACAGGTGTTAATCAGATTAAGCAAATAAACAGTAAAACCATTAACAGGATCGTTCTGATTCTAAAATATGCTATCGAATAATTAAGCAAGACCTAGCTCCGACGTAGGGAATCTAAATCATACATAACACTCAAATAGCAATAAGGTATAACCAAAGCTTCCTTTGACTAATCAAGATGAATCTAGCTCCGACGTAGGGAATCTAAACCAAGCATGACAATCAAAGATCAATCTTATCATATTATGGACATCTAGCTCCGACATAGGGAATCTAAACAAACACAATACTCAAAGAACAACCAGATTAAATCACAAAGCATGGATCGGACCTAGAACGATGCTGTAAGATAAGTATTGCTTAAATCGAACTAAGACCAATGCTCAAACATGTTGAAGAAGCAGATTGATTCACATGGCGCAGATCTAAACCAATCTAACGACTTCGAGCAATCGCAAAAGCTACCTTTAAATAACCAAGATGAGTCTAGCTCCGACGTAGGGAATCTAGACTAATCTTGATGATCTAGCTCCGACGTAGGGAATCTAGACATAAAGTGTAGCCTGATAAACGATTAACTGTTGAATAATCAATATTGATCTAGCTCCGACGTAGGGAATCTATATCAATCTTGATTATCCAAAGATAAATCGGTTGAACAGTATAAACGAGAAAGGGCGATGCGCCTCAATTCAAAGCCTATACTAGTTCGATAAGTTGACTAACTTACTGGTAAGCCGGAGATCAGAACTGATGCAGCCCGTCCACCGATAAGCTTCGTCGAGATACTACTCCTAGGGTTTTTGGCGTGAAGCCGGGTTGTATTGATTGTGAGAATAATTCTTTACAATGGACGAGGGTTTATATTTATACCCTGGTCATGAAGAGTCCTGATCGGACCAGACTAACTTGCAGATAA
Organism: Alloteropsis semialata; assembly: GCA_004135705.1. Classification (NCBI taxonomy): domain Eukaryota; kingdom Viridiplantae; phylum Streptophyta; class Magnoliopsida; order Poales; family Poaceae; genus Alloteropsis; species Alloteropsis semialata. The sequence goes on from CM014275.1 coordinate 4,600,320, forward strand.
AGTAATCTAATATTTAACATAGAATGGGACTTTTAATAAGCCTTCTGAAAAGGAAATAGTCCCTGTTCATGCCACGCTTCCATCTTTAGCTGATACACATTTTCTCATTCATCATTAGATCGGACTCTCTCTCTTCATCGGACCTCTATTCCGCATCGGCTTTCTCCTTCAGCATCATTTGTTTGACCATTCAACGGGCCCACTGCACAGTTTCAACCTCACCACGTCACCATCTGACTCAGCATATCAGGTGCGAAAATCTGGTGTCAACACATGCCCCCCAATTTTGGAATAAAATATCATTTTGTTCCAAAATTCGTATCTGTCTTCATAACTCCCTCACCGATGTTCGTGCCGAAACTTTCTATCCCTGCACCATGCGGCTCATCGATCTTCGGGCCATGACCGTTTTCTCTTTATAAAAACCTTAACCGGCGGCCACGCTGTACACTCCTCCTTCCTCGTCAAGAACCCACACTGCTCATCTTCTTCCTCCTTTCTCCCGAACGACCATTTGCATCTACTCAAGCCCCTAATTAAAATCCACTCAAATGGCCGAATCATCCTCCATGGGCGTCCTCAAGTCTTCCGCATCCGCTTCCTTCTCCGCTTCGGCTCCAGCAAGTTCATCAGCGACGGCGCTTTCCACCATGGCGGCCGTTATGACCTCGACAATGGCGGCGGCCATGACCTCGACAATTGCGGCAGCCTCAAGCTCGACAATGGCGGCAGTAGCAAATTCTTCAGCCTCCTCTTCATCGACCTTCTTCGCCTCAAGTTCCTCCTCGAAGCCCGCAGGATCATCACTAGGAGAAGTACGTCATCCAATCCCAGAGGTACTCTACTGAATCTGATTTTATTTTCCGTATTTTTTGAAATTCGGCTTTTAAAACTTGTCCTCATTTCGCATTCTTCTTCTAGGCCATTCGTGCCCAAACCCTAATCCCTGTAGGCGATGTCCATGGGGTTTATTTTCTTGGTCCAATGGGAGATCCGGACCCCACCGAGATTATCAATCTGGAAACCCTGCGCATTCTGTTCAAAACTTCCGGATTCGATATCGAAGATTGGAAGAATGCATTCCGTTCCTGGCCGACAGTTCTCCCCGGATGGAAAGACTGGTATCTAAGAGTATCGGCCTCCAAATCTGCAATCTGGGATAGATCAGACATCGCCCAATGTATCGGCCTCAGTATCGGACCTATTGCCAAGAATGAGAACCTCCTGATTGCCGTATCACATTTTTGGTCCGATGCAATGAATGCCTTCATCTTTGGTCATGGTCCGATGACCCCAACATTGCTTGATGTGGTCATGCTCCTTGGCCTCAATGTCACCAGTAACAAGCGTCCTCTCAGACTAAATGTCAAATTAGCTCACCATTTCAAGACTAAAAACTGTGGCGACTGGAAAGGATATATGGAGAGTCATCATCGGACCGGACCCGTGACTGACCGCGAACATGCGGCCTTTCTGAACATGTGGTTGGACAGATTCTTCTTCTGCGGTACCACTCTCGGTTCGACGGCGAATTTTTAACACTTGGCCGAATCGCTGGCAAGTAACCACGTCATCAACCTCAACCAGTGTCTCCTAGGAGCAGTATACAATCTGCTTCATCATGTCACCAAGTGCCTGAGGACCGGATCGCCTATCACCAATCTTGGTGGGCCACGGTGGTTCATTCAGATGTGGTTGATGCTACATCTGAGCAAGGTCGTCAAGGTAGATTTTTGAAAGAACAAATTCCCAGAAAGCAAGCCTGAATCGGAAGAGATCACCTGGCACCGATGTACTTCGCTTGGTGAAGCTGCCATGGGTTTCCTTGCTAAGAAATTATCGGGCAAGGAATCTTCCAAGTACTTTGCACTTCTTTATAGAGGTATTGCTGATGACAAAATGCTTTGGTTCTTGTACGATCATGCTGATGAATATGAGCTGCCCTACAAATTCAAATTCGGCATGATCGTGGAGACTGATACAGAAGCCCTTGCTATCTTCCGAACTTGTATCAACGCTCAATTCCTCCCGATCGGCCTCAGTCTGAGCAAACCAGGACAATCAATTTACGAGTACTACCATCCAAATCTGGTCGCTCGTCAGTTTGGCATTGGACAGCTTCTGCCCCATCTAGTTATAACCGATCGAATCTTCCCAAGGGGAAAAGTTGATACCGATGTAGAATGGGATCGCCTCTTGGATTTCGAGCATTCCCTTGATCAAACCAATCTTGACACCTGGGCAATCGGTCTCATGGCTCATCGGACCTTCAACACGTGGTGGGCCGAATGGCGTCAGCATCTATTCTGCATCGCCTGCAAGAATTATGTTCGGAAGATGCACCCTACTTTCAAGGGTAGATCAGAGGTAACATCTGCAAGCTTGCCCCTTTTCTTTACATCATTCTAATTGGTTAAATCTCTTCCCCTTTGTTAGGACATTGATCGCTCTCCCCCAATGGTGACTCAATCTGGGAAGCCAGTCATCTACAGCAACGTTTCGCCAGATCCGTGGATCGGCTGCGATTCCCCAACTATTGGCAACCTGCTGTCGGCTCTCAGTGATAGTAGGAAAAGGAAGAAGCCGGTGTCCTCCAAAACTGTCAAGCGTCCAAAGACCACTCTGGTAAGCCTTTTAAAATTTCATCAAATTCAATTATTCTCTTCATCGAAACCAACTTTTTTGCAAAATCAGACCATTGGACAATCATCTGCAACTCGGCTCAGTCCGACCAAGTCTCCAAATTTATTGGCTGACGAAGAGCTAGAATCGGACCCACAAAAATCATCAAGCCCTATTCAGATGCAATCAAGCCCAGTCCAGGAACACTCGGGCCATTCGTCTTCATCTGAGAGGACTATAACTGGGTCGCCTCGCCAATCAAGCCCGCCACCTCAAGCACAAATAGATCAGGGCCTTCAAGAAGATCAACCAGTAACTCCTTCACAGGTCCGATTACCTTATTCTACAGAAGCAACGGTAATCATTTGACCGATTTCTTTAATAATTGATAGCCAACTTATTCTTATTTTTTCTTTTCTAGCAAATCATTCAGAACGTCTTGACGGATCTTGAGATTGCTCAAGTAAACATCCAGGGCGGTAATATCAACCCTTCAATCGGACCCGAGCAAGAACTAGCCTGGAAACAAGTAAGCTTTCTAGCCCGACAAAATCATATCAGCCTTTTGATATTATATCTAATTATTTTCTTTTGCAGGCTCAAGATACTCCTCAAACCAGCCAGACCATATCAGTCGATTTTGATCGGCTGCAAACTGAAGAGGAAGAAATCAGTTCTGGGCAAGGCTTGCTGTCTGATGAAGTGAAGGCAAAGTTGCTTGATATATCTGCACTCCTTCATCAAAACATCGTCAATCTCGTCCAGGATGCAGAGCCGATTCGTGAAATCGTCAAGACTTTGCGAGGTCAGCTCCCATTAGACTTGGAGGAAGCATTGATTCCGGCAGCATACATAGAAGGCCATTCCTTCCCAGTGATGCAAGCTAATCGCCGGATCGAGAATCGGACCTCCCAGCAGGATCTGATCAAGGCCAGGGATGAAAAACGTGCCCAAGCGGACGAGTCAACAAAATTGATCGAAGAACTATCGGCTCGTCCTGCTTCCATCCAATCAGAGCTTGAGAATCTTCGAGCCAGAGAACAACAATTTGAGCAGGAACTTATCCAAGTCCGATCAAGCATCCAGGCCAAGACAAAAGAGCTTGACGACATTCCGGCTTTGAAGTCAAAGGCTGAAGAGGACTACAAGATCCACATCAAGGCCGCCAAAGAAATTCATAAATCAATCAAGCCTGTAGAAGGGAATGCTGAAGCTGATGCCAAGATCATCGCCGACATTGACAAGATTCGTCAGACTGCTCTTGATTTGATAGTTAAATACCTGCAGCCTTGAACATTGAAACTTGCCTGTCTCACCAAGTGGTCTGATACATTGATAGCCTGCTCCGCCATCGAGCGGCTTAATGATATAATATACTCTTCTTTTGCTGTATATAATCCTTAAGGCGATGCATGTTACACCGGCTCTTATTTTTTCTTAAGGCGATTTTTCATCGGCTTCCAAGCGTGACGCGTAGCATCGGCTTTACAAATTTACCCAAATGCTAGGGTAGTACAATTGGATAAGCAAACTCGAATCTTGCCCCCCAGGACGAAATAATAATCAGGCCGATTCAATTTGTAAGAAGAACTATCAAGGACATATTTGAAAGAACTGATCAACCATATCGGCCTTTGTTTTCGCCGGACCAGCCACGTCAATTTCCATGGTTCGTTTTTCAACATCATCAACACCAGATCCATAATAATCAACAATCAAAACAACTTATCGTTTGCGTGGCCAATAACTTGATTTGATGGATAGCCGATATTCAACAATATTATGGCTTAAACCTGGCATTTCATAATATTCCCAAGCAAAACAATCAGAATATTCTTTCAAAAGTTTTATTAACTCTTGCTTATACTCGGGATCCAATTTAGCACTGATATACGTCGGCCTTGGTCTATCACCAGATCCTATATCTATCTCTTCTAATTCGTCGGCCGACATAAATCCAAATCCTAACTTACCGAATTCACTTCGGTCTTCAAAATCCTCTATACAATCGGCCATTTAAAATAAAGTCTCAGAGCCGACTACTTGGATCGGCTGTAATCCTTGATCGGACACCTTGAGGAAATCACCATCCCATGTTTTCCCTGACAGGCATTCAATCCCTTCAAACTCCCAAATTGTTGACTCGGCTGTTGCAATGCTAACCGAATCATCAGCTGGGACGATCTCCACATTGTTGCCCTGCCATTGGATCAAACACTGATGCATTGTGGATGGGATACAGCAATTGGCATGAATCCAATATCGCCCGAGGAGCATGCTGTAGGAACCTTGTTCATCAATCACAAAGAAAGTGGTCGGCAATGTCTTGCTGCCGATGGTTAACTCCACATGAATTGCCCCCCGAGGCTCTGAAATATTACCGCCGAAATCTTTGAGCGTCATGTTCGTATTGATCAGATCATCAATCCCCTTGCCCAATTTACGGAATGTGGAATAGGGCATGAGATTAACAGCAGCTCCTCCATCAACAAGCATCTTGGTCATCGGCTTCCCATCAACGTATCCCTTGATGTACAGAGGCTTCAGATGCCGATATCCATTCGCATTTAGCTTCTCAAAGATCGCCTTCTCTGAATCAAGAGCTAAGCATGTGGCGGCTTCTTCTAACTCATAATCAGCCTCATCATCATTCTGTTCATCAGGAGCAGCAAAATCAAAAGGCAACATCAAAACCATGTTTACCGGGGCCGATGTGCTTGCTTCATCATCATTGGCCATCTTAACGCGCCAAACTTTCTCCTTGGCTAACTCTTGCTCCTGAGTCTGTTCATGATAACGCAACCGTTGAACACGTCTCTTTTTGGACCTAGAGATTCCTGATGGGCACCACTGTCCTGGCTTCATTTGAGGTTCTCTGGTCCGATCCCGAACTGGAGCCTTTTCTTTCATTTTTTCAGGGCCATGAGTGTCATCAACTCGGCCTTCGTCTTCCTGATGATGATCATCAATCCTGACGCCGATCCATTCATGAACTGATCGTCGACTTCTCTTGAAAGCTCTGTATTCTTCATACTGGAGACTGCATTCAGGACAATCTGTTTTGGATGATAATCTGAGCTTCTCGTTCCAGCAGAACACGGAGAAAGGACATCTCCAGTGACCATCATCTTGATCGTACTGCTCATAGGTCTGACGTCTGTCCATATGCCAATCGGACCTATCATCGCACCAGCGTCGTCCATCGGACCTGTCATCATATCGGCGTCGGTCATCGGACCTATCATCATATCGGCGTCGGCCATCGGACCTGTCATCATATCGGCGCCGATCATCAAACCCATCATCAAAACGCCTCGCCTGATATTCGCGCCTCTGACGCCGTCGTTCCTCGTGCTCTTCCCATGCTCGGGCTGCTGCCTGCTGCCTTTTGTACTTGTTGATCAGCATCTGGGAAGTCACACGTGGCCGATATCCACCAGGAGCATTAGATTCACGCCAAAATGCCTGATGATTCCTCCGCAGCTCTTCAACAGTAACTTGAGCTGCAGGATCAACGGCACCAGAACTCTTGGCGTGGTCCGATGTAAGCACCTTGAACTTCCCCTTCTCATCAGCATCAACCATATTAATAGAAAAGGAGAAATCGGCAAAGTTATTAGGAAAGGGATGACCGTCGATCTTCATGGCTTTCTTGTTATCTTCAAATTTGATCTTGCCAGACTCAATAGCCAATTGGATCTCCCTCCTGAACACCTTGCATTTCATTTGTCTCATGAGAAGTTGAATTATGCCATTTGCAATATTTGCGCTTCTTCAACTCATCGGCCGATGGAATAGAGTGATTTGCAGAAAGTTGGATAAGCTTTTCACTGAGCAGCAAATCAAAAATCTTATCGGCCTTTGTTATATCAAAACCAAACTTCTCAGGGTTCTGTTTGCTCCATGGTAATGATACTGGCTTCTTGGACTTGGTCCATTCAGCTATGTTTATATCAGCCTCTTCTTCAGAATCAGAGAGATAAGACACTTGTTTGGAAAACTTTGTACGCTTCATCTCTTGATATCGGACCTCGTGGGCTGACACCTTCTGCACTAATTGTCCCAACGTCTCAAACTCCTGAGCCGAAAATCTTTCCTTGATCGGTGCGAGTGAACCCTGGAATGCAAGCTCGGCCAACTGCATGTCAGATAGCCTCAAACTGTAGCATCGATTCCTGATTTCACGGAACCGTTGAATATACTCCTTAACGGACTCATCATTCCTTTGCCTGACAGCAATCAAATCAGAGATCTTCATCTCATTGAGACCAGAAAAGAAGTATTTATGGAACTGCTTCTCTATATCAGACCATCCTGTGACTGATCCTGCTGGCAACGACGTGAACCAAGTAAACGCCGGCCCTGATAGTGACAGAGGGAAGAATCTAAGTCTGAGTCCCTCTTCTGAAGCAGCCTCACCACATTGAGCCAAGAATCGGCTCACATGCTCGATGGTGGTCATATCATCCTGCCCGGAGAATTTCAAAAAAATCCGGCACTCTATAACGTGGAGGAAGTGGCACTGCATCAAAGTAAGATGGGTATGGGTGCCGGTACAACCTCGCTTCATCTTTAGGCTTCAAGCCGAATTGATTCTGGATCACCTCGGCTATTTTCCATGACCAATCGGACTCCTGTCCTCCGAGTGGCATTCCATCAGCTTGATTCATATCCGTCATGTAATTGTTGTAATCACCGACCATACGCTGATGTGGAGGAATCTCTGCATGTGGTCTTGCAGCTGCAGGTTGCTTTTCTTCTTCGTTCAGAGTCCTAGCATATTTTTCACCATGCGGGCCGACAATCGTTCCATCGGCCATCAACAGGAAACCGTTGGCCAGCTGAATAGGTGGTGGAATTGTTGGATTTTGTGGAGCAACGGTCATAGCATTATCTTCAGTTTCCTTGCTTTTTCCTGATCCTGATGCCCCTGCAGAATCTGCTATAAAAACTGGTCCCTTTAAACATATAGAATCATCCACCGCCTTCTTGATGAGATTATCTAAAGAATTCACCAAAGTGCCTGACTGGTTGATCAATGCATGATGAACAGCCTGGTGAATCATCTCTGTCATGTTGACATGGTACTCCCGAGCATCAGTCGTTTTCTTGATCAATTCTGGATCTGGGAGAGCACCTTTGAGTATAGGTCCTGAACGATTACGCCCAAATTGGCCAAGGCAGAGCTTCTCAAATGCATAAATCTGAGCCTGAACTGCATCTAATTGAGCTTTAGACAGATCGGCCTTTGTAATTGGAATGGCCGTCTCAGGCGTCTTGTTCTTGTCATTCTTCGCCTTCTCAGCAGCTTCCTTTTCAGCAGCAACTTTTGCTGCAGTTTCTTTTTCAGCGGCAAGTTTTGCTGCGGTTTTCTTTTCAGCATCAGACGACGACATCTTGGAATTTGCTTCTCATGTCCCACCAGGCATGCCAAAAATGTGTTGACGCGGAAAATCGGCGGTCGTATCCTCAGCGGTCAACACACGAAGACCAGGGAGATCTGCTTCGCTCCAGTGCCAGCCTACACTCCGTTTAGGTTCGCGGCGTGCCAGTCAATTTGACCTGAAATTGACAAGGGAATAAAATAGTTAAATTACTCTTTGATTGTGCCGGCTCTATTCCAAACGGTGAAGGCACGTCGGATTTTAGCCAAGACCCAATCAGAATGTATCAGCCGATGCCAATCGGACCTCAAAATCGGACTTCATAGATGATGTCAATCGGACCAAATAATCGGACCTCAATCAGACACCGAATCGGACCTCAGAGTCGGACCAATCAGGATCGGACCTTGATTAATATAACAGATCAGCCTTTGAATAATAAAATAAAGCATAAAACATGGCCAATATGTAAATAACAGATCAGCTGTGCCTTTGAACAAGATATTAAATAATCAAAGTGTGAGCCGATACATTGTTCACCTTGCCTAGTTACCAGTTTGATTCATCTTATCGGACCATCTAACTAGCCAATCGGACCAGAGCCTTTTCAAAGAAATCTAGCTCCGACGTAGGGAATCTAGATTTCTCCAGCAATGATCAGATCATATAACTAGACAGTCAAACTCAACTCATCAATCTGACAACTAGACAAGATGCTCACACAGGTGTTAATCAGATTAAGCAAATAAACAGTAAAACCATTAACAGGATCGTTCTGATTCTAAAATATGCTATCGAATAATTAAGCAAGACCTAGCTCCGATGTAGAGAATCTAAATCATACATAACACTCAAATAGCAATAAGGTATAACCAAAACTTCCTTTGACTAATCAAGATGAATCTAGCTCCGACGTAGGGAATCTAAACCAAGCATGACAATCAAAGATCAATCTTATCATATTATGGACATCTAGCTCCGACATAGGGAATCTAAACAAACACAATACTCAAAGAACAACCAGATTAAATCACAAAGCATGGATCGGACCTAGAACGATGCTGTAAGATAAGTATTGCTTAAATCGAGCTAAGACCAATGCTCAAAGATGTTGAAGAAGCAGATTGATTCACATGGCGCAGATCTAAACCAATCTAACGACTTCGAGCAACCACAAAAGCTACCTTTAAATAACCAAGATGAGTCTAGCTCCGACGTAGGGAATCTAGACTAATCTTGATGATCTAGCTCCGACGTAGGGAATCTAGACATAAAGTATAGCCTGATAAACGATTAACTGTTGAATAATCAATATTGATCTAGCTCCGACGTAGGGAATCTATATCAATCTTGATTATCTAAAGATAAATCGGTTGAACAGTATAAACGAGAAAGGGCGATGTGCCCTCAATTCAAAGCCTATACTAGTTCGATAAGTTGACTAACTTACTGGTAAGCCGGAGATCAGAACTGATGCAGCCCGTCCACCGATAAGCTTCGTCGAGATACTACTCCTAGGGTTTTTGGCATGAAGCCGGGTTGTATTGATTGTGAGAATAATTCTTTACAATGGACGAGAGTTTATATTTATACCCTGGTCATGAAGAGTCCTGATCGGACCAGACTAACTTGCAGATAAAGTAATCTAATATTTAACATAGAATGGGACTTTTAATAAGCCTTCTGAAAAGGAAATAGTCCCTGTTCATGCCACGCTTCCATCTTTAGCTGATACACATTTTCTCATTCATCATTAGATCGTACTCTCTCTCTTCATCGGACCTCTATTCCGCATCGGCTTTCTCCTTCAGCATCATCTGTTTGACCATTCAACGGGCCCACTGCACAGTTTCAACCTCACCACATCACCATCTGACTCAGCATATCAGGTGCGAAAATCTGGTGTCAACAAGAGCGACCTAGATCGATAGCGTTGTAGGGGTGAGGGTGTGGCGGCGGCGAACCTCGTGACCCAAGCCAGGTGCCCCTACCCCTCTATTTATGTTGCTCTGCGCCACAGGGGCCCACCAACAATTGATTGGTTGGGCGCCCCCTATCAGGGCGCGAGACCGAGCCCATCACGGCCTTTGGGTCGTGATGGAGAGGAGATCGTGTTGGGTTGATCTCAACCGGTCAAACCAAGACCGAGTCTTTAGGGGCTTAACAACCCATAACGTGCCCTAATCGGGGGCAACCGACCCAACCGACGAGGCTTGGTCCCAGGCCAACCTGCGCTATAAGAAGAAGAGCCCCGTGACTTTTACGGTACCCATTCTCACGTCCAAAGTTCTCACGTTCTCCGCTCCCGGGCTATCCGATCCACAGCCAGCGCAGGATTGACTTGAAGGCCAAAGCCATCTGCGCCGGCACTCCAACGACAATACAGGCAAGAGGACATCAGCACTCAAACTAATGTAATTGTAACGCATCTACTCTTCTGTTCTTTATGTTTTATGTTCTAGGTGTTCTAATGCATGACTAGGGATCCTCCTAATGATCTGTTAAATGTTTTTTTTCTAACATTTGGTACCAAGAGCCATTCTAGATCATGCCTAGGACCCTAGATTAGGTTTCTGTGTATGCAAATCGGCCACTGTCAAAGTCGAATTAATGTTAATTGATCGAGTGTTAGCCTACATTGCCCTCTGATAATGCTATTGATTGAGATTAGGGACAAATTGATGCCTGCCAATCATGTTTTAGCCCTCAATGATCTCGATAATGATACTCATGCGGTCAATTGGTCTCTGGTAGATGCAATCGCTCATGCTCATGCTCATGTCTCAGTTAGGGTTATTGTCACCTAATGTCACCACTATCAGTTTAAAAATCGACGCAAAATCCCCTCAAGTCGTCGTATCCCACACGATTATATCTTGGACAGCATGTAGAAGAAGGGGAATCGAATAAAACCTGAAACCCTAGAAATGTTTTCCTCAAAAAATCCCCAAATCCGAAAACCCCAGATGCGAATCGGCACTTACGTTTGCCTCTGATGCCGCTGCGGCCTTACACCGCCGCGAGCAGCACAGCCGCAGCGGGCTCATCGCCGCTGCCCCATGATGCGCGCGCCCCGCTGCTTATGAGCGCTGCGCGCCGCCTCTCATGTCCGTCGCCGCCGTTGCAGATACGCGCCGCCGCGAGGTTGCTCGGCGGAGCTACGCGCGGCTCGGCCGCAGGCGAGCGCCAATGAGAAGGCCAGCGACAGCGTGGTCATGCGTCGCCGACGCGCCGCCCGGCCCTGGCTCCTCTCTATCTCACATGAAAAACACGGAATGAAATGAATTAGGGTTGAGGGAGTTGGAGGCCGGCGGCTGGTTTTGTTCCGGAGGGGCGCAGGTGAGCCGTTCGATCGCCATGGACGGCTCAGATCCAGGCGGGCGAGGAGAGAACCCGAGCTGGGCTGATTCGGCGGCCCAACCTTTGGTTGCTGGGCCCCGAGCCCAGGCGGGTTTGTGGAGGGGTCGCGTGGGCCGTTTTTTCGTTTTCTGGGCCGGCCGTGGGTTGTCTCAGCCCGCGACCAATTTAAGTTTTTCCTTTTATTCAGTGTATTTTCATGTATTAATTCATGTATTTATGCTATATTTCATGTATTTTGACATATTTCGCTGTATTTCTGATTTATTAATGATACTTATTGCACTGATTAAATCAAGATAAATGCCCAGAATGTTGAATATTTATTCCGCTGCTCCATATTATGCTATGATGATCATGGGCCAAAGCTAATTTCATAATGTTATGCTATTGAAGTAATGGTTTTAACGTTTCTAGCGCACCCACTCATGAAATTTTATGTGTTTCTACTTACGATGTACTCGTACTAATTATGGACTCATTATTGTTGCCAAAATCATGATTTATTTTAAGAATTTTAGTGTTTAAGTCTAACCTTGGGTTGACGAATAAGTGGTGTGAGGCATCATTAAATGTTTTGGCCAATTACTGTGAAAATGAATAATGGGCCACACTCATTTAATGTTTTTGCCCTTTCTCCTCTTGAAATGTTATGTTATCTAATGTATCAAGCGATCAATGATCTTTATGCATTATTTCAAGATAATTATGAAATGTATTATTGAATGTTGTTATGATTGAGTGGCCTCTCAAAGTTAAGTCTATCTCAAATTAAAAATGGACCCAATGGAAAAAATTCAAAATTTGAGATTAGAACTTTTCTTGGGCACTAATGTCTATAACAAGTCAAGGTTGTATTCGTGCTAAGCAAACCACCGCCTCTGGCCTCTGCCTGCAAATCACCGCAGCACGCGCAGTAAAAAATCTGATAAATTCGCGAGACGAATCTAATGAGGTCTTTGACCGCACGATTAGAGGGTGGTTACTGTAGCATTACTGTAGCAAATCATAGATTAATTAGGCTCATTAGATTCGTCACGCAAAATTACACTTATCTGTGAAAAGGTTTTGTAAATAAACTTCGTTTAGGGCTCTATACATGCGACAGTATTTGGGGAAAAAAAAATTGTCCCCAACTGTCGAACACGGTGTGTTGGGCGTCCTTTTTTCTGCACACGAACAGTAGGTCAATGCGTGTGGCAGGCTGGCAGCCAGTCTCATGCGTCAATGCGTGTGGCAGAGTGCAGCAGTATTATTTTTTACAACCGAGTACAACTAGGGAGGGCGTGTTTAGATACGGGTCTATTCTGCAGAATATCCATATTTTGCATTCTACACGTTTTTTAATGTATTTTTTTCTCTCTGTGCACGCGTCCCAATATGTCCATTTTGCATTCTGGTTTTGCATTCTTCGTATCTAAACACCCCCGGAGCTTGGTGGACTCTTTTGTGCAGGTAAGCTGAAATGAGCAGTAGCTAATTGTGTTGGTTGCTTATTTTTTTCCGAGCAACAATGAAGCTAATCACTGCAAGGTGCAATAGTTTAATATTTCGACTTTGATTAGCTAGCTATTGGTCTCGGTAGTGTGCACTAATTCTTTCTCGTAGGAACAGCGGCAGCTCGGTGTTTAAATCCTCGTCAAAAGTCACCAAAAGTTTTCACACCGATAACCGTGTACCCTCTCATAGAGCACGTTTCTCAGTATCAAAACTGTCGAAGTTATATTCGGCAGATACTTGGTTCTTAGGGCACCCTACTTCCTGCAAAGAACGATCATAGTAGACAAATAGAGATAAACAGAGACAAGGGATTTTTGTACTGGTTCACGTCCTCGAGATCGAGTAAAAACCCTGTGTCCAATTACTTCTTGTATTATTTCGGCGAGTATAGAAAGTACAGTATGGTATTTGGAGTATCGGGTGTTCGATTGGATCCCCTTACGTACAGAATCCTCCACTGTTTATGTCCGGAGAGACTTGCATTACAAGACAAAACAGACCTAAACCTATCAGGACTCTATCTCCTGTCTTCGGGCTTTTCTTCCTTGAATAGGTCGCTGTGTCCTGCTCGGAGTCTCTCGTCTGGAGTCGATGGTCAGTAATCCTTGTAGTCGGGTACCCTGGTATTATGGCCACAACAGTAGTCCCCCGAGCTTATGTTGTCCAAAAAAGTTGTTGTTTTTGTTCATCGGGTCTTTTTATTCTTCGGGCATTCATAGGATATTTAGAATATTCCTAGATGTTTTTGCTGAGAATTTGAAAATACTGAGATCCCTGGTAAAATAACCTGCATCTGGATGATGAGCTCGAAAATAATCAAGTGTCATATACAGGGTTGTGGTGTCAGATGCCTCGAGATCTTTAGACATTAAAAACCTATGATCAGGCATTTTGTAGTTGTTGAGACTTATATAATTGAATTTTACTATTTTGAGAACTTTGTGATTGGGCACTTTGAGACCGGATGCTCGCAATCTAGTCCTTTGAATATGAGTAATTTTTTCATCGGCTTTACTCATGATCGGGTACCTTGCTGTTAGGTACTTTGCAACTGAGTAAAAAATTTTTTTGTTCAGAAATTGGCTATCAGCCCCTGAGCTCTTCTTCCAGTAGTGCTGACTCTGCTCGGGATATTGGTATTCGGGAATTTGGATTTCAGGAGTTGAGAGTCCGATGTTTGGTAATCGGGGCTATTAGACCTCCAATGACCGAGCACCCTGCTTATCCTGGTTTTGACCTTTCCGAACATGCCCCAATATATTAAGCTGTCGGATTTGTTAGCAACAAGCATGTTGATATGTTGTGCATATAAATGATGTGGTAGCTTTTTGCATTTATCTTTGGCTATCTAGAATGTCATATTGGGAAAGTTTTAAGCATTCGGGACTCGAGCGGTCCGTCGTACTGTGTATTCCACGCAATAGACTTTGAACATCCAGAATCGCTTATGATTTTCAGAAAAACCACGCTCTGTTTGTTGTTGTAGGACCATGCTAGCAGATGGCGATGTTGCCGTTAAAACTCCGAATGTGTGTTCAGGTGAATCAGTGACAGAGCCCTCGAATATAAATTCAGGTGGATGATGGAGCCTCTGAATATATTCTGTTCCAAATTCTCAAAACAAAATAATTAGTAACCAGCCCTCAAATATGCACTTGTGGGATTATACAAAGAAAAATATTATAAGAAAATATAATAGTAAAATTGAATGTTATAGAGATCAATATAACCAAATGAAATGCCATTTAGCTTGTTCCGGCTATTTTAGTAGTACACAGTGTTTATTTTGGGGCGTTTAGCAGATGAGACTTGGACGGTCTTCCATGCGTTAGTCCCTTCTCTTGAAACAAGTGCACTTGATAAATAGCTAGTTTTGCTTTGGATCAGCAACATTTGGTGACATGATATGAGTATTATAGTAGCCTCCGACTCTCTATTTGATTAAATGGTAATCAATTAGAGAGTAGAGAAAAAGTAGATAAAAAAGAAATTGCAAGTGGTAGCCCCCGACTCTCTATTGGGACGTTGATATCGAATAAAGAGTAGAGCAAGTATTGCAGGAAATAAAACTTATCTGATATATCAGACATGTTGATTGAAGTAGTGTTGAGCGAGAGAAACGCAATCTCACTGCTAGTAACACTACTACAGAATTCGCTATCGGTACCGGTTCGTAACCCTCATAGGTACCGGTTCTGAAACCGGTACCGCGACACCGTGACTAAAGGGGTCGGCCTTTGGTACCGGATCCAGAACCGGTACCAAAGGGTGCCTTTGGTACCGGTTGGTGTTAAGGCCCCTCCCACGTAGGCTACGTGGGAGGGCCTTTGGTACCGGTTGGTCTTACCAACCGGTACCAAAGGGTGATTTGGTTTTTTTTTAAATGTTTCATATTTGGGTTAGTTATATACAATTCTACGCGTCTACGTGTCTGCGCGTCATATGTCGTATGTCGTACATGATCTTTCACGCAATAAGATTGAAGTCGTCGCAATTGTCAATTGATTTTGACCCGATTTTGATTGCATTTTTCTCGAACATTCACATATAAACATTTGAGATCAGCCAATACAAAAGTTAGAGCATTTAAAAGTTATTTACAATTAACGAGCAGAACTGGAAGAAGGAGCGGAAAGGGAGTCCAATTGAGCGATAGCGCGTCCGTCATGGTGGTACTCTCCCTGTGGATTTATAACTTGGTCCATAATGAATTCAAATAGTTGGTCCGCAATAGCTTTTGCTTTTTGTGTCATTGGGAGCTCTTCATGGTCAAACATCCTCTGCATTAATCACAAATGACAACATTCATTCATATAATAAATAAATTTTACATGTAATCATTTCTAAACAAGTAACTAATAATCATTCATTCATATAATAAATAAATTTTGCATATAATTATAAAATTTCCTAACACATTCATTTCTAAACAATAATCAATAACTAATAATCATTTCTAAACAAATAACAAAGTTTTCATGAAATAACAAAGTTTACATGAATTAACAAAGTATACATGAAATAACAAAGTATAATAAATATATTCATAATAAATATACACTAATAATCATATTTTCATATACACTAATAATCTAATTTTCATATACACTAATAATCTAATTTCCATATACACTGATAATCTAATTTCCATACACACTAATAATCTAATTTCCATACGCACTAATAATCTTATTTCCATATGCACTAATAATCTAATTTCCATATACACTAATAATCTAATTTCCATATACACTAATAATCTAATTTCTATATACACTAATAATCTCATTATCCATTGGATAACACTAGATCATACACATTACAGAACAAGTCATATGCAAGTATGAATTGTTTTAATTCATACCATGAGTTCTTCGTGAGTCGCTTTTTTGGGAGAAATAAAGGTATGGATCCACTGGCAGACGTAGTATCCGCATAGATTCGTCCCTTCTTCCTGTCTGGCACACTGAAAGTGGAGAAGAATAAAGTTAGACGTAACAACTATATATTAGTGTGATTTTACGAGATATGCGGGTACACCAGCCACGTACCGGAAAGTCCGTCTTCA